>JARHVA010001758.1:600000-952500 GCA_037957365.1 Torreya grandis
ATGGAGTCTTGAATAAAGTAGGTTTGAAGGACCAAGCTAGTATGATAGGTGATGATGAAATATGATATAGGACGAGGATCAAATTTTGAATCAATAGCATAATAGGTGATAACGAACTATCAACAATGCCTAGTTTTCAAACTAGCAAAAAGATTAAGGATTTGATGGATGCATGGGTTCAAACTAACAAGAGGACGATATGATTGGTTGTTAGTTATGAATAGGCAAGGATGATATAGACTAGATTGATGATGATGGGTTATTAGATTGAAACTGAAAAAGTAATAGGATGCTAGCAAGATATTGACTAGGTATGAGATCTGATAAATAGATGAGTGATAATGGACTAGGATGATATGAAAAGACAAAGGAATAGCCTAAAACCTTAAACATATTTGCTCAAGATGGGATGGGGGTAGGATTATATGATGAAGGTGATGGGATAATGTGATTAGGAAAAATATAGATAAGTGATGATGAAATGACTAAGGGTGACAAGGATGATGTAGACCCGTATATGACCTAAAGATCCAACTAGGACAAGGTTAGATTAAATGGGAGAGGAGGTCAAGACAAATGGTGATGGGTAGAGTAGACCTAGGATAGGATGTGGATGATGAAACAAAATGTGCTTAGGATAGGTAGGGGTATGACTAATGATGAGGGAGACTCGGATAATATGTGACTAGAAGGATGTACAAGAGAAACAAAATATATACAAGAGAGTAAGATAAGGATATACAAGATGATGATTAGGCTACGTGAGTCATGGGGTGATGACCAAGGATGGGTAGTTATGGGTAGACTAGGATGAGAGTAAGACAAAAGGATAATATGTACGAGATGATGTCTAGGATGTACAAGATGAGATATTGGTGATATGGGTGTGACTAATGATGAGTGGTTCTAATGATAAGAGGGGGTAAGGATGAGATAAGGATGTACAAAAGGGTGATGAGATAAGGATGTATAAGACAAGTGTAGGTGATGGGGATGATCAAGGATGGATGGATATGACCAGACAAGGATAGGATAATACAAAGATAATATCAAGATATGGATGTATAAAATGACAATATATTCAAGATGTGACTAGGATATACAAGATGATATGTACAAAGGGATGACATAATGTACAAGATGATAGAATTATGAGGCAAGAATATACAATTTGGGTAGTGCAAAGACCTAGATAGGTATAAAGGTTTGGGTGAAATAGTTGACTCGATTCACAAACAATACTGATTTAGCACACACACACCTAAACAAGCAAAACATAAACCTATGATTAGTAAAATCAAAGGTGTGTAACATGTCGCTTGCACTATCCAATAGCTTTATGGGTGAGGTCGTAGGCTGGTGACTCGTTATAGAATCAATCAAACCTTCTCGACCCCATTTGCACATGATGGTTCCTTAGGAGTTGATACTGACTCTGACAATGAGGTGCCTGTTATGGCTGAAGGATCCTATGCTAGGTTTGCACGGGTTCTCTAGGTACATCCCTGATATACACAAAGGTACAGTGGGGCCCAAGTCCATGTACAATGATGTCTGACTACCATGTGTCTTGGATCTTGATCACCCCTCACTCCATAAAACCCTTTATAGGGAATTTCACTTAGGCACCTAATGAAAGATCTCCTGATTTTTAGACTTCGTTGAAATATGGAGTTTGGTCTAGTGTGTGGTGGTGAAATCCATAGTTACTAGACCCCTAAAAAAAAAGGGTGGAGGGTTTATAGGTGATTTTTTATCCCCCAAGAATCACCGCAAGGATGCAAGGGGGAAAGCATACACCGACTGTAGCCCTCGAGATACAAATAGGCAGACCAAAAGATTAATTAACTGATTAGATTAAGATGTGTGATTATAGATAAAGGACAAGAATATACAAGTCAAATGATGACAATGATATATACAAGACAAAGTGATCAAAATGATTCAAATATGATTTTTAAAGTGTCAAATGAGTCTTTGACAGGCGATCTGCAAACACACGGATTAATAGTTTGATTTTGGCACACAAGAGAGGGGTCCTACAGAATAATGATTATTAATTTCAATAATTTTGCCTTTGATGATCATATTACTTACAAACACAAGTCAATTGTGTCAACAAGCAAAATTAGATGGATGATTAAAAATAATGTTTGCATCTAATTTTGAAACCAGTCAACCAATGATTAGTATGTTTAATCCATTTTTATCCTTTGACCAATCATTCTATGAAACCACCTATAAAGAAAACATTTCAATAATTTTGAATGAATTTGATTCTTCTCATTTGTAAATACCTAGATGTTGAAAATTCCACCCTTTTTATTTAATTGTTACTCTGATATAACAAATTTTATGTAATATGACTAAATCATGAAATTATAAAAAGGACTAGTCTAGAAGGTGATATTCAATTAAACATGTAAGATACATACTATAACCACTTAATGTCATTTGATGACAATCTAAATAAAAGTATTGACTAAAGAATGTTTGACATGACTATTTATAAAATCAGAGCCAAAGACCATATCAAATTCACTAAACAGGGCTTATAAACTATTATTACAAGGTAAAGTTTGATAACTTACTATTTTAAACTATATACTTACTAGCAATTGCTTCCATGGTGCAAAAAAAGACAGAGGTTAGAAAAAAGTAGTTCATATTCAATTTACTGCAACAATAAAGTTATTATCCACTAGGCATGCGACACTCTCCATCAAGAGTATCTAATCTTCTAAGACCTAAAAAAAATGTCTCGTGTGTTGCTCTGCGTAACACTAACCGACCCCACCTCCATGAAGCGATTGAGTGTCGATATAATGAGAATGAAAAACAATGTATTTCTTTTTACATAATTTCTTTTTGTAAAACTACAGTGGTCATGGACACATAGCGGTGTTAAAATTTTATATTGATAGGGAACACATGTATTTTGTAATGGCATGTAGCATACTTTCTCCATTATAGGTGTCAATGTCAATAGATAACATGCCATATTCTTTTCCTAAGGATAATTCCATCATCTATCTCGATTCAGCATTTGAGTTCCCTGCAGAGATTGTGAAGGGTTCTAATCTAATGAGGTCAGGTCTATCAGTTCTAAGCTTTCTTCCCCCTATTCATGGTCTGGGCGTTGAGATAGGTAACTCTTCTACTCAACCAATTAAATGCTTACGATATTGGCTTTAAAGTCTCAAAACTTTTCATTTATTTTCTTAATTTCAATTTTATTTTTATTATAATTGTATGTGACATAATGAAGGGGTGGTTCATATTGGCGGAGACATGTTCAAAATCATGCCTTATGAAAATGTTGTATTCGTGAAAGTACGTACATTAATATTGCACTTACGCAAGGCTTGGATTTACATACACAAGACACAAGAAAAACACCCTCGCCATCGATGGAAAGTAGAAGCAGAAGCACATAGCCAATGTCATGTGTAGCGCAACATAACAAGTGAAGCTCTGAAAACATACAATCAACTTCACAAAAGGAACTTGATTTCGTAAAAACATCTGTGATATCTAAGAATGAACAACAGATATTCCTCTCCTCTCCTCTCCTCAACCCGTGATGATCTTCATTTTGCATATATTTATATATATGTACATAACTATTACCCAGGACACTCTTATAGCAAGCATATATCATTGTTTATAATGAAGGATAACAAACCTCTCTCCGTATCTATATACATAGAAGCCTCTGCGGACCATGGCAATGGCGATGTTGAGGCTGAAGCTGACACTGGCAATTGCATATTCAATCCCCCCTAGTCAAGGCAAATGCTGAATTAAGTGATGCACGATAGAGGTTGAATGCGAAATAGAAGCAGAAATAGAAACAGAAGCAGAAGTAAAAGAAGCCATGCGGAACGAAGCTAAGCCGCCATCTCTCTCTTGGAATGGATTTCTTCATGTTAAACAAAGAAGATGATAAGCATCAGAGTGTGTTGCCAAGAAGCGAAGCCAATTTTAGTGATTACACCATGCACAAGGAGAATTACTCTTTGTTTAGAACTAGTGATGTTTTGCCTTCACGCAATCCTTGTTATCTGTTGCCATATCAAGTTTTGTTCTTTTCTTTAACTGAACCCAAGAGCAATACCGCCACCATTCTTTTATGTCAACTATTTCAACTCAAGCAGAACCGCATTCCATTTTAGTCAAGGATTTTAACAGACTCGTAAAGCCCCTCAGTGCTCTCGACAGACTAAAAATATCCATTTGTCTCCATGTCTAGATAGGACACAGGTTTCGTGCTTAAAATGCTTCGCCTGTGATTTGAACAAGCACCCTGCTACAAACCAAATATATTTCTATTAGATGAACATGCAGACAATTATTTAGATTGATGATAATGATACCTGAGAAAAGAATATGTCCCACGTAGCCTTCCGTATCCATATAATGATTCATACATCGTACCAATATATGTAGATGTAACCACCGCCACCATTACCTTATATTCCTGCAGTCACTTCTTCTGCTCCTGCCCAAGCCCTCTCTACAACGACATCTTTTATGCCATGTCGTTGATACCACATTCCATTTCAATCAAAAATTTTAATGGCATCATGTGCTACCAAACTTCACCGCTCTACACCATCGCTTCCCCCAAACTGACAGCATGTAAAACCAGCTTGTTAAAAACAAAATATGCACATTTATCATGACTCTAGACGAATCTTGGGACTTTGCTCACTGTATAAACCTCTGGTTTAATAACACGAATCTGATTTGAAAGTTAAAAATAAAATGCTAAGTTATGAAATTTTAGATTGGCGCCTTAAACCCAAATATCCTCCCTTTTTAATAGTCCAGTTGGTGATCATAGGTCTATATCTATTATCTATGTATATACATCTAATCAATCCAAATATAGACTATGCTACGCTCAGGGTGGGATTGGGTGGGAGTTGGTAATATAGGGGCAGATAGTCTATATAGTGATAGTGTTCTCCAATGACCCTTTGTCTATCACCAATCAAAATGACTCAAATGGGACTCCATGTTATGAGCAGCAACAAGGGTAATAAATGATGATGTTATCATCGTAGATTGTATGGGCATCATTAATGATATGCTGCTATCAAATCTTTAAGCGGTATAAAATTATGCATTTAAGGAGAAACATGGCCTCGTGGACTCTCAAAATTATCTCGAATACAAATGCTATTGGCAGGTTTATGGACATCTATCAAAGCATAATAGAAAGGCGATTTGGACAAAGAGGGTTCGAATCTAGGTAGCTATTGTCACAGGGCCAGCTCTTCGGAGTTGGGCAGCCATGCGACACCACTTGTTCCAGCCTAAATCTCTCATTATGATGGGATTCTACAAGAATTACAGACTATGCCTTTAGTGTTTACTTGCACAAGTACACCCACAAACATAGTGGACAACAACTTGTATAAAGAAAGGATTAGCAGCAGAAAAAAAAACACACTTGCAAAGATTGAGAAATCAACTCAACACACATGAGCATTCACACAATGCAAAATAACTAGGAGTAATGTGTATTTTATTAACTCTTCAAGATAATCTGGTCCAAAGTACAATAAACGGGCCAATTGGCCAACATACACAACAACCACCAAATTGGGCTCAGTTGATAATGCTCAAAACCACTTAAATGATTACAATGAATAATTCCCTCCCAAGGTCTGATTACTTTCTGCCCAGGATAACCTAGCCCCTGCTTCATGAAATCTAAGACCAACAGAACTGTTCACAAACACCCACATGATACTTGCATGGACACGTGCCCATGGTCCACATAAACTTAGGATTGACACACCAGCTTCATGATGATTCACTTTTCACCACTTCAACAGTTCAGAGTTGTATTCACTCAAATCACTATGCAAATAAAGCTAACCATTCATTTGATCAAGGCAGACCAACTCGTGAATGTAGATAGGGATGTTGAAGCAACACATCCTCATAGAATCCCCCACTTAAAAATGGGTGATGTCCTCGACACCGGCACGACCCCACTGACAGGAATCCATGAAGCAATCTTTTATTCAGACTCAACCCAAAGCCAAAAGATTAGCATGTCCCTTCTTTATATCCAATCCAATCCAAGAGGCCAACACCTCCCCTTTCCAGGCTCTATCCAGAATCCAGAGTCAAGAGACCAACATGTCCCTTTTTCAGACCCAAAGCTAAGAGATAAACACACCTCCTTTTCAAGCTCCCATCAAATTCAAGAGACCATCCCATCCCCTTTTCAGACCCAAAGCCAAAAGATAAACACTTCCTCTTTCAGGCTCCATCCATAGTCAAAAGATTAACATGCCTCCTTTTCAAACCCAAAGCCAAGAGATAAACACTTCCCCTTTTCAGGCTCCATCCAGAGTTAAGAGACCAAGGCCAAAACTCTATGACCTTAACTTTGAGGGCTTCCACCTACTCCTAGCTTGCTAAAAAAATACCATTCTATCACCACTAGAAACTCCCTCTGCTTCAAATTGCCAATTAACCCACTATCTTCACCTCAACAAATTGTTCCAACTGCCCCTTCAGTTTTACCCATCGCACACATAGAAGGGTGCTTAGGTGGGAACCATCACTGGTTCGGCTTCATCAGTGACTAAGGCATCCAACTGGTTATAAACTAAGAAATAAATTGAATCTCTAACAACTTCAGCACGTAGACAAGCTTGCCTACACAAGCCACACCAAACCAATGTAGCTTCGCAAAATCATCCTGATCTTGCCAACCCTTGAATATGGGGTGGAAGAAAATGGCTCCTGATGACCCACCTCTTCAAGTCTCTGCAAACCCAGCAAGGCCTAAGTGACCCCATCAAACTTTCCCCCAAAATAGTACTAAAACTCTAACACAAGAGTATAACAGGCAAAGACAACTCTTTAGATCCAACACACCAGGCCCAACAATAGGAACAGAGTCCTTATCCAAGAACTCTCCTCTAGAACCAACTCAATGCACTTGGACAATTATCTTCTCTGTGACACAAAAAGATGATGTTTCCTTGAGCATACCAATGGATATGAAGAACCCACCTCACATCAACGGGAAAAAAGAATTTGTTTCTCCCCTTCAACATCCCAGCTGCCAACAAGTAATACAAGATACTCTAACTCCTCACCAATTCTTTCACTCTTCTACATACTCAACCCAACACCCCTTTCATCTTCCCAATCCCACTCCTCTGCACAAACTTCACCACGCACACATGCAACAGATCTAACACTAAAGAACTCCAAGATGAGGAAAAACTATCACCTTACCCAACCTATGCTATGTACCTAGAGATATGATATATTAATGTAAATGGGTTGATAGAGATGTCGACATGTGGCACACATCCCCTTAGTTATATGGATAAAATATATTAGGATAATGGAGTAACTTATAATTAGTACATTGGATAATGGTCGGCATACATTGGGATTAAGAGGTTATATATCCATTGGTTAGATAGATGTCTATATAAAGGAGATGATTATCATGGTAAAGATATCAAGTAAGAATTCAGTCTTCTATTGTAAGAGGATATTGGAGGTTGTCCCCTCGAAGAGACATTGTGGAGTTATTCCTTCTTAAAGGAGTATTATATGGTGTTGCCCTACCTTAAGGTTATTTTTGCATATATTGTGTTGTCCCCGAAAAATGTCATTCATTTTTAGGACAACATATGAACTATTTTGGCCATGCAAGACCAAAATTGTCTCTTCCCTTTTCAAAAATTGTTATGAGCCTTCAAATTCTCCATTCTTCAAGCTTTTCAGTGAATCTACAGACTCTACAGGCTTGAATCTATGGACTCTGCAGGCTTGAATCTACAGACTCTACAGGTTAGTTTCTATGGACTCTGCAGGAAAGAAACAAGCTCTCAACACTTAGGTAATTTCAAGGTTGGTTCAATGACTTGGTTCAATCAAAAATGTCCATCGACAAGCTTCTAAGCAAGGATTGAACCATTGAATTGTTGAACCTTGAACCATTTTGGTTCAACAGGTTCAATGGGTTCAAAGGTTCAATGTCATCATCAAAAGTTAAGCGCATTTGTCAAGGTTCAAAGTTCAACTGCTTCAAGGTTCAACGGCTTGAAAACACTTATCAATGAGAAGAAGGCTTGAACCATTGAACCGTTGAACCATTAAACCATTTTGGTCCAAAGGTTCAACAGGTTCAATGGTTCAAAGGTTCAACGCGCGGTTGGTTCAAGCGGACAAAGGACTTAGTCAAATAAAGGGATTGAACTGATTGAACCATTGAACCGTTGAACCAAAGTTGGTTCAATCAGGTAGTTTAAAGGGGTCTTCCAAGAGCCCAAAGTACAAGTGCCCTTGCGAAGGGTGCTTAGCTCGCAAAATGAACCCTTGTAACTTTTCCAAAAGGCAACCTTGGAAGCCAAGTGCCCTTGCGAAGGGCAATGAGCAAATTCGAGTGCCCTTGTGGAGGATAGCGAGCAAAAGCAAACAATGTGAAATTTTTCAAAAAAATAAACAAGGCAAACGACAAAGCAAAATCCTTCGAACAAATTATCTGAAGGAATTCCTTCAGACATATGTCTAAAGGAATTCACCCAGGAAGAAAACCCGATCGAAAGGAAAAGAAAAAGACCAAAGAGCAGAGCGCACCATGTGTCATCGTCCGCGTGAAGTCCAAATGAGTCCCGAATGTTTCTATAGTGTTTCTAGGAGCTCGACGGAAGCCGCCACATGTCATCTTCCGCAGGACTCTGAAAAGACATCTAAAGCCTCTATAAGTTAAGTGGATGCTGCCACATGTCCTCACCTATTTCACAGTGAAGCATGCCATGTGTCACTTATTGAGATCAACGGAAAGCAGCCAGAGCAAGCGAAAAAGACACGAAAGAATTGCTAAAGAGGATGACAGACCTGCAAACATCAAATTTAGGACAATCAATTAGTTGTTACCTTTCAAGCGATGACAGACCCAAAGACGTCAAATTTGTGGCAATAAAATAAATGTTGATCTTTGCAGGCTTGAGGGTGGGATCAAATGCATTCAAAAGACAAAACCAGAAGGGGGAAAAGGTAGCCTGAGGGCTCAAATTGCAACAAAAAAAAGGAAAGGCCAAAATATCTACAAGAGTTATTTCCAGTAGGTGGAACAATCCACCAGGTAGATATTTGGGCCTGCAAACATTGAAAGTGCAACATGTTTGTCTCCTTTGGAGTAAAGGCAAAGTGGACAGCTGCGCAGATAGCAGGTGATAAAATAAGTGACTCAAGCTCAGGAGAAGACATTCAAGATGAATCAACATGCCACAGTTAAGGCAGCCCCCTGTTCCAGCATGGGCCGCTCCATGGGACAAAGTGCCAAGCCTTCTTTGGCCTCTCTATATTGTAATCTCTTTGTTTGTTTTAAGGGAGATCTTCCCAATATAGAAGCAAAACTCTGCCCAAATTGAAAGATGAATGCTGAGAATTTGAGCTCAAATTGTTGTTCATATCATTTTATCTAAATGAGAAAGCAAGTTGTTTGCAGACTTTGTGTTGTTATAGCTTGTATCATTTTAAGAGATTGTTCTTATGTCTGTCTTCTGAATGTGTTCTTGTTTATTTAATTTGGCAAGCAGAACTAGTGAAAGTAATCAAAAAGGTGTCCTAAAGCCAACTATGGAGAGACTTTGTGCCCCCACAATTTCCTTTAGTGTGTTTTCTTTCTGCTCCTATGTAAAGGATCTTGGGACGACTTTGTGCACTCATTATCCTTCATATTATGTTCTTGTGTAAAGGATCTTGGGACAACTTTGTGCCCTCATTATCCTTCGTATTTCACTCTTGGACAGTCGAGGTGGAGACTTTGTGCTACGTCTCAGTCTACTGGTTACTATGCCCTTGGTTACCAGTTACTTGTCGCTACCTGAAAGAACTCCTGTTGTTTCTTGCAAGAACACTTTTGAAAGAAGAGAAGTGCCTTCAGTGTTTTCACCCAAATTTTCTCCTTTGTTTGTGGATATCATCTCTGAAAGAAGAGAGATGGATGGTGTATCCTACCCCTGAGTGTTATTTTCTGCTTATATATATAGTATATAGCGCCTTATACTTATAGGGAACCTCCCCTTGATGAGAGGAGAGATTTGTCCCCTGTTGATGTAGTAAACCTGCACACCTGGCCAACCAATCTCCCTATGCTGTGGTTGAAGAGACCTATTTTGCTCACCAGTTAGCTGGTCGACAAAATATTCACCCAGCAATTTTTTGGCGACTCCGCTGGGGACACAGTAATTTTGTGCAATTTCAAGCCTCAAGCTTTAGATTGAAACATCACCTATGTCTTACCCATTATCATTATAGTCTTATCCATTTATCCCGCTGTGGAAGAACGAGTTGCTCCAGTGCTTTCCCATTATTAATTTTTCCTCCTAGCTTCACGCAACAATTTTTGGCAACTCTACTGGGGATGAACGTGCAGTCTGAAGCCTCAAGTTTTAGATTGAAGCAGTGCCTCCCCTTATCCATTACAGTTTTTGGCGACTCCACTCTGTGTCTTACCTGTTATCATTATATCCTTACCATCTTCCTCCATCTCCATTATATTATCTGGTCTACAAAACTAGAGCTGCTAGGGAAAGACAAGTAGTTTGAAGCTTCAAGTTTCAAGCTAAAGCAGGACTAGTTCTTTCTCATTTTTATCCTACAATCTGGCAGCTCCATGCTATACCAGAAGCCAAAAATCTCATGGTGTTGTTGACCGTATTTTTGAGTTGGTGTAGCAGAGTAATTTTGATTTGTTTCCTCCACAACCTCACCTTAAACAAACTAAAAGTCTTCCTCCTACCCATACCAGGTCACCAATACAAGGCAGAGCTTCTTTTTCTATTGTTAACAGAGCTTTGCCTATCCATACTCTACCTAGATTTGTGATCCCACACCTACAAAATCAAATCATGGCTCAAGGCCCCTGGGGTAACTCTTTTGGTCCACTAAATTTGACCCCACCTCTACATGAGCTTCTACGCAGTTCAAGGAAGAATTTCCCCAAATTTTTTGGTGATGGGAAAGTTCACCCTTATGAACATATTGATGTCTTCAGCATACCCTGTGGTGTAATAGGTGTGGAGTATGAAGACATAGCAGTCAGGCTATTCGTAGAGAAACTACAAGGCGCTATTGCAGACTGGTTCTACCATCTACAAGCTCAGTCGGTGACTGATTGGGACACCCTTAAAGATAAATTTAAAGCTAGGTTCAAGCTTGCCGAAGATGCACATGCCTTGTTGGCCCAGCTCACACAGACGAAGAAGGAGCCCCATGAACCTATGACGGACTTCATTGCTAGGTTCGACAAGCTGAGGCACAAGATTCCCATGATTGTTCGGCTGACACCTCAGAATCTCAAGTGTTTCTTCATCAACTCACAGCTACCTGAAGTGAGTTTTTTGCTGAGACAGGCTAGACACATAGACCTTGCTGTTGCTCAAGACTTGGCAACTGAAGTGGAAGATGACCTTATCTTGGCAAGAAATATAAGGAGAGATCCAAACAGAGGTAAATCATCTTCATCTTCTGAGTATCCATCTACAGGCACCATGGATCAAATGGTACGAAAGCTAGCAAATGAAGTGCTAGCTCTTAGAAAGTAAATGGCACAAGGGATGTCATCCACTCCTTATCAAGATATGCCAAGGAGGACATTTCAGAATCAGCCATATCAAGGCAATGCTGCCAAAAGTCAAAGGCAACCAAATCGTCTTCCTCCCCCACGGGGGAACCTTGCCATTGAAGTGCCCCCAACCAACTCAGCAATTGGATATTTGAAAACAGAACATGATTTCTCTTTCCAACCTGAGTTTAAGAAAGAAAATGATGTTGATCTCTTCACGGAGGATCAAGAAGAATCAGCTAGCAACTCCCACATTGGTTTCCTGAATTACGAGGATGAACCTAGAAGTAAAGGTGAAGCAGTCGAGGGATCATATGTTGTGTTCACCCGATCCAAGACCTAGTCAACCCAGCATGCTAATAAAGAAAAGACAGAGGAGCGACCTCAACCAATAATTTTAATTGCTAAATGTGGGACCACTCTACGTTTCCAACCAAAATACCTAGTGATTGCTAAGAAGGTAAGTACATCAAACATCCCTACACCTTCTAATTCAAATTCACAGATCAGTCCTCCCCCCCTAAAAACCAAAAATATGAACTCCCATCCTCTTTTCCTAGTCCATTTCAGTCATTTGACATAATTGACCATGTCAAAAAAACTAAAATTTAAATGACAGAATTTGAATTCCTACAAGCCAAACCTGAGTAGTTGGACAGATTGGTGGAGTGTGTGAAGAATACAACCATCCCTACAAGATAAGAGATTAGAAAGGTAACTCATGATCCCCCAAGGAACATGCCCATCCCAAACAATCTTGTCATTATTCCTCCTACTGCCCCTAGGAAAGTAGATCCTTTCTATGTTTCCCTGTTGATAAATGGTCACAAGCTGAGCAATTGCATCATTGATTTTAGAGCTTCAGATAATGTCATGCCTGCTAAAGTGGCAGAATCTCTTAGCCTCACACTAACCAAGACATTTGGGAGATGTTTCTCCATGGAGAACAAACAAGTGCCACTACTAGGACAAATCAAGGATGCCCAATTTGCATTTGCCACCTTTCTAGAAAAGAGAATCAAGATGACAATTTTGGTGGTCGATGTCCCAGCCTCATACAACATTTTACTGGGATGAAATTTTTACAAAGATGTGGGCAGCGAGTTGAGCATGGACCTATCTGAGGCAAGGATCCCTATCAAAAGTGTTATGAAGAGGCTGCTCACTAAAAAGGAAGCAAAATATGTTGTCACTTAGACATCAGCACCTGAAGCTCAGATTCTATTTGAGTCTCTAGGGAAGGGTAATTATTTTTTGTCCATAGAGGATGTTCATGTTTCTGCAAATGAAAGTCCTGTAGCTGGCAATCCAAGAATTGATTCAAACAAGACATCAGAAGAATTGGTAGGGCACAGTACAGATGAAAAAGTATCTTCCACTACCAATGAAGAGAAATCTGATAGAAGATCAGTTTTTGATGATGTTTGGATCCTGAAATCTGATGGCAACAATTCTTCTATCAATGTTGGAGCTAGGACTGTGTTGATATCTCCTCAAAGAGATATTTTTCCTTCATGCAAGTTATTGTTCAGCGACACCAACAACACTGTCGAATACAAATCTCTGTTATTCAGATTGAAGGCTGCTCAGGATGAAGATGTCAAACTCCTTCATGCCAAAGGAGATGCTAAATCGATGGTTTGTCAGGGGTCTGAGGGGGATAATCAAAACATGTGTTGGACTGAACTAGCAGAATAGTGAGTTATGGTAATGGACCATACTGTTGCACTCCAAAGTCAGCAAAAGGAACTCTTTGCCAAGAGAGTAAAGATTTATGGTTTTCAGATTGAAGACCACATCTTGCCATGGGGCAAAAAGAGAGAACCAAAAGGAGTGCACAGAAAGTGTGATTCTCGGTGGAGAGTTCTATTCACCCATCACCGATTCTGGGGAGAAAATGGTTTCTTACTGGTTTATCAGGATGGAATGTTATTTTCACTGTCTCATAGTGGGCGACATCTGAAGCACTTCAAATCTTGAGGCATCAAATAAGATCATATGTACATATGTATATTTGTATAGTTTTTAGTTCTATTTTGTGCTTTTTGTTTTCATTTTTGGTGCCTTTCTTTTTTGGGTAGCATGACTCCATAGCCCAATGGCATACTTCAAGGCACTGAAGATTTTGGTTTCTACTCCCCTCAGTTGTTCCAAGTTTTCAACTAAAGGAAGTTCCCCAACTGGAGCCAACTGTTGTCCCCAAAAATGTCATTCATTTTTGGGACAACATATGAACTATTTTGGCCCTGCAAGACCAAAATTGTCTCTTCCCTTTTCGAAAATTGTTATGAGCCTTCAAATTCTCCATTCTTCAAGCTTTTCAATGAATCTACAGACTCTGCAGGCTTGAATCTATGAACTCTGCAGGCTTGAATCTATGGACTTTGTAGGTTAGTTTCTACGGACTCTGCAGGAAGGAAACAAGCTCTCAACACTTAGGCAATTTCAAGTTTGGTTCAATCAAAAAAGTCCATCGACAAGCTTCTAAGCAAGGATTGAACCATTGAACTATTGAACCTTGAACCATTTTGGTTCAACAGGTTCAATGGGTTCAAAGGTTCAACGTCATCAGTAAAAGTTAAGTGCATTTGTCAAGGTTCAAAGTTTAACCGCTTCAAGGTTCAACAGCTTGAAAACACTTATCAATGAGAAGAAGGCTTGAACCATTGAACTGTTGAACCATTGAACCATTTTGGTTCAAAGGTTCAATGGGTTCAATGGTTCAAAGGTTCAACGCACGGTTGGTTCAATCAAACAAAGGACTTATCCAAATAAAAGGATTGAATTGATTGAACCATTGAACTGTTAAACCAAAGTTGGTTCAATCGTTCGGTTCAATCGAGAAGTTCAAAGGGGTCTTCCAAGAGCTCAAAGGACAAGTGCCCTTATGGAGGGCACTTAGCTGCCAAAATGAACCCTTGCAACTTTTCTGAAAGGCAACCTTGGAAGTCGAGTGCCCTTGCGGAGGGCAATGAGCAAAGTCGAGTGCCCTTACGGAGGATAGCAAGCAAAAGCAAATAATGTGAACTCTTTCAAAAAAATAAACAAGGCAAATGACAAAGCGAAATCCTTTAGACAAATTGTCCGAAGGAATTCCTTCATACTTTTGTCCGAAAGAATTCACCCAGGAAGAAAGCCTGATGAAAGGAAAAGAAAAAGACCAAAGAGCAGAGCGTGCCATGTGTCATCGTCCGCGTGAAGTCCAAATGAGTCCTAAATGTTTCTACAGTGTTTCTAGGAGCTCGATGGAAGCTTCCACATGTCATCTTCCATAGGACTCTCAAAAGGCATCTAAACCCTCTATAAGTTAAGTGGATGCTGCCACATGTCCTCACCTATTTCACAATGAAACATGCCACATGTCACTTATTGAGATCAGCAAAAAGTGCCCAGAGCAAGCAGAAAAGACACGAAAGAATTGCTAAAGAGGATGATGGACCTGCAGCCATCAAATTTAGGATAACCAATTAGCCATTAGCTTTCAAGTGATGACGGACCCAAAGACATCAAATTTGTGGCAATAAAATAACTATTGATCTTTGCAGGCTTGAGCGTGGGATCAAATGCATTCAAAGGATAAAACTAGAATGGGGAAAAGGTAGCTCGAGGGCTCAAATCACAGGAAAAAAGGGGAAAGGCCAAAATATCTGCAGGAGTTATTTCCAGTAGGTGGAACAGTCCACCAAGTAGATATTTGGGCCTACAAACATTGAAAGCACAACATGTTTGTCTCCTTTGGAGTAAAGGCAAAGTGGACAGCTGTGCGGATAGCAGGTGATAAAATAAGTGACTCAGGCTCAGGAGAAGACATTCAAGATAAATCAACATGCCACAGTTAAGGCAGCTGCCCTATTCCAGCATGGCCCTCCCTGACAAAACTGAAAATGCATTCAAGGCATAAATACACAGCATGGGCCGCTCCATGGAACAAAGTGCCAAGCCTTCTTAGCCTATATATATTGTAATATCTTTCTTTGTTTTAAGGGAGATCTTCCCAATATAGAAGCAAAACTCTACCCAAATTGAAAGATGAATACTAAGACTTTGAGCTCAGAATGTTGTTTATATCATTTTATTTGAATGAAAAAGCAAGTTGTTTGCAGACTTTGTGTTGTTATAGCTTGTATCATTTTAGGAGATTGTTCTTATGTGTATCTTCTGAATGTGTTCTTGTTTATTTAATAGGGCAAGCAGAACTAGTGAAAGTAATCAGGAAGGTGTCCTGAAGCCAACTGTAGAGAGACTTTGCGCCCCCACAATTGCCTTTAGTGTGTTTTATTTTTACTCCTGTGTAAAGGATCTTGAGATGACTTTGTGCCCTCATTATCCTTCATATTTTATTCCTGTGTAAAGGATATTGGGATGACTTTGTGCCCTCATTATCCTTTGTATTTCACTCTTGGGTAGTCGAGGTGGATACTTTGTGCTACGTTTCAGTCTGCTGGTTAATATGCCCTTGGTTACCAGTTACTTGTCGCTACCTGAAAGAACTCTTGTCGTTTCCTGCAAGAACACTTTTGAAAGAACAGAAGTGCCTTCAGTGTTTTCACTAAGATTTTCTCCTTTGTTTGTGGACATCATCTCCAAAAGAAGAGAGATGGATGGTTTATCCTACCCGTGAGTGTTATTTTCTACTTATATATATAGTATATAGCACCTTATACTTATAGAGAACCTCCCCTTGATGAGAGAAGAGATTTGTCCCCTATTGATGTAGTAAACTTGCAAACCTGGCCGACCAATCCTCCTATGATGTGGTTGAAGAGACCTATTTTGCTCACTAGTTAGCTGGTCGACAAAATATTCACCCAACATATTGAATATTTGAATCATATCAAGTGGTATCAGAGCTTCGATTTGGGCAATTTGTGTAGAGTGAAACCCTAGTTTTTTTGAATCATTAATTTCTTTTGATTGGTTGTAAATTTTTCTTCAATTTTTTTACTGGATATGGATAATATTTTAAATAAGTCACAGTAAAAAAATTGAGATTTTTTGATTAATTTTGAGGGAGTTATTACTATTTTAGGGTTCATAATAATTTCACTATATCCTCCAAAATATAGGGATTTTCTATTCTACATTTTTAATGGAAATGTAAGAAGATATAAGAGAAGCATAGTCAAAATTTTATAATTTTTGGAGGTTTTTTGAGTTATTTGTTGTGATTTTATGTTTTTTTGGATATTCAATCTACAGGTCAAAATTTGTGACATTTTTTCACAAAATTTTGACTAAAAGTCCAATGTCATAATAGAAAGCTACAGTAAAAATTTGGGACTTTTTAGATCTATTTTGTATGATTTATTGACATTTTAGGGTTTCATGAACCCTAATTTTTTTTTGTAGATCATGAAGTTGCAAAAAAATTCAGGGGAAGATGATATTGATGCTAGAGAATGGTGGCTCATTTTTAAAGAGAATAATACTAAAACAATTTTATGGAAAATAGAATTATCCCTTTCTTTGTTTGGGCCTACACAACATTGGTGGTTTAATCAATTGAGCTTTGCACAAAAGTATTCTTCATGGGAAGCAATGGAATAAATCTTCCTAGATCGATGGGATATAAAAGAAAAAGAGGATGTAGAAGAGGAAGAAAATAATGATGACAAAGAAGAAGAAGAAGAAGAAGAAGAAGAAGAAGAAGAAGGGTTCAAATATTTGGCTCTAAATAAATTTGAGTCAATTTTTTAATTTAATAGATGCATTCAAAAGAAGAAGGTGGTGGTGTCCATAAACCCTACCAGCAAGCATAACTTCATTAACATGAATGTGGCCAAGCATCTACATGTTCAAGCAAATAATATCAAGGAGGTTCAAGTAGATGGTAAGAATATTTCAATGTTTGAAGATTTGAAGCTCATTATGGAAAAATATGTTTTGCATTCAGATTTTTATGCTTTGGATATGGATGATGTGGATATAGTTCTTAGATATCCATGGTTAGATACTTTGGGAACAATGAATATTAATGTTCAAAAAAAGTTCATGAAGTTTTGGTATAGGAAAAAGAAGATCATTTTACAAGATATCATAGTGAAAAAGGCACCAATAATAATCTAGGTAGAAGCAAATGTGGATAAGATCAAAATATTGGAAAAAGTTGAGGTATATAGACACCCACGTCATCATGAGAGGAAACAATCATGGAACCAGGTGAGGAAGTGTCATAACAACAATCATTTTATCTATAAATGAAATAAAATTTCCAATCATTATGGATATGCATGGAATCCAAAGAAAAAATACTATGGCATATGGAATGAATGGGGAAATCACTATGACTATGCATGGAAGAATACCTACTATGGTCATGGTTAGAATCAAAGTAGCACAAAAGAATATGGTACATGCAATAAAAAGAGGAATAATTATGCTTGGACACCAAATCTGTATATTTATGACCATGAACAAAATCAGAGGAGCATAATGGAATTTGAAAATAAGCTTGGAGAGCTATTACCTACCAAGATCACATATGGATGGCTAGATGATCGAGATTGGAGAAAAGTGTGCAATGATTTGAAGCACACTCATTATTTGGTTTCTTCTTATGTTTCGGGGATGAAACATGTCAAGGAGGGAAGTAATGCTATGTACCTAGGGATATGATATATTAATGTATATAGGTTGATGGAGATGTTGACATGTGGCACATATCCCCTTAGTTATATGGGTACAATATATTAAGATAATGGAGTAACTTGTCGAATTAGTATATTGGGTAATGGTCGGCCTACATTGGGATTAGGAGGTTACCCATCCATTGGTTAAATAGATGTATATATAAAGGAGATGATTATTATGGTAAAGATATCAAGTAAGCATTGAGTCTTCTATTGTAAGAGGATATGGGAGGTTGTCCCCTCGAAGAGACATCGTGGAGTTATTCCTTCCTAAAGGAGTATTATATGGTGTTGCCCTACCTTAAGGGTATTTCTACATATATTGAATATTTGAATCATATCAAGATCATATCAACCTGGGTAAACCCTATCTCAGCACAACATGGATGGCTTGTAACTACACTAAGCCTACTTGAACCTCCAGAGGCCTGGAGGCCAAGTTTCAAGGCTAAAATGGTTGACTTCCAATTGCAGGACCCCCTGAGTCCATGAGCACCCCTTCCATAATAATCAACCCCAACAAGTTACAACAATGACCTCCAAACCCAAGCTTTACCTAGTGTTGAGCTCTCCTGAGCACACACATCATCTGCTCACACAGTTCATCCAATTCCTCCTTCTAAATTGCAAACACCCCATTGTCACTTCAGATAATCTTAGTTGTAGTGATTCCCACCACATGTCCAATACTTCAAATGGGACTGCTTCCTGCTTGACTCTCCAACTAGTGACTTCTTCATACCACTCATGGAACTGCCCTAAGACTTACAAGATCCCTCTTACGACTCTAGAGTAGCCTTCCTTCGCTGGTCACCAACTAGCTTCCCTGAAGACTTACTCAACCCCTTACCAATGCCTCCCCACATGGATGCGCAAGGGCCCAAGGTGTTTTTGGATAAATAACCCTCTCTAAAATCCAAGAGATGGTCTACTATAGTAATTGCTTCTCTAACATCAGACACTTCATGGTGATGGAGCTCCCCCTAAGCCCATGACTAAAGACCATGAGTAAATTTAAACAACTTATCTACCTCTGACATGTCAATGGCCTCCAACAAAAGGCTTTAGAAAGAATGGATATACTCTCCCATCTCCCCCACTTGCTTCAATTGACTCAACTTGGTCCTAGCCAACCATGCTGCATTTCCAAGTTAAAACTGAAACCCAAGGGATTCCTTCAGATCCTTCCAAGAGTCTAACCTCCGTGTAGAACTCCTTGATCCAATGTCATTATCTAATGTTCTATACCAAACCTTTACCGTACCTATGAGGTACCTTGTTACAGTGTGCACCTCCTATGCACTAACAAACCTCCTAACCCTGCTAAGAACTCTTTCATGTCCCAGAATAAACTTTCTAGAAGATGGTCATCTCGCTCAACATCATAACACTTTGGTTCCTTCAACTTGGGGAGCTTCAAGACTAAAGAATAACTAGACCCTGATGCTTTCACCAAACTTGATACCGTTGATCAGTATAAATCCACTTCATCTTGTAACTCTATTTGGAACACCAAGCTCTTCTCCAACCTTTCAGTAAGTTTCATGATCATCTACCCCATGGTAGTCACCTTATCCTCAAGCTCATTGAATCTTGTACCCACATGGTCCCCCATCAATTGGAACTGAGCACCAACTTGCTCAACAAGGCCTTCACCCACTGCAGTAACTCTTGACTTACTAATGTGGCAACTACCACCACCTTCACCTTCACCTTTGCCCTAACCCTACTCTCGACCCCTATTGGCAACTTTCTTGAGCAACATCCTGGACAGATCTCCTACCATACTGACTTAGACGCAACCAGACACAACACGGGATTGACTTGATAGGGGAAGGCACAAGACTGTTTAACTTTAGGCAAACACAATCCCACAAAACACAAACCTTGTGCTCTAATACCAATTATCATGGGGCCAGCTCTCTAGATTTGGGTGGCCATGTGGTACCACTTGGTCCAACCCAATCCCTTGTTACGATGGGATTTTAAAAGAACTATGAACTACACCTTCAGTGTTTACCTGCACAAGTACATCCACAAACATAGTGGACAATAACTTGTATAAAGAAAGGATTAACAATGAAAAGAAAAACACACAATTGCAAACATTGGGAAATCAACTCAACACATAAGCGAATTCACACAATGCAAGAGAACTAGGAGTAGAGTTTATTTTATTAACTCTTCAAGACAATCTGGTCCAAAGTATAATAAATGAGCCAACTGGCCAACATACACAATAACCATCGAGTTAGGCTCAATCGATAATGCTCAAAACCACTCAAATGTTTACAATGAATAATTCCCTCCCAAGGTCTGATTACTCTCTGCCTAAGACAACCCATCCCCTGCTTCACAAAATCTGAGACCAATAGAACTGCTCATAAACACCCACATGCTGCTTGCACAAACACGTGCCCATAGTCCACATAAACTTGGGACTGATACACTAGCTTCATTTGCACTAACTAGGAACACTTTATTTTCTAAGGGAGTCAATTAACTTTGTTTACTATGTTTGGGATTGTTAATTGGTGTATGCTCTCCCCTTGCATTGTTCTGTGAGCTTGGGGATCAAAAATCATGAATTAATCAAAATCCACTTGTGAGTCATCTCAGGTGTGCTATTTTTATGCATATGCTCTCCCTTTACGCTATATGTGACCCTGGGGATCAAAAACACCTTGCATCACCTTCCTTTTAGGAGCCCTGCTTAGGGATTTCATCACCCCAAGGGATAACCTCAACCATGCGAATAGGTAGGGTTTATAAAGGGGGGAGAATGAAAGTTGTACCCTAATCTAGTCACATCATGTTTAACAAAGCTCTGATACTTAGGTTATTCCAAGGTAAGAGTGCATGGTTGGTTCGAGTGACTTAACTAACATTCTTGACCCATGCTTGTGATGGATTGGTGTTCACATACATGCCTCATGCACCCTCCTAATATTTAGAGGATGTACTAGAGAGCTTATCTTTAGCTTAGCTTAGGACCCTTCGACCATTGCTTATCATAGTGTAGGGTATAGTATCATACCCAAAGCTACTCACTATATATCTCCTTGAGTAGAATTTGGAGTTCTTTGGGGAAGGTCTCAAGACCTTTGAATAAAGGGAAAAGGTGATCTCATTGTCGTTTTAGGCCTGTGCCACTAGATCCCTATCTATTGACTCTCGTTGAATGGTGCTCACCAATCTTGGGATATTAGCTGCAAGGCTAGTGGGCGTACGATAGGTTAACACTCCCACCTGAATAATTTAGGCTTGTGTTGTTTGGTGTGTCTTCTTGTGCATATCAATGATTGTATTTTGTGTATCCCAATCCGTGTCTATCTAGTTTTTTGTGTCAGCCTTTATCATAGGGTTGTTTATTCATCCTTAGGTGGATACTCTTTTATCAAGGGTGGATTTATTGTATCCATAGGTTGTTTCACCTCCCTTAGAGGTGAATACATTTCAATTATCTTGTTCATCTGATTAATTTATCCCTGATAGGCAGATATGCTTTGAGGTGAGACAGGTTCGTTGTGTTCATAGGCGGTTGTGCTTTGTTTAGAGGTAGTTGCACTTTTTATATCCAGTCAGTCCAACCAGTCAATCCTTTATAGGTGGATATGCTATGTTCAAGAGTGGATTTGATATATCCATAGATGAATCTACTCTATTACTACACATATACGTAATCACAGACATCATAACATATTCTATTCACATCCTAATACACATCCGTTATTCTTCTATCTACAAATTAGGTTGATGCCTTCACAAACATTTGTCTCCTACTATTAGACTACAATCATAGACATCAATATCATAGGTTAGATAATCACTTACACCATCATAAAATCATTGTACACATCTATTATCCATTAAGGTATGTCAATAATAAGGATGTTAGAACTAATGTGTTCGATAGATTGGGTGAGATAATGTATGCAATGAGTGTTAATGAAGACATCACTACTCATCTAATAAAAAATTTCATGAAGAAATTCAAAGAGTAGAAGAAATTTATTGATTACTTTCAAAAAACTTGGTGTCATGATGAGACTCGTATCAGTAAGCTCATTAAATTATTAATTATGGTTTTAATGCATTTACATCATTTAACTTCTTTTTATTTATACTAAGACATCATTTTATTTGTTTGTATCGCAATGTGGGCAAAAAACTATAGAAGCTTCCCTCATGCAAATCAAGAAACCAATGCTTCCATAGAGTCATACCACTTCCACATCAAGAGTCACTATTTAAGTGATCGTGCTAAGAGATGCATGAGGAGAATGGATTGGCTTATCCATAAACTTCTTCATAGGGTAGATCCATTCTATAAAAACAAAAAATATTTACAATTATCTGGGTTTCTAACTAACTTCAAAAAAGAAAGATATTACACAACTGCATTAGAGAGGTCAAAAACAATACCAAATATAGATTGTTATCCATGTGATCTCCTCCCTAACACATACCAGATAAAAAGCTAAATAGTTCTAACAAAATGGTATCTTGTTAGAAAATTTGAACCAGATTTGCATGTGTGTGACTATCAGTGGGCAAAGAAGGGAAACACATGCAAACATGTGTTAAAGATTTTAGATCTTCTAAAGAAAAACAAAAAAAATGAGCAAGCTCAAGTTGTTGGTAAGCATCATTTCAGATTAAAGTTTAATATTTATATGTTAAATAATTATTATATTTTTCTCAATAGTAACTAAATTAATCTCATTAAATTATAGATGATGTTACTCCATTGCTTGATGATGATGGCAATGTCAGAGAGAGTTTTAGTCATGAAAATAATACCATTGGTAATGTCAATATGGTCTTTATAATTAAATATTAGTTGATTTTTTATGGTTCTCAAAATTAATTAAATATTAATCTAATTATAGATGGTTGTAATCAAACAGAAGATCAAGATGTGCTTAGGGTTGTCATTAGTGAAGACTAAAGTACATGTAAATTTTAATGTCACCATTTTATAATGAATAATTAAGATATTTTTAATTTTTTTTAGATTTAATCATTTTTATTTGTATGACAGATGGTTGGAAATCATCTAATGCTTCGAATGATAACTTTCAAAATTTTGTTGATTATTTAAATCACTTGCTCCAAAATTTACCAACTAGCGAAGATGAAAAAAATATTTTTAGTCAATGTATCGAGAGATTGAAAAAATATATCCATACATCACTTCCTTCCTCTTCCAAATTTACATCAATCGCTAGCTCAAATAATGTGTTTACGAGACGAATATCACCATGGTTCAGTCCAAGCAAAATGCTCAAACATTGTTCAATTCATCAAAGAGACAATGTCATTTCTGAAGACTTGAATGAAACAACTGAGGAGTATGAAAATTTTCAATTCCCCTCTACAAAATGTAGAAATCAAAAGAAAAAATATCATTAATCGCTCAGGAATCTTAATACAAGAAGAGTTATTATCATGCAACAACACGGTGAGTAAATTTATGCAAAATAATTTTTTAAATTTGCATAACAATACTTCTTGTTTTTATTTCATATGTTAAATATATATCATTGTAGGATTGGATGATCAGGAAAGTACTCAACAACACCAATTACCTTTCTCTATTGATCTAAACCAAACAATAACAAATGAAATACAACTTATAGATGGTAAATTTTTAACTAGTAAATGTGTTTATTAATTTTATAAACAATTACTCAATTCTTATCTCTAACCACATTTCTATATTTAATAAATTTAATATTGTTTATAATAATTACATAATGTAATTTTACACTTTAAAACTTTATTTATGTTGATGTGTTAAATGCACATATCATTGCAGCTTCAGAGGATCAACAAAATAGTAGAGAACATATATTACCTTTTTCTATTGATCTTAACCAAACAACAATAATAGATATAATGCAAAGTGGAGATGGTATAAAACTTATAGAACACACTTCAATCAATTTTGTGTCTTTAATTTGTAAATTAATTTTGTCTAAGTTGATGTGTTAAATTTGCATGTTATTGTGGCTTTAGATGATCAACAAAACACCCAACAATATATGTTACCATTTTCTATTAACCTTAACCAAGCAGCAACAACAATAGATGTAATGCAAAGTAAAGATGGTAACAATATGGTAATTTGAAATATCAAAATTATAGTAGAAAAAAATTTATTTGGTGGCCTAATTTATTTACTATTGATCTAATTAATCAAATTTGTGGTTTGACTTGTTATTGTGCATTCAACTTTTCATCCATCAAGTGGCATGAGGAGGCTAGATTTTGATGATCCACCACAAGTTTAGGACTCACTAGAGACACAAGATCAATTGGAATATTAGGATTTAATGTGTAGTTATTCAAAATGCACATTGTATATAGATCATGAGATGGCCTATAAATCTTGAGATGGCATATGCAACATTTTGTAAAAAATATTTTGAGTTGGTATAAATGCCAATTTTGTATATGTGTAGAGAATTATTCTACACTTTTATATATATAAACTGATATGCAATATAATTGCTCCTTATGTGCATGTTTTTCATCTTTAAACATTTAAATTTGAATGTATATTCACTTTAGAATGGTTAAATTATAAATAATAGCATGCTATAGATTTATTTCTTGCAATATTATTTTCTATGATGACTAAAAATTAATATACAATATAATTTTTCCTCATGTGCAGTTTTCCAGCTTTAAACATTTAAATTTGAATGTATATTCACTTTAGAATGGTTGAATTATAAATAATAACAAGTTATAGATTTATTTCTTGCAATCTTACTTCCCATGATGGTAGTCATAATTAAATATATGATTGTCTTATAATAACATGTGACCATTTCTCTATCAAAATACCATAATTAGTAATAATTAATAAAAAAGAAGCATCATGACAATCATATGAAGTATATATTTATTATTTCATTTAAATTCACGCTAAATTATGGCATATTTGTTCAATATTTAGTTATGCTAAATTATTCTATCATGTTATGGGAATGTTAGGGCATTGAGATTTATTATTATTTCTTGGTGCTTTTGGCATTTTGTTTATCTTTTGAGCTTCCTAATATACCTACTCAGGGTCACCATCATCCATCATATCATGGTGTGCTTTGAATGGTAGAAATAGGGGCATATATTGGATTTTTGTGATTGTGTTTTCTTGGTTGTCCTATGTTGTACCCACCAACATCCATCATGATCTTGTGTTACGCTAGGGAATCCTCATGTGTTTGTGGTTTTCCAACATCGGCCCCACCAAATCCCTTTTGAACTTTGTGAGATGTTGGACTAACCTTTATTTTTTATTGTGTCAGTCCTATCCATGCGATATGAAGTCACCTTGGTTCCTCATACCTTGGTGCATAGTATCCCATGCTATATAAAATTAAGTGCTCACTACATGGCAACATAATGTGTAACATCAAATTGCTCAATCCCCCATCCTACCATATACCATTCCCATTACATCATATTTTGTCTCCATTCCTATTATCTCATTCCTAATCATTGGGTTGTGAATATGTATGTCCCCCCATGGCCTTCCCCGTCAGGTTGGTTCAGTTTTGGCTAGTGCATTGGGGTTACAGCTATCATCTATCCATATTTTCACCATTGTATAATCATTTCATTTGCATTAAATTGTTTAAGATTTGTTATTATTCAACTAAATAATTTGATCTATATATGCTTCCTCTATTTTAGGTAGTAACTACCGTGAACACTCCTCTTCATGTTATGATTTGGTTCAAAGTACATAATCATATCATGGTAATATGTTCCTTTAAGAAAGGCTTGGTTAGGACATTTAACTTGGACTCGTACCCAATCCTTAAAATGAGATTTGTTCAATCCAAAGAGAGGTATCCACTTAATTTTGTGGTGAGCTATCTAGATAAGCATAGAACAAATTTTGGTGGAATATCAAATACCACTAAATCTTGTAGGACTATTATATTTGAACAAGAATATAAAGTAAGGAGAAGATATTTTGTGATACCCATTGTTTGTATCATTTTCTCATCTAACTATATGATTATTTTTTCTATGTACGAGTTCTAATGCATCAACAATTTTATTAGGCATGAAAATAATACTAGAACTAGATTATATCATAGTTTTATGAACATTTTTTTTCAATAATGAGTGTTAAATAAAAAGGCATTGGCTTTATTTTACTAATCTTATTATTCACATTATCAAATATGGTTGGTACATTTGTTGCTATCTTTTATTGATTTGTATTACTTGTATTTTGAGCGGTCATCTTAGTCACATTATCAAACATAATCTTGAGGAGTTTAATTTGTTGTTAGTTCAACTTTCCATCACAACAATGATTGTTTTGAAGTATATTTTAAAGAAAAGAAATTTTAGGTGACATGGCTTTACTTGAACTAGAGCTTAACCTTAAAAATAATGAGAGATATTTTAAGATTCAAAATCTAAAATGATTTGGACATAAAGGGTAAATTATAATTTGGTGAAAACTATCAAGTACAAACACTTTATGATCTACTTTGATAATTCTAATATATTGTTTAATAGTGATAGTTATAAATAAGCATTTTCTTCTAAAAACTGTTATTTAATAAGATTTTTAAAAATTTGGTCTCATATTTTTTGGTTATTAATATTTCTCTTGAATTGGCTAAAAATTTGGGGGTGTTATGGGCATATTTTTAGGGAGGCTGATGGTAAACTATTATTTTTGGCATTTTTTTTGGAGTGGATTTTGCTCCACTTTTACTATTATTTTGACATTTTTTTACCCAAGTACTTCACATCTTACCTTACAAAGTGTAACTCAATATGAAAAAAGTTTCCTTCTCCTTTCCACAAATGCATCATAACTTACCTTCTATAGACACCTAAATCTAGCCACCAATGACCTCCAACTAGGCTTTTAACCAATTTCTACCAAAGTGCACAATTTGGCCTAAAAACACTAAAACACATTAAATGAGTTGAAATTAATATATTCAAGTACCTATTTTGGTACAAGTATCATTAAATAGGGAAATGCAATTTATGGGCCAGCTAACTTTGATCAAATCATTTCGAGTCAAATTGCCAATTTCACGCCTAGGTGCCCTGGATTGCTCTTTTCTATCAAATCTCTTGCACGAGACATGTGCCTTTTTTATTTTGTGTTGGTAACATCCTAAATACGATAACGGATCCAATGCATCTGACATCTCATTCTAATTCTAATCTAGTCAAATTTTAGACCAATAACAAGGCATTCTGATCAATTTAAGTAATTTGTGCACAAAGTGCTTAATCATGTTTTAGGATAGTTAAACAAAATTAGGACTTTAAGTTAATTTTTCATGAAACTTGTTAAATGAATATTTATTGGAAATAAATTTTTATTAACTGCATCATTAGGTGACATCATTTATTGGGAAGACATCCCTAGGCCATAAATGTATAAAATATCAAGGTTAACCCCTCCCATGCCTCTTAAATGCCCCTCTATCCAAAATATTGATGAGCCTATTTATGAATTTTTAATTACATAATTGGATTAATCCTTAGCCACACATCTCATCTTGAGATGGACAGTTCAGGTTGATTTTAGCCATTTTTCAAAATCTATAAATAAGAGGCCTTGCCACATGAATTTTAAGCTTAACTTGTGCAAAGTTACCATGCGAAATTGATTCCAAAAATCTCTCACATACCAGAGTTATGATACCAAAATATTGAAGCCAAAGCCAAGAAAGGTGCCAAGGAGAGATGGAGGTAGTCGAGCTTCCATTGATGTAGACTTCATGAGCACAAACTGAGCAAGTTGTGTTTTTAATTTGTTTTTGTTATTAATCTCACCCTAGTAACTAGGCACGAAGGTGTTAATTTAGTGCATTTTTTATTTGATTTATCTACTAACATAATACTAATCTCCCATTCATCGTCAAATTTTTAGTTCACATAATGGCACCTGGCCTGTCAACCCAACTCATCTATCGAACCCAACTTGCCTGTCAACCCAACTCACCTGTCAACCCAACTCATCTATCTAACCCAACTCACCTATCAACCCAACTCACATATCCAACTTGACTCGCCTGTCAACCTATCTTGCCTGTTAACCCAACTCGCCTGTCCAACCCAACTTGACTATCAACCCGAGAGCTAAAATTATTAATGTCATTTGTTCAGACTCTTAAGTGCTTCAAATCAAGCCCTTATAATTGTGTTTTTTTAAGTTGAGGGGGTATTTTGAAAGTTGATTTGAATTTTTTTGACCAACCAAACACACTTTCATTTGGGTTTAAAATGAACATGCTTGATTTCACATATTTAAATTAGTGTTTAAAATAAACCTGAATTTGGCTAAGTCTTAGATACATTTCATTCAGTGCTTAAAACACATCATAACTCTTGCAACATTTTAAAATTTGGTGTTTTAATCATGAAATTAGGCTAAGTCTTGAATCTTCAATTCGGGCTTAAAATAATCTTAGGTCTTTATTGCTTCATGTGGCCCTTTTTGTGCAATCTTTTACCATTTTAGCAATTAAGGCTAAGGGCTAAAGAGAACATCACCTAATATCTTATTTGGTGCTTAGAATTGAACTCAATTTTCAAGTTTGTATATAATAGGTGATTAATTAATTGATTGGCAAAAATAAGGACATTGCGTGTATGTTCTTCCATTCGTCCCCTTTAGGAAACTTTTAGAATCAAAAGCACCATCCTTATTTCAAAAAGCCTACTCCAAGGCTTAGAAAGAATTTTGTCTAAGGCACTCCCCAAAAACTCATCATAGTTTGGGTGACCTTGAAAATGATCCTAAAGTCTTTCTTTTTATGTCATTCATTTCATTGCATCTTGGCTTACGAGGGGGACGTCATTACCTCCCATGAGTTCTTTAGAGAAGTTTTAACCCAGGGTTTCATCTCCTGACACTGACTTCATTCACTTCATCTGAGTTACACACGAGATGTATCTGCATTTGGACATAGTACTACACTAAATAAATAATAAGATGTAGTGGTTGCAAAAAGGACTAAACCTTTTTGCAACAAGCCAAGTGCTATGAGCACCCAATGTATGTGATTTTATTTTGCATTGTTTTATGTGAAATTCATTGTGTTATTGATTCCCCTAGAGACGTTTAAAAACTTGTAGATCTTAGACAAATCCTCACTTATCATAGAAGTATTGTTGGTGCAAGGTGTGCCTCAAGGTCCATGTCACAGTACTATCATTTGAAAGAAGGGGGGTGTAAAAACCCTATTATATAATGCATATTTACTTTTGGATAAACACTTAAAATCCTCTCAAATGATGTATATTGATGGATTCCAACAATACCAAGCAACCTTGTCAGTTTAAGATCTAAGAGCGATTAATTAGTTGGTTTTGCCCTTAGATTAAAGTTTTGTTTAGAGTCAAAACTTGGTGTGTACAAAGGATACAAACCAAAACACATGGTCCTCATTTTCCTTTGAACAAAGAGGCATTATGCTGCCCATGTGAATCATCAATTTGCCTTGTTCAAATTTCATCAAGTCATATCATCCACTTTAGGATAGTTATGATACCCAATTGAGTCTAGATCTTTGCCAAAGTTTGTTTAAGTCATTCATTTATAATCCAAATTTGAAATTTCACCTTCATAAGTTCATAGGGTTGATGTGTTAAGTGGATTTGCCATTTGCACTAAACTTGAGGGAACTTAGGTTCAATTTCCAATTTAGGTTGAAGGTCATTTAAGACTCATGATCATTATCACCACTTGATAGACTTAAGTCATTTTGTGTTAAATACTTGCACTTTGATTCTATGCACTACAACATTTTGAGTTGAGAAAGGTAGTGTTATGCTATCAAATTTGTGTGAAACTATCTTTGCCTTAGAGAGTTTTTGAAACAAGCATTTTATCACATCTTTTGAGTAGTCTAGTGTTGTTACGCTACCCAAAACATTTCAAATATTATTTCATAAGCCCTCTTGCATAGAGTTCAAATTCATTCCCGTATTTTCAAACCAATCTGAGTGTACTTTTGTGAAACTTTATCTAAGCATAGTTACACCATTCACTTTTGTCAAGCTTACTTGTTAAAAGAACCAAGTTTTATACCATTATTTATGAGAAAACACACTATATATAAATTGCCTTTTGTTTCATACCTTATACCTATTTGATCAAGTCCATGTCCCAGAATCAAATGCCTAGTGTTTGTTAGAAGTGTTTCAAATATGTTAGATTAAAAAAATCATATATTTCAAAGTCTAAATTTTGATGCTATTTAGCCGAGAGTCCTAGCACATGCTTTGTTTGAGCATAGCTTTTGACATTGCATTTGGCCAAAAGACCTAGCAACTTTTAATTTCTTAGATTAGACTGATTTGAAACACTTTGACCTTAGCGTTTGACATTTTGATTTTTGGTTCATTTACTTAACATTTTTGTGTAAGATGTGTAACATTAGACACTTAACGTTAGCTTATGTTATCACAAATTTTTGCATAAACATATTGATCCTTTTCACGAATCTAGACCAAGTTGGAACATCATCTTTCTTTAGACAGTGTCTTTTTAAAGTTTGAAGACCTCCCTTTATCACAAAGCATTGACTATGGATCCCAACATGTACTCCTACACTCGTAGTGGACTCATGTACAATTTGGGGATTAATAATGTGGTTGCATAGGAAGAAATGGTGCAAGACCTCTAAGTGGATAATATTGCTTATGAGATGGATCTTTATCCCTCTTATAATACTCAATTAGGGGCACAAATCCAAGATCCATTAGCTAACTATTTGGTTAATACACCACCTTATTCAGAATAAGACCAAGAATAAACCACACAATACCTAGCTACAATAATCATAACTGATGAACCAGTTCCTCAATAGTCATGCTCTAATAATATGCCTTCTACGTATGATCCATTTTTGTTTGATCATCATTTGTTGGAGAACAAAAATAAAATTTTGGTTTCAGCCATAGAGGTAGGGGCCAAGTTTATAGCAGACTTACCCAATGAGAATTTACCAAGCCTAGTAAGAATGCCCCACAACATAATTTACGATCAACGGGATTTTTCTAACAATCCTTTGTCTCTAGTCCAAACAACATATCAAGACCCTAATATGCTTAACAAAGGAAAAAACATCATGGAAGACCACTTTAACCAAATGCAGATGGCATATCAAACCTACTTGAATCTAGCATGTAATTTCAATCAGATGACCTCAGTGAGCAAACATATTGACTTAGTTCCTTCAACAAGAGTTTTGATAGAGTTAAATAGTAAAGATCCATTCATGAAAAACACTTCAGTAGACAACTTGTTGTATATGTCAATTATTGAAGAAGTGTCTTCTGCTTCTACGTAGAATAATGAGAAAAATATAGTGGATAATATGCAAGCAACATCTAATCTAAATCAAAGTGGTACTAATGCACAAAAAACTAGTCAATAACATGTGCCTGTATTTAATACCATGAGTGGACCATCATACTAGGGAGTAAGAGTTTTTACATCCCAACCTCAACCAGCTGCTTCATCAACCGTGCAACCAATAGGATTAGGTAGTCAAATAACACAGAATGTCACATCTCAACAATAGAATGTGATGAATCATACTCCTCCTCAATAAGGGACAAGTAGTATTCCACAACAATAGGCACAATCTAGTGTACCAATGCAATAGAGGCTAAATATACCTCAACAGGGAGCAATGAATGTTCCACCTCATCAAGTAGTGACAAACATACATCTTCAATTGCAGACTAGTGTACCAATCCAAAACCAAATGATGACTAGCCAACAAGTGTAAATATTGGTTAGAGATAGATGCCAAATCTTCAACATGCATTCACTTCCCAACAAGGATTCATGCAACAAGAAGGCTCCAATGTTTCTCAAGTACCTACTAGGCAACAATTGGTTCAAAATGTGCCACAAGTTTAGAGACAGGGTCTTGGTTCACAAGTTACCACTCAACAACAAAGTTTAATTAGTGAGTATCATGTCCCTTTTCAACCACAATAGACACAAATAGTTATATCCCTCCATCCCAACCATAAAATCCTCCTAGTCAAACCTTCATAGCCAACCCAAACTAGAATAACACACAACCAAATGTGCAATTTCAAGTACATCCTAATCCACATATGCATATTCCTGGTCCATTTTCCAACCGAACCAACATACCCCAATAGATATCTCCATCATACCCTAGTCAAAGTGTCACACTTATGACCTCCCAACCATCTACCCAAACTAATGTTCTCCCTCAAACCAATGTTCCCTCCAATTTTTTAGCCAAAGAATTATAATAGATGAAGGATGCAATTGTTGTCACTCAAGCTGAGAAATAGACTAAAAAGTTTAAGTTAGATGACGTGTGTTCTTATCCATTCAACATGGAGTACTTGTAAATACCATTTCCTCCAGGATACGAACCACTAAAATATGAGAAATATAAAGGGAAAGGTGACCCTAAGGCCCATTTAATCAAGTTCTTTGTTACATGTCAACCAATGACCTATAGTGATATATACATTTTGTTATTGTTTCGAAGGAGCTTAGCTAGACAAGCCTTGAAGTGGATCTTAAAGTTGCCAAAGAATTCAGTAATAGATTTTGATGATCTTTCCAATAATTTTGTGCAACACTTTTCTTATAATCTTAAACATGAGATTTCATTAATTGACTTGACACAAGCAAAACAAAAAGCTGATGAGAGTTTTTCAAGTTATCTACAGTGATGGAGAGCCCTTGCAACCTGATTCACCCACAGTTTACCATATAAAAAATTAGCCATTGTGTTTACTAAAAAATTTCATAGTGAGATCGCTTATCATCTAAAACTACAATGTGCACATACTTTCAAGGAGATCATCGACAAAGGCTTGTAGATTGAGTGAGCCCTTATTAATAAAATGATCATCAAGCTTACTTTAACTAATCAAAATCAAGGTACCAATTAGGGAAGTGGCTAGAACTAACATCCAATCAAAGCGCAAGCATCACAACCAACATAGGCCAATAACCAAGATAGACCAAAAAAATTCAACTGCAATAGGAATGTTGTTGGCAATGGAGTTATTGAGTCACGTAATGTCCAAATAGTGAAAACATCATCTGCATCACCTTTTTAGCTTACTTATACCCAAAAACCTCTCCAACCAATGTCACAAGCACAACAACCAAGCCCTGCACAACAAATGCAGTAACCTTTACCATTGCAAACCCCTCCTCTGAGAAGAATTGCACCTACTCATCATGTATTTAGTGACCTGGGAGAGATTATTGAGTCTATATTTTGCAAACTTGTCATTTCTCATCTGATTAGTTAGCCTATACCAAAGCATTATCTGTAAGTCATTCTTTATCCTGATTGGTACCATGAAAATAAATTTTGTGAATATCATCAGGTCAACAGGCATAATCTACGAAGATGTGTGAAAATCAAGTATTTGATTGAGAATATGTTGGAGAATGGGGAGATAATATTGGATAATTGTGCTTCCACCTCTAATCAAACTCTTGTTATTTATCAAAACCCCTTTCCCCAACATAACACCGAGTAACAACATAATAATTAACAACAACAACAACAACACTGATTGGTGCAAAAATAAAATCAATAATATCAAAATCAAAGGCCGAACCACTAGAATCAATAAAATCAATAGTAAAACCCATAATGTTAGAAAAATGAACAAAACCAAGGTTAGAATGGTAACAACCAACAAACATGCGATGCAGTTGCACATGATTACAATAGGGTTGTAGGTCATATTGTAGGGGGTAGCATTAATACCATCTCCATTAATCCTAGATCGAACACTAATCAATCTAGACCATTGCTAAACAATACCACTCAACCAAATTACATGAGTAATCCTTCTTTGGCTTGGGACCGCACATAGGTGAACCAACAAATTGAGACTTCCACTTTTAGACCTTATACTGATAACTTGCCCTTGCCATGTGACCACATACAAGTGTACCGACAACTGAGACTTGTCCTATCTAGTCCCACACCATTCCTAGAATTTGTTAGCAATCATGGTCCAACATCTAATATCGGTTGTGCAATCACAACTTGGAGGTCAAAGATTACTATCTCAGGCCCACAACCATCTACCACTTTGCCTGTTATCCAACCAACCGTTCAGCCTTAGAATAAACCATTCACCATTGACCATGACAAGAAGTTTGATATTGTGAAACAATTGCAAAAGACACCAACACAAATTTCTATTTTACATTTTTTCCCAATGTCAACAATCCACAAGAATATTTTGAATGAGTTTTTAACCCAATCCACTATTGCCAATGACATATCCTATGACAAATTTCAAGCTTTAGTTGGACACCTAGCTCCAGCCCAATAAGTCACATTCAACCACAATGATATGTCTTCCCTTGGTCCACTCCATAATCATCCATTATACATATAAGTTTATATAAAGCAGCATAAAGTGAAATGTTTCCTTATATACAATGGATCAGGCCTCAACATAGTGTCTCTAAATCTTATCAAACTTCTTAGGTACACAATGGCAGATCTTCAGCCAAAATGATAACTATCCAAGCTTATGATAATCAGAAGAAAGAATCACAAGGCACCATTAGCTTACCAGTTATCATTGGGCCTTTGACCCATGACACACTTTGCCATGTACTTTATCTTAAGTTATCATATAATATGCTTCTAGGAAGACCTTGGTTACATGAGATTCATGTAGTCTCATCAACGATGCACCAATTTATCACGTTATCTCACTCAGGGATGGAAGTAAATATTCTAGGAGATTTGCACCCATGTGAGCACTGCAAACATCTTGAGGCCAAGTTTTAAAGCTATAATTACTAATGCAACATGAATCCAAGTTCCAACCAGGATAAAAGAAAGGCCATACTTATTGATTCTCCAAAGGATAATTGCATAGATCCTAATACCTTGGATTCCCTTTCCCACATGCCACCTCCTGAAGCTTCCAATCATTTTACCATTTCAACTAATGGCCCAGGGGAGTATGTGACCCATGATACCTTTCATAATGTCAATCTTCTTTAGGATCCCAAAACCTTTGGAAGACCCAAAGTCACCCCACACATGCATAGACAACAAAAAGCTAAAGATAAACTTCATAATCTAGGACCAGTCATGTTCATACTGGCATTTGGCTAAGAACAAGACCCCCTCGAAGGATATGAATCATGGTTATATAATGACAAATTGGTAGATTATTACAAGAGCACCAAGTATCCTATTCCCAATAGGATCATGGAACATCACCATTATGAAGAAAGAGGCCTTAGATTAAATCAACAAAGAACCATTGAGCCGATTTCCATGACTAAGTACAAAAGACCTTATGGAATTGGATTTAAATTACCTGGGGGTGAACCCCCATATCTTATTCGAGATCCATCATTGGTGGCTAGTGATGATGATACCAACAATGAAGTAGAGTTTGATCATAGCCTCACCTTTGATGACCTAACTGAGACTAACCTATTTGATATCAATGCCATTTGTACCCTTACTCCAGTCATTCGTCACAACCCATTGCTATTATACTATCTCCAACTGATAGATTGGGACCAACAAGAATCTAATTTACTGATTGATGAGTTTCAAAATGTTGAGGCATTATGTAACTTTTTAGGCCTTAGATACAACGTTCCATTGGGAGATCATAAATCAGGATTATTAATTATATTGAAGCCTATTTTGGAAAGCGGGTGAACACCCTTAGCCAAAAACAAATAAATAAAACATTGAGGTCCCAAGGTGAAAACCTCTTTGAGGCACTTTTTGACAAAAAAAGTAAAGATAAATGATAGTTTATTGGTGAAAACCTGTTTCAAGCGCCATCATATGGGGGTGTTCATTCTTCAAATTTAGACCAGGAGCCCACCAATGATGAACTTGCCTACGGATTTGAGTTCAATTTTGAACAACAACAAGTGTTTGATCGAATTCTTCAAGAATTTTTGACTATTTTTGTCACATGGCCAAATCTCCCATTGGGGTCTCAAATTTATCATGCCCACAGAGGACCTTGATATAGTCCAATAGTTCAAGTCTTTGCCTACTATCCTAGAAGATGGTTTGACCCTTGTAGTTGAAGATACAACAGAGATAAACATCAAGATTCTATAGGACCCAAAATGAATAAAATTAGGTACATCCCTCACTGAGGAGGAATGTGAAGTCTTTACAACTCTGTTAAGAGAATTTATAGATATCTTTGCATGAGCTTATTTTGACATGCCAAGTTTGGATCTTTCCTTGGTTCTGCACCACCTTGTGGTCAATCTTGATGCCAAATTGGTGAAATAAAATCTATGTAAGATGCATCCTCGTATTACTATCTCAGTAAAGAAAGAGTTGGAAAAACTCTTAGAAGCAGGATGTATTCGATCCATTGCCTACTCAGAATGGATATCTAATGTTGTATCTGTTAGCAAAAACCTTGAAAGAATTAGAATCTGTACTAATTTCTAAGACATAAAAAAATATTGCCCAAAGGATGACTTTTCATTGCCTAATATTGACATGATCATTGACTCCACAGTGGGTTATGAAATGCTTTCACTCATGGATGACTTTTTAGGATACAACCAGATCAAAATAGCACCAGAAGACCAACATAAAACAACGTTCACCACTCCATAAAGAACATTTTATTATCAAGTAATGTCATTTGGTCTTGAGAATGCTAGATCTACATATCAAATGGCCATGACCATCATATTCCATGATATGATAAATGATATTGTTGAAGACTACTTCGATGACATACTAAGGAAATAAAAAACCAGGGTCGACCATCTAATAGTGTTACATAGAATATTTGAAAGACTACGTGAGCACAAAGTTTGATTGAATCCAAAGAAATGTGTGTTTGGAGTAACCTCAGGAAAGTTACTTCACTTCATTGTGTCTCGTAGGGGCATTAAAGTTGATCTGACCAAAGTCCATGCTATAATTGAGATGCCACCACCAACTAATTTGAAGCAACTCCATAGTTTACAGGGCAAGATCTAGTCAATCCAACACTTCATCTCTCAGTTAGCAGATAAGTGTCATCCATTTACACATCTTCTAAAGAAGGGAATTGCATTTCATTGGGATGATCATTGCCAAACAGCATTTCAACAACTCAAGGACCATCTAGCTAATCCACATGTTTTGTTACCTCCTATGCCAAGAAAGCCATTCTTATTATATCTATCAGCTACTGACAATGCCCTTCTTATTATCTAGCCATGGTCTTTGTAGCTTAGAAACCTCATCATTACATGCTAAACAATAAGACCATGGTCATTTCAAAAGTAGATCCGCTCAAGTATCTACTATCTAAAATAACTTTACAAGACATAATGGTCAAATGGATCATGTTTCTTAGTGAGTTTGACATAAAGTATGTCAATCAAAAGGCAATCAAGGGATAGGTCCGTGCAGATCAACTTGCTAAAGCACCTCTTATAGACACAAAGCCACTCACATTTTAATTTCTTGATGAATCCATAATGACCATCATTGACACATCTCTTGAGGAGCAGTACTGAAAGCTATATTTTGATGGATCATTCATAGCATATGGATCAGGGGCAAGCTTTTATTTATTACACCATAGGGGGATCTAATTCCTAAGTCATTTAAGATCAGCTTTCCTTGTACCATTAACATGACTGAATATGAAGCACTTGTTGTAGGGCTTCGCCAAATGGTATAATGAAATATATCTCATCTAAAGGTTTTTGGTGATTTTTAGTTAATCATCAATCAGATTACAAACCATTTTCAGACCAAAGATGACAAGTTGGTTTCATATAAAGCCATGATCGACACTCTCAAGTAACAAATTGTTGACATTCAATTTGAGTATATACCAAGGGATAGTAATAGAATTGCAGATACGATGGTTACTATTGGCTCTCTGATTCGACAAATAGACAAAGCTAGAGAGGATCAGTTCCTCATCGAGAATTTGATCACACCAGCTCATGAACCTTCAACTATGGTAACGATTTATGATATTGTTGGTCATAATTCTATCTAGTATTCAGACTTTTATAACTATCTTCATGACCAATTCATACCACTTAACATATCCTGAAAACAAACCAAAGCCTTTATCCATCACTCCACTCGTTATACTCTACTTGGATCAACCTTTTATCATCATAGTTTTGATGAAACTCTACTTCGTTTTTTAACTTTGATAGAGTCTACACTAGCGTTAAGAGAAGTTTACAAAGGGGCATGTGGACCTCAATCTAGTGGGGTAGTCCTATCCAAAAAGTTCTTATGTACTGGTTATTATTGGCCCATAATAGACGTAGATGTAGCTACATATGTAAAGAAGTGTGACAAATGTTAACGACATGCTAATCTGATTCATTCCCTAATCCAAACTCTAAAACTGATGTTGACACCATGGCCATTTGCTACATGGGGACTCGGCCTCATTAGGAAGATCAACCCCACTTCATTTGATGACCATAAACATATTCTTACCACCACCGAATATTTCACTAAGTGGGTTGAAGCTATACCCCTCACTTACGTGACTGAAAAGCAAATTTCCAAATTTATCTTCAACCATCTTATTTACTGCTACGATATCCCGTCTAACATTATATTTGATAATGGAGGATCATTCAAGAACAAAAATGTTGACAAGATATATACCAAATTTAACATCACACAACATTTTTCTACAGTATATTACCCTCAAGGTAATGGCCAGGCCAAAGCATTAAACAAAACCATTGTCAATATTATCAAAAAAATAATCAATGATGCTAGTTATGATTAGCACCTACAGATATTCCCTATCCTTTGGGCATACCGTACCAATCATCATACTCTCATAGGAACCACTCCATACTCACTTGTTTATGGTACTGAAGCCATCCTTCCCATTGAGGTTGAATTACCTTCACTGTGCATATCTTTCAAGCATGCCCTAGATGATCATGACTATCAAGTAGCCTACCTGAAAGAGCTAGACCTACTTGATGAAAATCACATAGTTGCACTCCAATATATTCAGGCCTCTCAGAATCGACTCAAAGGCCACTACAATTAGTATGTCAAGTATAGAACATTTGAACTTGATGATCTTGTTCTTAAAGAAAACTAAAAGAATACCACAACTGAGAAGAAGCATAAAGGTACATTCAAACTAAATTGGATAAGGCCTTTCATCATTACTACAGATTATAGATCAGGAGCATACAGGGTCGCCACACTAGACAAAGATGAGCTTCCTGAGCTAATGAATATTATTCACCTTAAGCAGTACTATGCTTGAGTGCTAGGGTGTATTATCTGTAAGGACCATTTTAGTTGTGCCATTTTATCACTATTCTTCTTTGTGAAATATCATTCTTATCCATCCTCTAAGCCTTATCTGTTATACCACTCTGATCTATCGACCAAACATGTTCTAAATCCTAGCTCGTTTGACCTTGGTTTTGCCATTGGTTGCACCTTTTGAGATATAAGGAATCTGATCGGTTTCATCAATTGTTTCAAGTACTTCAGATAAAGATTATATTTTGGAGTAATATGACCAAAAAAATTATAGTTTCATCCTTCATTTGTTATTCTTTTCTTATTACCGATCTTACTACTAATTATAACCACCTTTGAGCAAATTAGTACCATTGATCTATGTCATTGTGTCTTAGTTATAACCACCTATGGGCAAACTAGGGGCAACATTTGTTTATTGAGCCTTGACATACCAACTTACCATTTCTTATGCCATACTATGCCTTTTTACCAACTATGTCTATTTTGTTTGAATTGATGGTTAGGTTAGTCTGGTTCCTCTTTTATAAGGGCAAAACTACAGTGACTTGAGGTCCTACTCTGGGACTATGTAGGTAGCACTTGATACTTGTTGAGGTCAGCTCAGTCACCCTTTCCACCATGCTCTCCCTATTTTGTGAGCAACCTAAGTTTGAACGCTCTCACCATTTTATGAGCAACCTAAGTTTGAACGCTCTCATCATTTTATGAGCAACCTAAATTTGAATGCTCTCACCATTTTTCAAGCAACCTAAGCCATGCTCTCACCGTTTTATGAGATTGAACCATTTAGTATCTTATTATTCTCAATTGGGTTGAGATACTCTAAAAAAAATTAAAACATTTGTAAAACCATTAGAAAAAACCTAAAACATTGACCACTTCTTTGCCTTAAGAATTTTGGGAACCCTTACTAAGTTGCAAGCAAATCACTTAGTTTTTCCATCCTTTTTGGCCTTTTATCCCACACACTTGCCATTTTGTAAGACCATTTTTATTCTTCTTTCACATCTATTTTGTTTGTTTTCATTAGTTCTCATTTTCTTCCCATTTCTTGGAAGAATTACATTTAGTATAAAGTTTTTTATTGGATATTACATCCATGGAACTATGTAGGCAGCATCCACTTGCCTAGTGTATATGGAGACAACTCAACCACCCCCATCCTTTTCTTTTATTCTCCCATTTTATTTGTTTGTTAAGTTGTCACCTATTTTTTAGGGGCAAAGTTCGTATGATTTCTATTGTGTTGTTTATTTATTTGTCTCAGCTTATTTTATTTGTTTGTCTGCCTATTTATTTGCTTTCAGTACTGTTGCCTTGATTCAGTTTATGTGTGTTCATTGGGTGATTCTTTGCCCACACTTATACTCGAATCTATCCATATTCATATGTATACATTGTCATCATGGTTTATATCATTGGTGCATTATTTTCTATTGAATATTGGATTATGGGAGTCAGTCCTCATGCATATTTTGGCTAAGTCCTCATGATGTTATACCATGATACTTATCGACACATGTTACAACAAACTTCAGCTTCAAGAAGTCTATTCAACAATGGTGGCATCAACATCTCTTCGACATCGACATCTCGATTCAATCTCAGTCATATCCCAAACAGAGTAATTAACCACTAAAAATTTTCAACCTTTATTAGTTCAGATGAGCATCTCCCTACTAGTAGGTTGTTATAATTCATCATTACCCTCTGTGTTAAGTTATCATTATCCTCAGCCAAGTTTATTATGTTTGTCATAATCAAGGTTTAATGATTATAACCGCCTTTAGGCAAATCATTGTGTTCTCACCAAATTTACTTTTTTTCCCAAACAGGGGCACATTGTTATCTTGTTTATCTATCCTAACTGAGGTAGCCCCATCTTCTCAATGATTATAACCACTTTTGGGTAAATCATTGTGTTATCATACCACGTTGCCACTATTTAGGTATAATGCTTGTAACCATCTTTGGGCAAACCATTATACACCGTCCCACTTACATTCTCAGTGGTTTTGACTACTTTTTAAAAATCATTATGTTTTCACCCCATCATCTTTTCTTTCTTTAGTCCTCTCTTTCACTTCTTATCGAGGGATCGTTTGTCAACCTACTTGTGCCAACCATTCCCTCAAGGGGGCATCATACAATTAGTTTATCATCGTTATAGTTGTAGGCATACAAGACCATTTTATTCTTTGAGAAGATGTTATTGTGGTTATAGCTTGCAATGCCTTCCCAAACAAGGACAAATTGTAGACACCTAAATCTAGCCACCAATGACTTCCAACCAGGGTTTTGACCAATTTCCACCAAAGTGCACAATTTGGCCTAAAAATACTAAAGCACATTAAATGAGTTTAAATTGATATATTTAAGTGCCATTAAATAGGTAAATATAATTTATGGGCCAGGTAACTTTGATCAAATCATTTTGAGTCAAATTATCGATTTTGCACCTGGGTGCCCTAGATTGCACTTTTCTATCAAATCTCGTGCATGAGACACGTGCCTTTGTTATTTGGTATTGGTAACATCCTAAATATGATAATGGATCCAATGCATCTAACATCACATTATAATTCTAATCCAATCAAATTTTGGACTAATAACAAAGCATTCTGATCAATTTGAGTGATTTGTGCACAAAGTGCTTAATCATGTTTTAGGCTAATTAAACCAAATTAGGGCCTTAAGTTAATTTTTCAGGGAACTTTTTGAATAAATCTTTATTGAAAATTAATTTCTATTAACTACATCATTCAGTGACATCATTTCTTGGAAAGACATCTCTAGGCCATAAATGCATAAAATATCAAGATTAACCCCTCACATGCCTCATCAATGCCTCTCATGCCTCTTAAATGCCCCTCTATCCCAAATATTGATGAACTTATTTATAAATTTTTAATTACATAATTGGATTAATCTTTAGCCACACATTTCAATCTTCAGATGGATGATTGAGGTTGATTCTAGACATTTTCCAAAATCTATAAGAGGCCTTGCCACATAAATTTTAAGCTTAGCTTGTGCAAAGTTACCATGCCAAATTGATTCCAAAGAGCTCCCACATGCCAAAGTTTGGATACCAAAATATTGAAGCCAAAGCCAAGCAAGGTGCCAAGGAGAGATGGAGGTAGTCAAGTTTCCAACCCTAAACCCTAAACCCTAAAACCCTAAACCATATAGCATATCATTATATAATTTAAATAATATATATTAATATAATTATATAATATATTATTATTATATGAATTTAATATATTATATAAAATATAATATAATATTTAAATATAGCATATCATAATATGTAATATTAAAAATATATATTCTATATTTACATATTCGTATTATATATAATATTAAATATTAATATTGAATAAATATTATATATAATTTGTTATATATGATAATAATATAATATAATATACTATTATAATATCAATATAATATATATTATAATATAATATTCTATGATATTAATATAAAATATATTATATATTATATATTAATATCCGATATTATTTTATAATCTATTCTATTATTATATATAATGTTATACGCCAAATGTAGAAAATATTGAAAAAATATATCATGTTTGTGGATAAATTGTTGAGGGTTTTAATTATTTTATTTGTCTCCAATGTGAAAATGTAACATGTTTGTAAGTAAAATATTGTGAGTTTTAATTATTTTATTTGTTTCAACATGAAGATTTTAAACATATATTTATTGGTTACCTAATTTGTGCAATATGCATTTGACAATCACATTTGCCAAAAAAAATTAAGGGAAACAAATTTACCTCTTCAAAAACATGAACAGAGCATCCCCCAATTCTGGGTTTTCCCTCTATCTACACAGTTCAAGAAATTTTAAATTTTGAAAAGGAAAAATAATCGCTTACCCTAAAATTACTACTTCCAATATTCAAATAATTTGTTTAATAAAAATATAATATCAAAACCCAAAAATATAAAATATTGCTTAATAATTCATGGAACTTACGTTACAGATTTGAACAGTGGCAAGCAATTATGCAACAGAGCTCTTCTTTGAGTAGAGACGAGGTAAAGCTGTTGCACTTTCTCTGAATGTTATCCTTTTGGTGGTATTCAACTTTATCTTCTTTTTGTAACCAATCACAATCTCTCTAAGATCTTTGTCTTCTTTGATTGGGTTGTACGAGTCACTGTATTCCTAGATTGAATAATGGCATTATCTTGTTTTCCTCCTCCAAATCTTTTTCATTTTATCTAATGTCAAACCTATGCTCAATTCCAACAGAAAAACTTCAGTAATTTGGTGAATAAAATATTTGAATCTAAAAGTAATTTTTTTTATATACCTGTAAAATACTTGAAGCCATTAGTGAAGCTACTCGAATACCATAGCACAATTAAACCAGGTTTGCAACGCTCAAAATAGTAATGTAATTTTAAAAATTGCTTAAAAAATGGGAAGATTTAAGCGCGTTGCGTAGGTGAGCAGTAGTTGTTTAATAAATATCAGCGAATTTATGAAGAAAAATTTGCTGCACCAATTTTTATTAATGTTTCAGTACATAATCCCTGGTGGGAGAATACTATCCTTCCCAGTGCCATCGTTGCGCATCTGAAATCTACTTCTAGTAGAAGCATTATTTTTGTGACGCTTCTCCCCACAACTGCCCTTCCTGACAGTTTACCGTAAAAAGCAAACGCACTCACATCCGATGGTACAGTTTGGAATTGATGATGCTAAAATTGTTAGTGTTGGACATGTATTTTAAAGCTTATGGTATGCACTCAAGTACACGAAATCGGCATAAATAATGGAAGTCCAGGGAGGCTGTCAAATAAAAATAAATCACAACGATATTATTTTAACATAAATTTATGTAAAATAGATCGTTGAGAGGAGAGTACGGAGCATTTATATTTGTAAGATTTTAGGATTGTGTGTGTTTATGTATGCAGGAAAAGAGCAATTGTGCTTTATGAGCGGCGATAACTATTACAGCTCGGCCGACGCAGGTGCCTGCAAAGGGAGGGCCTGAGCGAAAATACAGATTTTGGTTTTCGGTTTCTTTACTTGCCATATTTTTTAAAACCTGAATGGCAAATCTCATGTGGGGCTTGTTTGTTTTCATCCGGAACAGATAAATTGCAGTCACTAAAAAACACAAAAAATGGGGAAGGAGAGCAGCGGCTGTGCCGTCCCCAACCCCTTTCCATAATGGAAGGGGAGGGGGCGGCCGGCCGATCGATCTTCCCCCACCCTGAGGGTGCAGGCCGACGGCCATGGACCGCCGGCCATACCCTAGAATAGGGTATTTTTGATTAAACACAATTTTTATATTTATGTTAAAACATATATATATATTTATTTATGTTAAAATATATATACATGTGTTTTGATAGAAGGATGATGTGAAAAAAAAGACATAATTATTTTGTTTAAAAAAAAGCACAAGGATTTGCTCAGACAGAGGGTTTGTTCTTCTTTGAAACATCGCGGTACTAGATGCAAGATACTACCTATTTGTTATCTGCATTTCATAATGTAAGCATACAAACAAATGTTTCTACTTTTTTCTGACTTAGCTTTATTTAATTCTATGTTATCTTTTAATGAATTTCTCAGGCAACACAATGGCCTAAAAGATCCCCCTTGTGGATTCGGTGATGTTTATTTCCAGTCAAAAAAGCAGGGGTAAAAAGTGGAAACCTATTGATACTCAGTTTTACGGTGAAAGGCCCAGAAGAATTTTTTGAGAAAGGCTTTCAGATAAAAGTGATGGGGCATTAATCATAAATCATAGCCATGTCTGTGATTCAACGTGCTTCTCCAAACAACTATTCTATCAGGGTTTCTGCTGTTGTTGTTTTGTTTATGGGGTTGTCCATTAATCTGTACCACTTCATTGGATAACATAAAAAAAAAATTGTTATTTGTTTAGGTCGATATTTGGTTATTGTTTTATTAATGAGGACTATCATCAATCTATTCCACTTCATTGGATAACATAAATTATTGATTTGAACTCCGATGAAATTAGTTTTTAAATTTCGCTACACAAACTCGGTTGTGGATAGACTGAAGAAATGTTGGACTTATTTGTGGCGTTATTACTAGTTATAGCTAAAACTTTCAGAAATTTAAAGTTATTTATATGTATTTAGTTTTTCCTTTCTCTTTTGTAGATATTTATTTGGTCCAAAAATTCAATGATGTTGTTCTACATAAGTTCTCTGAAGATTTATGATTCATCTCTTTTACTATGAAATAAAGTCCCTTTTTCAACAAAATCACTTATTATTTTAGTTACAATTCGTAATACCTTAATTTTTGGAAGATTTTCAGTTTATTTTTGCATGTAATGCCTGTTTAAGTTGCGTGGAATTTGTAATTTAAATAATGTCATTTATGCCATTCCAGCCTGCAATAGCTAAAATTTCAGAGAAGTTACGGTCCATTTGTCGTTTTCGTGACTTTGTTTTTGTATGACTCATTTTTTTTTTTCCCAAAAATTTACTTATTTACATGATTCAAACTTATTTCCCCCAAAATTTACGATTTACTTTTCCGTATAGTCCTTATTTTAATTCTATAGAAGAGTAGTCAAAAAAATTATTTTCATTTCCTGCACAGAATCTCACTTTTCCCAAGAAAACTACTATTCGTTTCAGATAAAATAGCTTTCTATCAGGGCTTTAGGTGAAGGTTCTGAAAGCTTTCTTGTTCAAAATATTGTGGTTCGATTCATGTATTTATTTATCAAAATTTGTGGTTTAGAATCCGTTTAGCAAATTTTTTATAATATTCAGTTTTAACGTGTGGACTTTCTTTCGTGCTTCCTATTTGTGTACTTGATTTCTGGAAATTCGCTATTAAGAAGTTTGCTTTACAGTTTCACGGCAGGGATTTAGTAAATAAGTTTGGAGAAGCTTTTATAATTTGATTTACGCTTCCAACCTGGACAATCTGTTCATTTTTTAGAAAGCGTCCTTTTGAATCTTTACAATTATTTTGTATTTTTTAACTGTTTTAGATAGGTTCCATCAGAAACAACTCGATTTCTTTCATGGGAAAGTTCATAGGTTAAGTTTGGATGGAAATTTATTGCACAGGTTGCAAAATTTAAATTTACTCTGACTTGAACTAGTATAATGAAATGAAGACAATGAATTTCTGAAACGTTTTCTGCCTTCGATTTAAGCGTTACATGGAAAATTTGTTTTCAAGAACCTTTCTATAGTTTCCTGGTAATGTCTGTTTTTCAAAGGGAACATTGACTATAGAGCTTGAAAAATCCTCTATTTCTTTAACTCGCATGCTCAGAAAGAACTCTCAAATTTAGTACAAAGCTTTTGTTGTTGATTTTTTTGTTACCACCTGAACAAATATTTTGAACAATGAATCTATTTATATCTCATGGAAACTTGTTAGTTTTGTATCTATAAGTTTTAACAATTTTTTTGTTTTTTTAAAGATGTGAACTCAGGGATTTTTAAATATAGAAACATTAACCTTCTCTTTCTCAGTAGGTCAAACAAATGTTTGTTCTCAATTATCATTTCGCTGATGTCCATACTCTGTTCTGAAGCTCCCATCGTAGCATGGTCTGGGAGGATGTTGGCAAACCCCTTTGCTATATATATATGTTCCTAAAATGATGTAAAATGTCTTTACAATGAATTTATTTTTTAATGTTATTTTTAGATCCTTACTGTTAAGGTTTGGTAAATTTTTTTACACAGCAAATCTATGCACAGTTGTTTTTACAATGAGTTTTACATTGTATTTGTATGATCTATTTACATTAATTTTGAAATCTCTATAAATTTGTTAGCACAGTTTATATCAATTCCAAAAAAATCTAACAGAATATGCTTTTCCTGTAAAGAAATACTCAAACTAACAGCGATTTTTTTTTTAAAATAGATAGGTACAGTGTTGTTTGTCTTCATAATAAAGAAATAACTAATTTTCTTAAGTTATAGCATAATGTCTTTCGTCTAAAACATTGTGGTTCCTTCTTTTACAAAACTCAACTTTACTATTCAAAATATAAACAAAGAAATGAATTTTGCCTGCTTCTTGTTCACACATCACATATTCAGTTATTTTTAGAACGACTACAAAATATATTTGTTGATAACAAGAAATAGTTCAATGTTTACTATCCAACTGACATTGTTTATTTGATCTTCTTCCAAAATTTCATCTTTACTTACACTGCAAAAACTTGGCACATTACACCCTTGTTTATTTAAGAAAAGATACAATAAATAATAGTAAAATAAATTTTCAAACTTTTACCATTCACTGTAAGCAGGCTCACTTTAGGGACGTTAACTATTCCAAAATTGATTTGAGGTGAGGTAATTTTAATTTGGCATAGCAGTACAAAGTAGATTCCCAGTACCATCATTTTGTAACGTCTACTTTAGCAGGGCCTACAACAAGAAGCATCATTTGTGTGACACTTCTCCCCACACCTGCCCCCTTGACCATCTACAGTTCAAAAGAAAAGGAATTCACATTATTGAATCCTCTGATTTGATGGATAATGTAATGGAGACGTGTGGTATTGAATGAGCACAAACTTATAAAGTTTCAGATTTTGAAATTATTTATTTAAAAAAATAAATAAAGTTTCAGGTTTTGATATTATTTATTTTCAAAAAGTCAAAGTTTTAGAATTTAATATTATTTATTTTCAAATAATTAGAGTTTAATATTTTGATATTTTTTATTAAAATTAAAGTTTGAGATTTTCTACAAAGATTGACACTTACATTATCGGTAGTGTTCCTACATTCCATAATTAAATTGTGATGTTAGGGGAAAGGTCCCATGCATCTTAATTTTGGATAGTGAATTAAGGTGTCATAACATCACATTAGATTTTGAAATTTTTACCCTTTTTAATATGTCGTCTTAACTATTTATAACTAAGGTTTCAAGGTCTAACACATTATACATTTTACGATATAACCGATTTTATCACGAGAGGTCATAAAATGCATTTTTTAAACCTATGACCAAAACTTAACCTTTGGAGTACCAATCGCTGTGCATTAGAGTATCAATACTTAAGTCTTACTTGTTAAGATGTGATTGGTTACTTTTATTTTTACAGAGTAAATGTTGAACAAATATTAGATGCTACATGTTCCGCCGCTGGTAAACTTTAATATTTCTACACACTAATATGTTCCATCAATGGAGCACATGTTAACAAAATCTCGGTTCGGTAATTGGAACATGCACAACTATTGGGACCTTTCCCCTATCTCGATGTGTCTCTTTACTTCACAAAGTAAGATTCCTAGTGCCATTATTTTGCATGTGAAATCCACTTCAACAGGGAAAACACATTCACATCTTATAGTGGATTTTCAAATTTATGATGGTAAAATTGTGGTTTGATGTATATTTTATGGTATATGCACAAGAACACGAAATCAACGTAAACAATGGAGGGCTCCATGGGTTAAATTTGACGGTCGTTTAGATATATATATTTTTATTTTTAATCGTAAAATATAACCAATTTATATTTTCAACCGTAATAAAAGACGGGCAAAAAATTATACACATTCACAATAAAAAATCAACCATAACAAAATATTAAATATAAAAATATTATAGGTACTACTGTGCTACATACTCTTCTTATAACTGAAGTCAAAGTATTTTTTATGTGACCCAATTTATCCCATCCATGACATCCTCCACTACATTTGTCTTGTCTTTGCAAAAATGCCCTACTCCCAATGTGCATTTATTACCATAGCAAAACCAATTTCCCAGGCTCCAGTGAATGTGTTGACACTTATTAATAGGTGGATTATCGAGCTTCATGAAAATGGTTGCGCGAATGCCAATCTGGGCATTGCTTTTCATTAAAATTGAATGACCTAATTTTTTATTCATTCTCTTATTTGTAAGCAAAGTGTGTCTTTCATCATCCTTCATTTGGTTGATTTTCACAACATATTTTGACTTATAATTTTAGGCATTGCCATTTGAAATGAAAGGTTAGAGGCACATTTGGAATTTTTTATTATTACAATTTGAAGGTGCTCTTATTCAATTTCATGTTTGTAACTGCATTTCTCTATTTAGATTTTACATTGTTTTTATAAGGCAAGGGAAATGCAAGCCCTGGGATACACTTGTGATTAAATGAATCGCTATTTGTTTCTTTTAACTTCCTTGTTTTAGGGTATTAACTCTCAATTTCACTTGTTGTAGCAGAGTTTTAACCATGTTATTCCCTTACTCTTTTACTTGACTAGGCTAGAAATCAAAGGGAACAAAGCATGTGAGGATATGTTTTCAATCGTTGCTTAGGCTATGAACATTTTCTCTGTACACAATCATTTATTTTTAACTCTCTTTTTTGCAATGTCCCTATCAAATTATAATGTTACACACATTCTTAAACAACTGTACATAATGGTTTTAAGAGGAGTTGATAATTATTTATGTCTATAGACTATAATGAAGATTAATTGCTATTTAATTTTTATGCCCCATGATTTGATAGATTGCAGTCACTGTAAGCTAATTCATCTTATAGATTTAAAATCTTCTTCTATGACATTAGAAACCAAAAAAATGTTTTTAAGTTTTTAAATTGTCGTTTCCCATCATGCAATGTAATTAGTGAACAATATAAATTCTTTTGAAAAAAAATTATGTCCAAGAGTTAAACCAAACGGACAACCTCCTTGTTTACTTTTTTTCATTTTATGGTGGTACCACTCTACCATTGTGTTAATAGGAAGACCACTTCCTTTCTTCCATCACTCATTTCTTCATCCTCAATTTCAGAGAGGTAAACAGAGCCACTATTCTAATTGACAGTCAGATACATTGACAGTGGAAGATTTTGACAACTTATATGTTTTGTTTTATGTTTTATCACCTTTCTTTCTTGTATGTGTTTATTTGAAATTTATTTTTTCTATTACCTTGTTATGGTTACTATTTCATATTAATAATATATTTTACACTAGAAGCATCTTCATTCACAGTGATTTCCCTCTATTTCGTCTAATCACATTATTAGTATACTAATGCATCATATTGTGTCGCTTCTCCATCAAAGATATAGAGATATTTAAGGGGTATGCCAAGGAAATCTTAATAAATATCAAAATATTAATGTCAAATAATAATGAGGCATGCCCACATTATTGAACAAGATAAAGTGGTAGTTGGTGTTTAAACAAAAAAGTGGCAGTAGTCTACCAATTGAGAAGCCTCTGATACACATAAATATTTGAATATAACGTTGATCACACCATAAATTTTATGGGTGTGCATCGATTCGGGTGGCAAGTGTAACAGAGAGACAAGGGTAGTTTCTTGGACAACCTTTAATTTGTCAAAAAGTTTGGCAATTAGCAGTTTCTTTTGACTTGACATAGTGCAGAATAAAGTAAAAATTAAGAAGAGCTCCAAAATAAGAATTAAGAATTAAGTTCACATAGTAACATCAATATTTTTATATCTAATTATTTTTTATTATTTAGTTTGCATGGGTACTATATACTTTAAACTGTCTTAAAATAGAATAGAATATGATTTCATTTATATCAATAATATCTCTATTATTTTAATATTTATATAAAAATATGAAAGTCAAAAATGAGAAATAAACATCATGTGCTAGGTGGCATTTACTTAAAAATCGTCACATAAAAATTTCTTGATGGGAAGGGGTGGTCGTCAAATTTAACCCCTGATGGAAGCCCATAGGGGTGTGCACAAACACTTGTTGTGAAGTAGACGCTTGTAAAGCATGTTTCACTCAAGTTAAAACTTATATTCGAAAGAAGGGAGATGTAAAACTGAAAAAGATGGGTATGGTAGAAAAACCTATTTGGTTGTGCACGCATAATCTAGATGATTTGAATAGCTTCTCTTTGGCTTGGGAGGAATGACCTGAAAATAAGAAAGCACTAAAACAAATTGTTTGTTAGACAGATAACTAGGTGGATTTCCTAGCGCAAGCTAAATCTGAGAAGCAAGAGCTTCTTAAGAGGTTGTCAATCCACATTTTTTAGACAATTAAGTTCAAAAGTAGAAAGATAAAGTACTTGCATAAATAATAGAAGATTACTGTAATTAAATACAATAGTTACTTGATAAAAGAAATAGATGAAATTGACTAATTAGAGTAATAGATAAGTTAATATTAATGCTAAATGGTTCGGTTTAGGTTCAAAAAATCAGGCAAGGGTCTGTGAATAGGCAAAAGTTTTGAAAGTTGGATTTGGTTGGGGGTAAGTGGGTGACAATAGCTTGCTAGAATTTTGTCTGACAGTGACCATCGGTGGTCAAGGTGATTATCCACAATTGGACAAACCATTGGCGGTCAGGGTGACCGTCGATGGTTACTATGTGTTGAATCTGGGTCAATAAAGTTCTAGTTGACAAGATTACAGACTGAGTTTTGAAAAATGGGTTTTGGATTGGACATATTATGAAATGGAAATAAAGTAACTAATTGATAAAAATAGATACTTAGCTTGCCAGTTGATGATCAAATGAATGATGGAGGTGGTTGGCTTGTTGATGAAGTCTGAAGAGATTTTGGCAGAGTAATGATGCTTGGTTGTTGGCTGATGAGTGATGGCACTTTGGATCTGATTGACCTGTGAAAAGAAACACAAGGATATAAAATCTTTAGTGATGGCACTTCGGATCTGATTGACCTATAAAAAGAAATTCAAGGATATAAAAGCTCTTTGACAATGATAGAATGATTGCAGATAGATTTCGCCTTTAGCTCTCCTCTTTTTATTAGCAAGGGATTTATTTGAAGTGAAGGTTCAAGAGGATGATTTAAATCACTTTCTTCTAATTTTAAGTAGCTTAAATTTGTTCACATTAAAGCAAAACATGGTGAAAATAGAAAGAAAGCAAAGCAAGGAAGAGTGGAGGCAAAGTTAACTATTCAGTGGTGGAAACCTGACTATCAATGGTTAGGGTGATCATTGGCGATCGAGGATCAAAGTTAAAAGGGTTTAAATGGATCATTTTGGCTTAGGTTGGTGAGGTAAAGGTTGGAGATGAATTGTGAAGGGGTTTAGGAGATTAAAAAGGGTGGTCAAAGGTTCTATTCAAGGGTTAGTGCAAACATCAAAAACCATGGTGTGTGGATTTACAATGTCTACAAAGCATTTGACATTTGTTGATGACCAAGAGACATACGTTGTTGATTAGACAATGTTTGTGAAGGCATGTTAGTTTGTGAATGTGTAGGTATATTGGTCACTACTTGACAAGGTGGAACATTGGTTTCCCCTTGTTGAGGTGGAAAAATGTTTTGCCTTTGTTGCATTAGTATATTAGATTATGTTTATTGTTTTGGAATGTTAGTCGTCACCTGTTGGGGTGGAGTAACATTTATCACATTTTCTTGAGGCAAGGCACTAGTTGGCATTTGACTACTTAATCCTTGTGGTTGCATGCTTGATGAAGCAGATGGTTGAGGATTAGAGGTATCTTGTTGTGGTTGAGATGTAGGAGTTCATGTCCCCTGCTATTGCAAGCCACTCATGGTGTTAACTAAAGGCACTTCTTTTGGACTAGTTGTTTGTGCAGTTACACCACTTTGGCTTGGATTGGATGACACTTGCGTGTTATCCATTGTATTTGGTACATTCATCTATGTAGAAGCATTAGACACTTCTTTGATAGATGGGGCATTGAGCATGTCTCCAATTGAAGTTATTTGCATGAATGGGTCTATACCTGAATTATCTTAGAGTGTCAATTCAATTAACACTCTTGTTGAAGGATCTAACTCGATGAGAGGAGCATTTGACTGGCCATGTTATTAAAGTTGTGTGTTAAGTTCAAATAAGTTTGGTATGCTATCTACATTTGTATAAAATAGTCCTCTATGAGGCCCTTTCCTGTGACACGAGCACTTGAGGATTGCTAGAAGAGGCATGTTCGATGGTTTGATTGTAAGGCATAGTTGAAGGCACTCCAACTATATTAGGTAGATTTTCATGGGGGAAGTCTACTAGAAACTTGGCCCCTACCTTTGGGGCTCTTATTAAAACTTTGTCCTTATTCACAAGTAAGTGACAATCAAACAAATAAAGATCGTATAACGATGACGTCATAATGTAGTACAATTATTGTTAAACTTGGTTCACAACCAATGGTACACTAGTAAGGTACTACATAATTTATTTTTGGTCATGCTCCGAGTATGGATGTGCGTTGACCAAATTATGGGCTAAAAGATCTTGGATTTGTTCCCTAAATTGAGTGTTGTAAGGATGATATGGATCCATCTCACAAACTACATTGTCACCATAGGGGTCTTGAACAAAGTCATCTTGTGGGACCATATTATCATATCTTGGATTGTAGATGGCTCCGCCACGAGTATAGTGAGACATATTTAAATCAATGATGAATATTTTATGAAAATGTCTTAGAGTTCTATAAACTCTTAAAAACAAAGTCCAAAGGACAAATAGTTTGAACTTGGTCTACCTTGGTTGAAAAGAGGAGTTGTATCTCAAAAAAAGGATATGTGTTAAAATTTTGTCTAAAATAATCTAACATCAAATGTCTAATGTCAAATGTCTTACACAAAAATGTCAAGTGGATGAAATAAAACTAGAATGCCGAACTCTAGATTCAAAGTGTTTAAAACAAGTCTAAACTAGGTCTAAATAAACAAAAAGTTGTTAGGTCTTTCAAAGAAGGCTCAAAACATGTATGTGCTAGGTCTTTTGGAAAAGGCACAAAAGCTAGACTTTAAACAAAACAAGGTATGAGATTTAATCTAAAAAAATTGAAACACTTTGTCATAAACTAGGCACTCAGACTTAAACATGAACTTAGTCAATTGGTATAAAGCATGAAATAATAGGCATATGGAAAATATATTGTTCCCCCCAAATCTAGGCACAAATAATAATTTTCAAATTGAATAAATAATTAACCTAAGTTACATAACCTAAAAGTGAAAGATCGATCTCTAGGCCAAAATTACACAACGCATAGGTAGAAATCAATCAATGTTTAAATTTGAACTTGTCAAAGTTAATTTTGAAATCAACTTAGAAAAGTAGGCTTCTTCAAACAAACAAAAAAACTAGACAAAACTGAACGACATAAAGGCACTAGGTATAGATCCAAAAGGCACACGTGGTTTTGGTTTTGAAATTAGAATTTGGACACAAGGCAAACAAATCTTTGAAATGTTTCGATCAATGTAACGATGTTATCATGCTTTAAAGATGTGATCAATGTTTTTTTTCAAGACTTATAGGCAAAAGAATTTAGAATGAATTGGGTAGCGTAATGACACCCTTTTCAATCAAGTGATACACACACAAACAAGTTTATCCAAAGACTAAGGCAAAGGCATGATATCAAATGGATAGCATAATGCCTCCTTAGATAAAGGAGTAATGCCCAAATAAAACTCATTTTTAACATGGTAATATAAACAAAAATAGATAGCTTGACTCAAGACCATTCAAGAAAGGATAAAATGACATAAACACCTAAGTGTAACATCCTAAATCCTAAAACTGACAAGGTTGCATAAATTGTTGAATTTTATCAATATACTCGCTCTTGAGAGGACTTTAATTGTTAATCCAAAAAATTGAAAGCGCATGAAAAGTCAAGTTTTTAGGCCCCTCTTCTCACAAGAGTTTGTACTACAACATGGAACTTCAGTCTACTCACCTCGCATCAATAGTATGTCCTGACAAATGGAGTTATTCTAAACTACCAATTTTTGCTTGCTTCTAAATGGTCCCAAGTGTGGTTAGCACTAGAGATGTAATCACATCATTTGATCTCCATCAACTGACTTGTTGTGAAAAGGTCTTGTCTTTTTTAAAACCACTACATTCGTCGCTTGCTCAGTGTAGTGTAATGTCCAAGTTGCCCCTAATTCTAAGGCTAAATACACTAATGGAGCTTATTTTAACCGCTCAAAACAAACATCCTAGTGGGTCACACTCAATTTATATACTCCAATGTGGAGTGGATTGAAACGATGTTGAGAGATGAATTTTTGGGTTAACACTTACATAAAGAACTCATGAGGAGGCGATGAACTTTCTCTCACAAGCCAAAATGCATGAAAATAAAGACAAGTGAAAAGATTTTATGATCATTATGGGGTCAGCCAAACCATATGGATTTGGGGAGGGATTTAGCAACTTTATTTTCATGCTTTTGTACTAAAGCGACAAAGGCGAAGAATGAGCACTTTTGGTCACCCGAGTTCCCTAAAGGGGACGCGAGGAGAGTATACATGTGTCACTCATTTTACTTAAACAAACAACTATCAACAAACAAATATAAAACAAACAATGCTTAGGAGTATGTAACTAAGTGTGAAAGTTCATTTTATTGAACCAAAATGAAGTATGTTGTGAAATTGTGGTCCCTTGGCATCTGTTTATTGAAAACTTTGAAAACTAAAAGTGACTTAAGCAAAAATTATATTAAAACATTAATTTGAAATGTGAAATTTGCAAGTTAGAAGTGTTTTAAATGTCTCAGTATGGCCTTTGGGTCCTGCAAAACATGTTAGAGAGTCTTTGTGCTTATAAGCACTTCATGGCTGAATAAATGATTTATCAAATCTTGCTTTCGAGTTTCTGATTTTTTACACACAATGCAAAACTATAGAACATCAAGCAATACTGCAAATCTCTTTGCAAAACCATGACTGTCAGCATAATACATTAATTTATAGAAAAACAGAGCATACAAAATAATATCACTACTCTAATGACAAAATCACTGAAATAAAGGCAATATCGCTACTCTAAGAGCCACGATATTATAGCTTAACACAAAATGGTCAGCCTAACTACTAGCAGCTTAAAGGCAATATCGCCAAAGTTCAAGCAATATCGCTAAACTTGTTGCGATATCATGACTTTCAAAGTCATGATATTACAATATCATTTATTTTATAGCAATATCATGATTTCAAGAGTTGTGATATTGTAATATCATTGATTACCTTGTAGGTAGAAAATAGTTAGCATAAACCTTGATAGTTAGTCATAGAAATGCCAAAAATAAGACAAAATTGTGACTGTGTGAGTAGTGATATTGTGGCAATATCACAATTCCAAAGAGTAAAACTATGACTGCATAAAGTAACTTTACAACTTCTAGAAAAACATCCTTTGGCCTTCAATTTTCCCCTATTTTGATTAACAAGCTTGAATTTTTACATGAAAATCATTAGGAGAGTGCTCTAAAAGGCCTTAAGAGCAACTTCATTTGGTGCAGGTCTCATACCTAGTGTGCCAACATGTGAACAAAGATTTAACATAGAGGGGAGGTTAGTCTTATTTTAGTCTTATAAAACAAATGAAATGAACACACTAAATTCCTAACACCTCTAGCCTAGACACTAGGGAGAGTTTAGGTAACAAAAACTAAACGAAAGCACAAGAAAAACATTAAAAAATATGTCTTTTACCTTCCTTTGGAGCTCCAAATGGCTTGTTGAATGACTTGCTCAGCTTATGTATCAAGAAGTCTTTGACAATGGAGGTTGCTTGGTTCCTTCTCTCCTTGGCACCTTGGTTTTGATTTTGCTTGGATTAAGTTTTGGGCATGGTAAAACTACTTGCATGAGTCTCATAGAGCAAATCCTGCATAATAATTCTACAATATCCAAGCTTAGAAATGAAGAGGTATGGCCTTGTATTTATAGTCTTAAGAATTAACTCTCACCCAAGGTGAGTTAAGGTTGAGTTTAGACTTGGAATGGGTTCAAACTAAACCTAGGTGAGTTAAAACTAACTCTAGTTGGGTTAATAGTTGTCAAGTAATTATGATTTACAATTACTAGGCATGACTCACAAATTAGCTATTTTAAGATATTTTCAAAGAGCTTGACAACTCATAAAGGCAATGCTGAAAGGATTTGATATTTTAAATTTTGAAATTTTCATTTTTAGATATTCATTAATTTCAAATGGATAATTTAACTAAGTATTTAATCTTGATTAACTTGTTAATTGATTTTGATTATCTTTTTATCTCTTTCAAGCTTTTATTATGTGTAAGTGCCCCACTTAATAGGTCCATAAGTCAAATTAATAGTTGTGATGTTGCAAGGTGATCAGGAATGAATTTGTAAGAGGTTATTTTTGCATATGATAGAATACCCCAATTAAGGATGTCTCAACACGATTATAAGCTTTGATGGATAGTGCACAAGAAAATTTGGGACATTCAATGATTCTTAGGATTAATTTGCAATGGTTGGTAAGAATCAATTTGAAGTCCAGTTGAAAGAGATTTGTGGCCAATTTGATGTGTCTACAGGACTTAGGATAATGTTGATTTCTTTGGTATATATGGTGTAAACATAAGGTATGATGTGACAAAAAATCAAGAACATGTAAGACAATCCCTATTTTTAGTGGCAAAACAGGTTTGTAATGTGAACGTAGTCCACATAGATACCTTCCTTGAAGTGGTGAAAGATTGGTTACACAAATCATCACATTCAAGAGGTATGCCATGAAATCCTGGGGGATTTTGGTTTCCCTCACACTGAAAAATCATTTCTGACCAATAGGTATTTAAGCTAGGTTTCAACAAGCTATCTAGATGGTCCTCAATGGGATCAAATTCTTCATAGAATAAAGATTAATGGGTAGTGTGAGAGGATCTAGTACCTTCATGTGCACTTTAACCATAAAGGTTTCAGTGAAAAGCTACCAAAAAATAAGGATCCAATGGGTAGGGTCTAAGGTTTGTATTGGATCATGAAATCCCCAGCACTTCACATATGAACTTAAAACATGCCTTTGCTTAACTAATAATAGCCTAATACAACCTCAATTTATACACCCCTTCAAATTTAAGGGGTTAATACATACATTGGGGGGTGAAATCCTAATCGTCATGCGCTAAAAGACTTATGAGAAGGTGATGTGATCCAGCTCACACAGCGTAAAGCAAAAGGAAAGAAGTGTTTATTTATTATTATCAAGATCCCACGAATGGGCAAGAGAAGAGCATACACCAAACATTCAAGAAGATATGTGTTTTTTAGTCACCTAGGATCCCTAAAGGGGGCAAGGGGAGAGCATATACACAATAGTTTACACAAACAATCAAGCAAGCAACAAGACTTAAGCAAATGACATAAAATCAAGTGTTTTTAGATCACTAAATTGAAGTATAGGTTCTTTGTTTAAGCACCAAATAAAAATATGAATGAAAATTTTACTTTCTTAGTCAACAAAACCACTTTTTTAATTCACTACACCTATAAGAAACAAATTATAGGTTTTTAATGTGGTTTTTGGTAAGTAGAGGAAGTTGAAAAGTTATAGTTTGAGCTCTTAGGAAAAACCACACAAGGTGATCTCCCCATTCAGCATAGCAATCCCACCATTATGTAGTCAATTAAGACATAGGATGGCAATTTTGTTGATTATTAGGGTGATCCTAACATCTTCAATATAAATCACAACACAAATAAGACATTTTACCCTTTTTCAACTCATCATTTTGTAGATCAATCTCGTTGATTTGTAAGTCACTCTCATCATTAGGGTTTTTTATACCACCATTTGGACTTTGCACAAGACATAGAATGATCTCATTATTTTGGATGTTTTCCCACCGATATGTATGGAAATCCCACCATTTTATTGGAAATATAGAATAGGGAACATGAAACTGTCATTCACAAGACTGATCCTACCAATGCACATGGCGATCCCACCAATGTGTAGAGGATGGAAAAATAAAAAATTTAGACAAAAAAAGAGAAAATCGAGGTCAAAGACTGATATGATTTCATAGTTGTATGATTTAACAAGGTTTCTATGAGTATTTTACAATGAGATGTCACACCAGGTGTGTTAAATGTAAATGCATGAATCCTGAGAGGTTAGTTTATTGTTAGTATGCCAAATAAGAATAAAATAATTGACAAACATAACATCTCAAGCATGATCCCTCAATATTGGGAAAGAATTATAAAGTAATAAATAAATAGAAAGTACATCAAGATGATTACCTTCCTCATGGATGTCGCTTTTATTCGATATACATACAAGCTTTTTCCCGGATTTAGATCTCGAAGTCTTTATCAATGTTGTGGTGTCTCGAAGTCTCCCCAAGTGCTATTAAGATTGGCTAAATAATTAGAATAAATAATGAATGATAATGGAATGGTTGAAGACTTGATGCTTGAAAGGATACTAAAATGAAAACACTTCATTTTATGTTCAAGGCTTGAGAATAATGGCAAATGGATCTTGTATTTATAGATTCTCCCAACTATTCTTGACTGTTAGATGACAATCAAGATGAGTGGATGAGAATCAGCTAATTTTGACAGGTAAAATGAAAATAATATTCAGAATTGATTGAGCTTGATTTGAAAATTATGATATTTTTTGGATATTTTTCAAATGTGTGACAACTTTCATGTGATGTCATGATTCATGATATTTATCTATGATGTCATCAACCACTTGGCCACTTTAGTTGAGGATTGGGGAATAAATCCAATTAATGAATTTAGAAAACATGAGAATTCTAAAAGCTATGGAATTTCTAATTAGAAGATTAGGTTAATTAATGAAGTTTAATTGACTTAATGAAAAGTATGTGACTTTTAAAAGTCAAATAATTATTTGACCTAATTAATCCCAAAATAACACTTAAAAATTGTAATTTAACTCAAGATGAATTAGATAAAGTTAAATATTGCATACAATGTGTTTCCCCGATCATGGATACACCATTATGTCTCAAAATGTGCTCATGATGTGTGCAGTCGAATTTGAAATAAATAGTGACTTTGTACATTATTGTGGGAAATCATCCCATTTGCAAATTTGGCATAGAAGTGATGAAATATGAATGTCTACATTAGGTACCTTATCGCATCCCTTTCCAATTGCTAAGTTATGCCAAAAAAAAAATTAAGCATGTATTTTGTGAATTTATACACCCTGCATTAGATGGTTTCTTATTTTCAATGTTGGCATTTGCTTTGTGGAAGAGGATATACATTATAGGGAGTGATGATAGGGTTATATGATGGAGACTATTTTTGGGTTTCCCTTATCTTATGAGGAGAGATCCATTGTTGAGAGGTTTGGCCTTAGATATGTGGGTTAGTTAGACCAGATGTCATACGATGAAAATATGATGATCATATTGTTTGAGCAGTGAGATGCAAATACCTGCACATGTTGGCTGCCTACGAGTGAGATGACAGTCACTCTAGAGGATGTGTATATGATATTATGATTGCCTTTTATTGGTAGTAGGGTTGTAGTAGAGGATGTTATGGGGTCAGGGCCCAAATATCATTCCCACATATACTTGATAGGTATACCTCTTTGATGACCTAAGCATAATGTTTCTGATGTAGTAATATCTATGATTGTGTTATCTGATATTCTGCATGTGTGAAAGTTCCTTGTTTTTTATGTTTCATTCATAGTGGTGGATGGAAATAGTGTGTCCATCTCATATAAGATGCATATGATCATCCATGATATAGAAGAACATGGGATTGTGTATTATTTGGGTTAGACTATGCTTGCTCACTTGTACTGAGATCTCTACAAATTTACATGTGAGGAGTTTAGTGGCAACATTGGCTCGGCCACTTTACTACATTGTTGGGCCTATGACTATATAGTGATTATTCAACTGGTGGGGATGCTATGTATTGATTGGATGCATCTGAAGGTGTTTGATTTGAGATGGAATAGTACAAGGTAGGTATGAGATCAGAGTACTATGCATTGTATATGGATATTAAATGAGTTGACTTCTGACTCCATTGTTTGGAGACCATATATAGGTTTCATTAGGTAGCCAAAGGATGGGACACAACTGCATTGAATCTATGTGAATTTTTGGTACCATGATTAGTGGCCTAATGTATTTGATTGTTTTTAGTATGATAAGGTTACATGATAGTTCAGGGTGTGGTAGTATGTACCCCTAGCTTCATTGGTATGGGAGCAAAGAGCGCAAGCTCCAGTGAGACGAGGGGATATGGGTAGGCCATTTGTAGTAGATCCTTCCCCAATTATATAAAATTAGATGGATCCTATTATAGATATCTCAAATTTAGAATTTGTGGGGTGCACTTATGCAGATAATGCATGGTAAATACAACATAGATGGGCCTGATTATTTCCAGGTGGAGGAGATGAATATATTAATGATTTGTTGGACCATGATCCTATTATGGTTATGGGAGGTATGGAACATTTAAATTGGTTAGTTATGTTGGGTGAATATTTTGTTGGCCAGCTAACTGGAGACCAAAATAGTTCCTATCACCATAGCATAGGGAGATTGGTCGTCCAATGTTGCAGGTTTACCACGTCCAAAGGGGACAAATCTCTCCTCTCATCAAGGGGAGGTTCCCTATTAAATATACGGAGGTTATATACTATATAAATAAGTAGAAAATAACACATGGGGGAAAAATAAACGATCCATCTCTCTTCTTTCAGAGTTGATGCTCACAGACAAAGGAGAAAATCCTAGTGGAAACACTGAAGGCACTTCTCTTCTTTCAGAAGTGTTCTTGCAAGAAACAGCAGAAGTTTCTTTCAGGTAGTAAAAGTAAATAATGGTGAAATGGCACAGTAAATAGCAGGATGAAATAGAACACAAAGTTTCCACCTCAACTGCCCAAAGAGTATATCACAAAGGATAATGGGGGCACAAAGTCATCCCAGAATCCTCAACACAGAAAGAAAAGAAAAACATAGACTGAAAGCAAATGTGAAAGCGCAAAGTCTTCCTCACAGTTGATTTCAAGACACCTTACTAATTACTTTCACTGGATCTACTTGTCAAATTAAATAAATAAGAATGCTTCTAGGAAACAGACATAAGAACAATTTCCTAAAGTAGCACAAGCCAAAATAGCACAAAGTCTGCAAACAACTTGCTTTCTCATTCAGATAAAATGAAATGAAATTACAATTTGAGCTCAAAGTCTCAATTTTCTTCTTTCAAAATGGGCAGAGTTTTGCTCCTATAAAAATGAAAAGTCTCCTTCAATGATACGAAAGATTACGTTATATAGAGGCAGAGAGAGGCTTGGCACCTTTTCCCATGGGGTGATCCATTCAACGCATTAATGCCTTGGATGCATTCTTGATTTTGTCATGCTGAAACAGAGTGGCTGCTTTAACTGTGGTGTGTTGGTTTATCTCCTTTGTCTACTCCTTAGCCTGAATCGCTCATTCCATCACCTACTAGTCGTGTAATTGTCTATTCTGCCTTTATCTCAAAGGGGACAAATAGACGATGCTTTCAATGTTTGGAGGCCCCAAATATTTACCTGACAAACTGCTTCACCTATTATAAATAACTCCTGCTGAGTTTCCCTCTTTGTCTCTTCCTTCTCTATGTCTTGGCCTTGTGCTCTTTAGATTCATCTGGGTTCACCTTTTGAGTCTGCAAAAATCAACAGACAATTGCAGCCAATTTGGCATTCACGGGTCTTTCCTCGATTGAAGGTTAACGGCTAGCCAGTCGCTCTAAATTTGATGTTCACGGGCTTGTCATCCTATTGTGACGCAGGTGAGGACACATGGTGGCATCCGTGTCTTTGAAATAAGATTATCAGAATAATCTTCGAAACAAAGTATAATGGGCTCAACTGATGACACTTGGCAGCATCTGCTTGACTCTTGCTTTTGCGCACACTTCTTTCCTTAACTGGGGCAGCCTTTGAACCTTTGAACCCGTGAACCATTAAACTTTGAAGCAGTTCAAGGTTCAACGGTTCATTCCATTTATTTGGCTAAGCCCCTTTGATATCCTTTTGAACCAAACGCGTTGAACCTCTTGATCATTGAACTCGTTGAACTGATGAACCAAAATGGTTCAAGGTTCAACGGTTCAATGGTTCGAGCCTTTGAAACTCGTTAAGTGCTCAGAGCCATGGAACCTTTAAAATGGTTGAACTTTGAACCTCTGACAAATGCACCTAGCTCTTGTTGATGACGTTGAACCTTTGAACCTGCTAATCCCTTTACTAGAAAAGCTTGAAAAATGAGAAATTTGAAAGCTCAAAACAAATTTTTGTAAAGGGAAGGGACAATTTTGGTCTTGCAGGGCCAAAATAGTTCATATGTTGTCCCAAAAATGAGAAGTCATTTTTTGGGGACAACAGTTGGCTCCTGTTGGGGAACTACCTTCAGTTGGAAACTTGAAACACAGCTGAGGGGAGTAGAAACCATAATCTCCAGTACCTTGAAGTGTGTCATTGGGCTATGGAGTCGTGCTACCTAAGAAGAAAGGCTCCAAAAATGAAAACAAAAGAACAAAATAGAAACAAAAGACACAAATATACATATGTACAGGGGAACTCATCCAATACTTCAAGAGTTGAAGTGCTTTAGATGTTGCCCATTGTGAGGTAGAGAAAAGAGAGTGCCATCTTGATACTTCAACAGAAAACTATTTTTACCATTGAGCTGATGAATAGTAAAAGGGCCCCTCCACAGGGAATCAAATTTTTCGTGCATCCCCTTTGGTTCTCTTCTCTTGTCCCATAGTAGGACTTGATCTCCAATCTAAAAATCATGATTCTTTACTTTTCGATCGAAGAGCTTCTTAACCAAACTTTGATGGGAAAAAATTCAATCCACCACTATAGTTCTCTGCTCAATCAACTTAGCAAGGCACATGATCCTCTTCTCAAGTGATCTCTCGTACGTTTGATCCTCAATCTCCTTAGCCAATTTCAATGATGGAAATTCCAAGGTGATTGGCATCTCAGCATTAACACCATAAGAAGTTGGAAGGGAGACATACCAATTGCCCTCTTGGATGTAATTATGTCTACCCATAAAGCATCAACCAATGCCTTATGCCAAGTCCTTTGGTTATCATCCACCAGCTTCTTGATGATAGTCACCCAGTTCTTATTACTTGATTCAGCCTGTCCATTCCCTTGTGAAAAGTAATCAAAAGAGTGGGAGAGTGTGATTTCGTAGTGAAAACAAAATTGAGTAATCTTCTGGGAAGTGAAACAGGTGGCATTATCAGTAAAAATTTTGATTGCGACCCCAAACTTGGACATGATGTTTTCTTTGAGAAAATTGCTTACTACTTCTGAAGTAGCATGTTTGGTTGGAACTAATTCCACCCATTTGGTGAAGTAGTCTGTTGTTGTGAGGACATAGTCATGTCCAGCACTTGATGATGGGTTTACAGCTCCAATAAAATCAATCCCCCATTGCTGGAATGGCTCCTCTATGATTACTGGTTCAAGGGGTAGGGCAGCTAACTTGGGCCTTCCAACAAACTACTGGCATAGTTCACATCCCCTGACCCACTTGTATGCATCTTAAAAGAGAGTTGGCCAATAATACTTGGCTCATAAGATCTTATGGGTAATCACAGGGGTAGAAAAATGTCCTCCATAGGCCGAATTATGGAAAGACTTCAGAAGTCGGCTTTGTTGCTCCTTGTCCACACAGTGAAAGAACGTTCCATCAAGGCTCCTCTTGTATAAGCCATTGTCCCAAAGGACAAAATTAGCAGCTTTCAGCTTGGTGGTTCTCCTTTTTTTATAAGATAGGTGAGCAGGACATTCACCATAACCAAGGAAATGAGCAATACCTGAATACCACTCATTTGTGGTGGAGACAAAGAGGACTGTTGGTGTGTCATCCACCTTTGGTTCTTCATGCTCTGTTCCTCTTGGCTTGTTATCAGCAATTAGTTGGCATAGCCCATTTCCATGTACTAGCTTTGTTGTCTTGATGATCAGATTGAACTCCTGGATCTTTGCAACCCAATTACCTCTTTTCATCCCAAACTCCTACTGAGTCAGTATAGATTTCACTGTGGTGTCAGCGACTAAGGTAGTAACCCAAGAATTAAGGATGTAGAAACAAAAATGTTTTACGGCCTTCACCACTGCATAAGCGTGATTATTCATATTTGAGTACTTTAGCTCATGAGATTTGAGAGGATAACTCATGAAATAAATGGGAGATTCCATACCTTCTTTATTCTGTTGAACCAGAATTGCTGAAAGTGTATGTTCTGAAGCATAGCTATAAATGGTGAAATCTTTGCTATAGTCTAGACAAGCCAGAATTGGAGCATGGGCAATGGCAGTCTTGATATCCTCAAATGTCGACTTACCTTCTTCAGTCTAGTTGAAGGTGGCTTTTCGCTTCATCATGTTTACAATGTGCCTAGTCTTCTCAGCAAACTCGGGGATGAAACTCTGTAAAAAATTCACCTTTCCAAAGAAAGAGTGAACAACAGTCTTGCTTGTGGGCAAGGAAAGTTCTTGGATAGACTTAACTCTGTCTAAGTTAATCTTTATTCCTTCTTTGGACACAATGTGTTCAATAAGTTTCCCCTCCATTACTCCAAAGACTAACTTCTTGGGGTTTAAAAAAATGCGATTCTGGCGGCAACACTCCAACACTTGTTGCAAATGGCTCACATGATCTGAGCGATGCTTAGAGAAGACGGTCAAGTCATCAAGATAAACTACAATGAACTTTCCCATCTCATCCTTGAAGGCAAGGTCCATTGCTCTTTGGAAGGTAGTGCCAGCATTTATCAAGCCAAAAGGCATTCTTCTATACGCAAATGTGCTCCAAGGTGTGGTGAAAGCGGTCTTATGTTGGTCTACTTCACCAACTTCAACCTGATTATATCCTGAGAAGCCATCTAGCATTGATAACATCTTCGAGCTCATCACTTTTTGCAGCACTTGATCCATTATTAGCAAAGGATAATTATCCTTCAAGGATGCTTGATTCAAATTTCTAAAATCCACACAAAGGCGAATTTCACCATTCTTCTTTCTCACAGGCACTATATTGGCAACCCATGTGAAATGATGGATTGGAAAGATTATCCTAGCATTTAGCATTTTTTTTATCTCAGATAAAATAGTACCTAAGATTTTCATATTATAATGCCTAGATTTTTGCCTGTAAGGTGTTGAATCAGCCTTGAGAGGGATGTTGTGTCAAATTTCATCAAGCTAGAGTGATTTTAGGTTAGCATAGAAGTAGGCTAGGACATCCATGTATTCATTGTGCAAAGAGGTGAAATTAAAACACTCTTCAAGAGTACAACATTTTCCAATGTTCACCATCTTGGGGTCTTCTTTGGTTCCTAGATTTACTTGATCAAACTCCTGAGATGAGCTTGAATCCATTGGCTGCTATTTGATGAATCTATCATGCTTATCAAATAGCTTCTCAAAGAAAACCAAGCCTTTGGGAATCTTATTCCCTTTGAGTTGCAAGAACTCCTCACTCGTGTCTGCATTTGATTCAAGAGTCGTTTCACACTTGTGAGGTTCACTGCCTTCAAAATGCAACTATTCAAAGCCATCTTTTTACTCCAATAAGGCAATGATTTGGTTTTCATTGTTAAATACCTACCAATGACTGGCATTATCAGGTACACTTGGCTAAAATACTAGCTCAATTATGTACTTGTCTCCTCTAAAACCTAGGTGGGGGACCAAGAGAGTAGCTAAAACAGCGAGTGTGTCCATCCGATCATTAAATTCTCTAGGAACTGTAGAGATGTTGAAAGCGTCAAAGTCTTCAAGCTGGTCCTAGACTAGATTACGGTAATGATGCAATCTTTTATTCTTGGTTTGATATAGGTTCCTCACCTGAAAAACCACTAGTTCGACATCTCCTTTAGCATGAAGGAGCTTGATGCCTTTGTCTGGAGCAGCTCTCAATCCAAGCAACAGAGACTCATATTCAGCTGTGTTATTTGTGTTGTTGAATTGCAATTTATAAGATGAGAGAAAAATATCTCCTTGAGGAGATATTAACACAACCTTGACTTCTGAATCAGTGGAAGAGTAGCTGCCATCAAATTTAAGAATCCATACCTCATTTGATACTGATTTTCTTTTGGATTCTTCTTCATTCGAGGGTGGAGATACTTCCACACTTGCCTTGTGATCAGCCAATTCCTCTGTTGTTCCAGTTGAATGTATTTCTAGGCTGTCATCTACAAGAGCTTCATCAAATGTCTCATGAACTCCATTCGTGTACAGAAAGTAGTTACCCATGCCTGAAGACTCAAACAGAATTTGAGCTTCAGGTGCTGAGGTCTGGGTAACCACATATTTTGCTTCCTTCTCGGGGAGCAGCCTCTTCATAACACCTTTGATCAGAATCTTCACCTCTGATAAATCCATGCTCAATTCACCTCCAACATCCTTGCAAAAATTTTGCCCAAGAAGGATGCCATATGATGCTGGGACGTCTACTACCAAGACAGTCATCTTGATTCTTTTGTCTGGAAAGGCAGCAAACGCAAATTGGGCATCTTTAATATGTCCCAGCAAAGGCACTTGCTTGTTTTCCATGGAGAAGCATCTACCAAAATTCTTAGTCAATGTGAGGTCAAGGGATTCAGACACTTTAGCAGGCATGACATTGTCTAAAGCTCTGGAATCAATGATGCAATTATTTAGCTGATGTCCATTTATCAGCAATGAGACATAAAAAGGTTCAATTCTGCCAGGAGCAGCAGGGGGAGCAATGACAAGGTTGTTCCTGGTGGGTGCATTCCTGGCAGGATCATGTGTCACTTTGGGAATTACTTGTTCAACAGGGATGTTTTGGTTTTTAACACATTGAACCAGTCTATCTAATTGCTCAAGATGGGACTGCAAAAATTCAAATTCAGACATTTTAATTTTAGTTTTCTTTATATGGTCAATGATATCAAATGTCTAGAATGAGCTAGGAGCAGAGGATGGGAGTTAATCTTTGTGATTTTTGAAAGGGGGAGGACTAGACTACGGATTTGAAGTAGAAGGCATAGGGGCATTTGGGGTACTTACCTTTCTCGAAATCACTAGGTCCTTTGGCTGGAAAGAAAGAGGGGATCCCCGCTTAGCAATTGAAATTGTTGGTTAAGGTCATTTATTTGCTTTCTCCTTATCAACTTGTTGAGATGATTGATTCTTAGACCAGGTAAAAATAGCGTATGAGCCCTCAGCTGCATTGCCTTCACTTTTGGGTTCATCCTGATAGTTTAGGAAACCAATATGGGAGTTGCCAGCTAATTCTTCTTCTTCCTCAATGAAGAGATTAGCATCATCTTCGAGATTCAACTCAGGTTGGAATGAGAAGTTTGATTCAGCTTCAAGATATCCAACTACTGAGTTAGTTGGAGGTGCTTCGAGGGTGAAGTTCCTCTATGGAGGAGGAAGGTGATTTTGTTGTCCTAGATTCCTAGCAGCATTGCCTTGGTACGCTTAATTCTGAAATGTCCTCCTGGGCATATCTCTGTATGCAGGAGCAGATGACATCCCTTGCGCCACTTGCTTTCTGAGAGCTAGCATTTTGTTTGCCAGCTTTTGCACCATTGGGTCAGTGGTGGCTATAGGTGAGTATTCAAAAGATGAAGAGGATTTACCTTTATTAGGGTCTCTCCTTATCTTTCCTGCCAAGATAAGGTCATCTTCTACCTCAGTAGCCAAGTCCTGAGCAGCAGCAAGGTCTATGTGTCTAGCTCGTCTCAGCAAGAAACTCACTTCAGGCAGTTGTGAGTTGATGAAGAAGCATTTGAGGTTCTGAGGTGTTGGTTGGGCGACCATGGGAATCATGTGCCTTAGCTTGTCGAACCTAGCAATAAAAACCCTCATAGGCTCATGAGGCTCTTTCTTCATCTAAGTGAGCTGGGCTAGTAAGGCATGTGCATCTTCTACAGACTTAAATCTGGCTTCAAACATGTCTTTCAGAGTGTCCCAATCAGTCACTAATCCAGCCTACAGGTGGTAGAACCAGTATACAAAAGCGCCTTGTAGTGTCTCCACGAATAGCTTGACTATTATGTCTTCAAATTCCACCCCTATTATGCCACAAGCTATGCTGAAAGCTGCAATGTGTTCATCAAGATGAAATTTCTCATCACCAAAGAATTTGAGGAAATTTTTCCTTGAATTGCGTGAAAGCTCATGCAGAGGTGGAGTCAAATTTAGTGGATCAAAAGAGTTACCCCAAGGGCCTTGAGCCATGATTTGATTATGTAAAAGTGGGATCACTAATTCAGGTGGAGTGTGGATAGTCAAAGCTCAACTAGCAGTAGAAAAAGAAGCTCTGTCTTGTGGTGGTGACCTGGTAGGGCTAGGAGAAAGACTCTTAGTTTGTCTAAGGTGAGGTTGTGGAGGAAACAACTCAAAATTACTCTGTTGTACCAACTCAAAAGCAGGGTCAACAACACCTTGAGATTTTTGGACTCTGGTATAGCGTGGACTTGACAGATTGTGAAACAAAAATGGAAAAGGACTAGTCTTGCTTCAATTTGAAGCTTGAGGCTTCAAACTGCTGGTCCCTCACCAGCGGAGTCACCAAAAACTGTTGGGTGAATATTTTGTCGACCAGCTAACTGGTGACCAAAATAGTTCCTCTCACCACATCATAGGGAGATTGGTCATCCAATGTTGCAAGTTTACCACATCCAAAGGGGACAAATCTCTCCTCTCATCAAGGGGAGGTTCCCTATTAAATATACAGAGGTGATATACTATATAAATAAGCAAAAAATAACACATGGGGGCAGAATAAACCATCCATCTCTCTTCTTTCAGAGATGATGCTCACAGACAAAGGAGAAAATCCTAGTGGAAACACTAAAGGCACTTCTCTTCTTTCAAAAGTGTTCTTGTAGGAAACAGGAGTTTCTTTCAGGTAGTAAAAGTAACTGATGGTGAAATGGCGCAGTAACTAGCAGGATGAAATAGAACACAAAGTTTCCACCTCAACTACCCAAAGAGTATATCACAAAGGATAATGGGGGCACAAAGTCATCCTAGAATCCTCAACACAGAAAGAAAATAAAAACACATACTGAAAGCAAATGTGAAAGCGCAAAGTCTTCCTCATAGTTGATTTCAGGACACTTTACTAATTACTTTCATTGGTTCTACTTGTCAAATTAAATAAATAAGAATGCTTCTAGGAAACAGACATAAGAACAATTTCCTAAAGTAGCACAAGCCAAAACAGCTTAAATTCTACAAACAACTTGCTTTCTCATTCAGATAAAATGAAATAAAATTACAATCTAAGCTCAAAGTCTCACTCTTCTTTTTTCAAAATGGGCAGAGTTTCGCTCTTGTAAAAATGAAAAGTCTCCTTCAATGATATGAAAGATTACATTATATAGATGCAGAGAGAGGCCTGGCACCTTTTCCCATGGGGTGATCCATTCAACACATTAATGCCTTGGATGCATTCTTGATTTTGTCATGCTGGAACAGGGCGGCTGCTTTAACTGTGGTGTGCAGGTTTATCTCCTTTGTCTACTCCTTAGCCTGAATCGCTCATTCCATCACCTACTAGCTATGCAATTGTCTATTCTACCTTTATCTCAAAGGGGAAAAATAGACGGCGCTTTCAATGTTTAGAGGCCCCAAATATTTACTCGATGAACTGCTTCACCTACTGGAAATAACTCCTGCTGAGTTTCCCTCTTTGTCTCTTCTTTCTCTATGTCCCGGCCTTAGGCTCTTTAGATGCATCTGGGTTCACCTTTTGAGTCTACAAAAATCAATAGACAATTTCAGCCAATTTGGCATTCACGGGTATTTTCTCGATTGAAGTTTAACAGCTAACCAGTCACTCTGAATTTGATGTTCGCGGGCCTGTCATCCTGCTGTGACGCAGGTGAGGACACATGGCGCCATCCATGTCTTTGAAATAAGATTATTGGAATAAGCTTTGAAACTTTTAAAGGCTGGGGGCACAGATGCAGACATATGGTAGCTTCTGCTACACTGAGATGAGACACGTGGCGGGTTCCATGCTTTAAAGCTTCATTTGAAACTGTGTCTTGGTATGCGACACTTGGCAACTTTCGTTGTGCTTTGATGTTTTGACCTTTTCCAAAGGGAACATGCCTTTCATTGTCTTGAAAAAGGTTTGTTTCATGTGTGTCGAGTGTTCCCCCCCGCAAGGGTATCTGCCTTTCTGGCTTCAATTTCTTTGGAGGGTTGTTGGTCCCTTTATTTCCTTTGGACAATTTGTCTAAAGGAAGTCACCTCCCTTTGATTCTATGTCTTTGCATTTAAGAGGGCCCCATCCTTTGACATGTGGCATCTTTTACCTCTTCTTACTGAAACATTATGCCATTGACACTTGGCGCTTTCCACTCTCGGGCTTTTGCAACACCATAAAAACATTTGGGGCTCAATTAGGCTCTCGCGAATGATGACACTTGTCGGCCTCCGCCTATCTCTTTAAGGGACAGGTGGCAACTTATGCCACTTCCTAAAACAATGTACAATGGGCTCAACTGATGACACTTGGTAGCATCCGCCTGACTCTTGCTTTTGTGCGTGCTTCTTTCCTTAACTTGGGCAGCCTTTGAACCTTTGAACCCGTGAACCATTGAACTTTGAAGCGGTTCAAGGTTCAACGGTTCATTCCATTTATTTGGCTAAGCCCCTTTGATATCCTTTTGAACCAAATGCATTGAACCTCTTGATCGTTGAACCCATTGAATCGATGAACCAAAATGGTTCAAGGTTCAACGGTTCAAGCCTTTGAAACTCATTAAGTTCTCAGAGCCGCATAACCTTTGAAATGGTTGAACTTTGAACCTCTGACAAATGCACCTAGCTTTTGCTGATGATGTTGAACCTTTGAACCCACTAATTTTTTTACTGAAAAAGCTTGAAAATGAGTAATTTGAAAGCTCAAAACAAATTTTTGTAAAGGGAAGGGACAATTTTGGTCTTGCAGGGCCAAAATAGTTCATATGTTGTCCCAAAAATGAGAAGTCATTTTTTGGGGACAACAAGTTATTTATATGTTTATTATTTTCAAATTATTTTATTGAATTATATCTAATGCTTTTTCATTATGTTTCTATGCAAGTGACGAGGTGATCCAAGCAACAATTTAGGCGACAATTCGGGTGACAGTTCCACCCCAATTGATGACGGAACTTCTGGGAGCCATAACTTTTGCACCGTAGCTCCAATTGACTCGTCGTTTGAACAGTTGGAAAGCTAATAATGAGGATAACATTTTGAAATGGCATGGAGCTCTACTTGACCCAATGGAAGTGCCTCAAATTTCAATTTTAATAGTGCATTCTGAAAATAGTAAGTTTTAAAAATAGTAAGTTTCTAAAAATATTAATTCCTCGAATTATGTATTATTTCAAATCTTGTAAGTCAAACCACTTAATCTCCCTTGAGATTTTTGACCTTCCACATCCTCCCCATGCTTTCAAAATGTGTATAATTGAAGAGGTAACCCGAAATGTGAAGACAGACATCTCTTCCCAGAGATAAGCATATATTTGTATTGCGATCTTGAGTAATACTACATCTCTTCTCAAAGAATTCACTATTACTATGTTATTTCTATGTTATTCAGATATTTATCAACTAGAACTTCTAATTTTTGGATCACGAGGATTACTGGGTGATGACTATCAAGTTTACACTTCACAATTTCAACATGTTCCCGATGATTCCATGGATGGTGGTATTATAAAGTGGGCTACGACATTATTTTTCACTCATGTGCCTTTATTTTATCAAGTTTTTATTACCATCATTGCGTATGTTATATCTATGATAGAGCGAGATGAGTTAAGGGCTGAGGTGGTGAAGCTAAAAATGCCCCCAAAGGACCTAACAAGGAGTCTAGGGCCTAGGCTACTGGATGAGTATGTATGAGTATAGAAAGATCATGTTGCTTTTAAAGCATGATTATTTGTTTATGAGGAGTGAGAGAGGAGAGAGAGATCACACTCAAGGACATGATTTGATCCTAGAGCTTCTAGTTTTAGGTATCCTATGTTTTCTGATATGGATGATGTGGACATGGATGAGAAGGGTCCTATGGACTGCACTCGTATTATAGAGTGATGTAATGCTTATTAAATTATATAAACATTTGATATAAATGTATATGAGTTATTTTGGTATATTTAAAAGTGTTATGGTTGTAATGATTTTGGCATTTTATATTTTTATAAACGTATATGTTTTATTTTAGTTGTAAATATTAGAATGTTAGTATTTTAGCTTTTCTAATGTCCATCTGCGAAGTATGTAGAAATTGAATTTACCCTACATAACGATTTGACCAACCTAAATGGAATAATAACTATGAACCATAGTGATCATGTTGTATAGTTGAATGCCTATACTATAATTGTGTCACCGCTCTATGCATAGTTGTAGTAGGAATCTTAGTACCATCTATTGCAAATATATTTATTGGTTGTCTAACTGTCACTTTTGACTGATTATTTTTTCCTTGTATCACAACACTACTATAATTTTGATTATATTTTGTATCAGTTTCCACTTTTTTAAATATGTGGTATAACATATCTCTTATGATGTTATTCTCTAGATGTAGTTCTAGTAACATGATGAGTAACCATTGGTTCCTTAACATGAACATCCTAGGATTACTTGGTCAAGGTAGAATGTGATATAGTAGAATGACATGAAAGATATCTAGATCTGTTCTTATTAAATATGATAATAACTCTATTGACATACTGCCAAATCTTGCCTCTAAGTGCACAACATTCATTATCCCAATGACCATTTATGAGATGATATTTGCAATAGAGTTTGTTTTTTATTTTGTCTAATTGATGTAATGGATGATAATGATTTGGAGGAATATTAATCAACCTCCTATCTAACAATGTCATGTATATGTCACGAGGCATGTCTTTATATGTATCAAACTATATAAGTTGTTTCCTAGCATAGTGTATTTTAGTCATTATAAGAGTTGCTTTATAAACTAAATATTTTCCTTAATGTAACAGGTTAATTTATGGTTTCTATGGAATTTTAAAACAACATTGATCAAGTTCTTGAACAAAATCTGAGGATTCACATTGTACCAACTCAATATCAAAATCTACCCTGTATTTGATTGCACGAGTCCCAATTTATTTTCCAATGTGATAGTCTCATAACAAAGATGCTGAAATGACTTATATGTTTGATATATAAATTGTTCCTTAAGAGTTAAAATGATACCTATACCAAAAATTTATTGTGTCTCCAAATCTTTTGGTTGATAGATTAATTGTTGCATACTTGTCTTAAATCGTAAGATATAATTACAAATTGGCTTTGCCTTTCCCTGATGTTATGATGATAATTGCTCATATGTAACTATGGGTCTTTTATTTTGAATGAAATCCATAATAAAGACTTCTTCTAACTCAACATGTGTATGTAACGACCCACTAGAGAGTGAATGGTGAAACCAATTTAGTGTTTCATCCTCTAGACTCTTAGGAAATAACTATAATAATATCAAACTATCCTTGTACCCATTTGTATTTTTTTATAAGGTTTGAGATGTAAATAAGGATCCCCATTTACATTAAACTTATAAAATGTGGGTATTTTTTAATTATGTGGTAATGGTGCATATAATATTTTACGTGGTATAGGGTTGCCATGGATAGCATTGGAATCAACCCAAGAATGGTAGGCCTTGGTTTCCAATGTGAGTTGATGTATTTTATGTTGTAAAACACCCACATGATGTATTAAGGAGATAACCTCTTATGAAGGAATGTTAAGATCTTGGAGGGGTTCATTTAATAATTGAATTTTGTTATTAATTTCAGCCATTGGTACAATATTTTGCATAAGAGAAAGAGGTTTAGAAATAGCTTCTTCCTTAAGAATGGTGGGCTTGGAGGTTCATTGGTATTTAATATATTATGAGTTTGTAAAGGCATATGGCATTCTATTGATATATATGGAATGGCACTAGTATTTTTAGGACTAGAATCAACATGTTCACATATTTTATCTTTCAAAAGAAAATGAGGAATATCATTATGATTGGTAATAACTTTTTCACTAATCACACTATCATTTGATTTATAATGCAATATACAATCAACATCAATATGAGGAGTGGGTAAAGAAGAAATAATACTAGATGTAGTATAAATATTTTCCTCTTCGCTATATGCATAATAATCATCATCAATCCAATTGTCATCACGATCATAATATTTGTCACTTTTAGAATCGACATTTGAAATTATCACACTTTCATGTTCACTAGAAGAGGGTGTAAGAGATTTATTTATATTTGCAATGTGATTGAAATCATCATCACTTGAAAGTGAAATTAAAATTTTACTTTCATTATCATCATTTATAATTAAAATATCCTTATTTTGAGTAAAGATGAAGGAAGGATAAATAGTTACATTTTCTACCTTATTTGGAGTGTTATCACATGCGAAAAGAATATTCATTTCATTATAATCATTTGAAATATCAACATTTTGAATTTCACAAGGAGAAAGGATAAGAGATGCATGTACATTTTCAACCTTATCTATATCATTATTATATGTAAAAGATACATTATTGTAAGTAGGATGCAATTTTTGAGATGCAACATTGTCATTTTATACGTGTAAAGGAATTTTAACCTTATTTGCTTTATATTGTGCAATTTTTAAAATGATTATAGAAAACCTTTTTGATAACCTAGGAGTATTATCAAATAAAACATCACCAATAAGAGGCTCCTTTTGGATTATATTATTAATGCTATTTGTTTGGTTTGGTAAAGATTCAATGGAAGGAGTAGGGGAAGAACATGCATCTACACTAGCTTCCTTAACATTTTGATCATCATTTTCATAATATTCATCGTAGCCATCATGACAATAATCATCGCCATCATCATTATACAAAAAATCATGTTCATCATTGGGATCTAACACACAATCTTAGTAATTTATCCATTCTTTATTGTAATTATAAGGAATGCATATGAATTCATCAACTAGATGAAGGGGAAGAGATTCCTTCTTATTCATTTTAAATTTTCTAAAAACTAAAATTAGAACAAGAGGATAAATGAGAATTGACGCTACCACACAATACAACATAAGAAAGAAATCAACATTTACTTTGAAACCCTAGGAGGATAAAATTTTGAAGGAAATCCCTAGGGTTAGAAGCTAGAGGTTTGTTGTGTTTGATAAATAAAATGGGTTCACCAATATTTTTCATCAATTTTTTTATTAATGGAATTTAATATAATCAAATAAAATTGTTGAGTAAAATTAAATGAATAATTAAATGAATAAACTGAGATTATGTGCAAATCCACCTATAAGTGAACTTTGACTTGGCATAGATCTAAGATCATATCATTAAACTTATGTTTTCACTTTTCATTCTTCAAACTCCTAGTGGAATTTTTGCACACAAAATAAACAGAGATAAAATGTAAAAGGGGGAAAAAATGGGGAAGTGTGAATCACCGAGTTAAACTCAAATCCCCTATGAAATAAGTGTTGCATACATAGCCTCAAAATTAGGACCTCGAACTGATTTAGTTATCCCTCTAATGTGTGTTTTTGACTGGATCATATGTGGTGTATATCTAAATGATCTTTGCCTAGGCCCTCTTCTTAGTCAAGCATGCAATATAGATGTGATATGTATAAACTTTAAATAAATGTAAATGTTGAGCTTATTGTAATATGATTTTATTTATCATGCTAGTGAAAAATTGCTAAGTGATAGATGTAAAATGCCTTAGGGAACCCTTAAAATATAAGACTCCCAATTTTAAATTCTAAAAACCCATTGATGCACCAATTGACTCAAACAAGGGTAAAATGGTCATAAAAAGAGACCCAAAAGAAACATGCATCGAAAAGAGTTTTGAGATGTGCAGTGGAAAATACCAGTCCTTTCAAACAACATATCAAGGTGTTGTTGTCAAAATAGGATGTTCTTGTCCAAAATCAAAAAAATAATAGAATGAGAGAGAAGCAGGACTAGGGATCCTTCTGACTCAGATACGGAATGATATAGAAGACTGAAACTTCAACAAATATAGTGAAATCAACATGAAGGAGTGATATAAAATACATAGGACTATGACAATACATGTCAATGGGATCTTAATTCAACATCGGTAGCATATAAATACAAAACCCATAAAATACATTATAATACTTATGTTACTTTGACCAAATTTGGGTGTATACATTACACATATAATGCATGGGTCCTGATTTTTAAAATTTTATAAAATATTCTATTTTTTTGTGTTTTGAATATATGCAACTAAAAAGGGAACATACTAACCAGTGACTCCTACAAGAGCCTCATAATCAATAGGTCATGTATCTAGCATAAGAAGGATGACCTCTCAAAAATTGAAAGTATCATCCCACTATGAAGGAACTGATCTCAACTTGGAATCTAAAGTTGATTTGGCCATGTAACATAAGTGTCATTGCCATGATGATAATTTGTAGCATGTTTTGTATGTTATTTATCCTTGTGAACTCTAGGATGGTTTGAAACCCATCATGGATTTTATGAATTATGTGTTGGTGTTCTTTGTTGAACATTTTTAATACCTTGTAATACTAATCTAGGACATGTTGGAGTAGAAAGTGGATCTCTATAATATGTGACAAATCACTGATAAAATGGATTTTTTTGGATAGGTCTCCTTGTCAATTTGACCACTTGTTTCTAAATTCTCTAAGTAGGTTGAAACTTTTTAAGTTGTTCAACTAACATATGTTGTGTAGGAAAATAACCCGAGGTTGGAGGGGGTATTCATATGGAATACCACTAATTATGATAACTTCATTAGCAAAAATATATTTCAAAGATATATGTATAGTATAAATTACTACATGAAGCTATTGAATCCAAAGACATCCCAATAACATATCAAAGACTCTTGCATTGGATACTACTGTAAATTTGGTGGCCACAAGTGTTGGACTAACCTATAGTGGTAATGTGATCTCACAAATAGAACTCTGAACATGACCATTGAATCCCTTTATTACTATTATTGTGGGAAGTATATCCTTATATGTGTATCTAAGATCATAGAGAACTGTGATAGTGCACATATTCATGCTTGAACCATTATCAACCATGACAATCTATATAAGTTGATGATCAATATAAGCTAGAATGAAAAGAGTGTAAATCATTATCATTGTCAACTATCTCATGCTTTGTGAATGTGATAAGTAATCAAAATGGCACTGAAACATGATATGTATCAATGATGGCATTAAAAGGATGTTGGGCCTCTATATGAGGATGATAATAAAACTAGTGGAGGGTGTGCATTATATGTGTAATGCACTTCCAATTTATTTGTTATTTTTTGAGTTGTATGCTTAAGGAAAGGATCACTAAATATCTTCATTTTCCTACTCTCACTTAGTTTTTTCTTTGTACTGTCATTAAATGTACCCACATCAATGATGTTCTCATCTATCAAATCTTGTATCGTATGTCTCAAACTTATGCATCTATTGGTAGTATGTTGTGGTGCTCTATGAAATTCACAAAAAGTATTTTTTATCAAATATTTTTGGAAGAGGTTTACTCACATAAACCAATTTAATAGGATGGAAAGATATGATGTTTCATTCCAATAAATTTGGTAGCACCTTTTAGGGAGCTTCTGCCAAGTTAGTAAGCTATCTCCTTGGAGTAGCTAATAATACATTGCACAAAGTAGGTATTGAAACTGAATTCACTAGTCTTTGGATCATTCTTATTTCACTCGGTCTCATCTTTTATGGTGGCTTAATGGGATTATTTGAATGAGAAGTATAAATTGGGTTAGTTGCATACTTTAGCTTATTCATACCAACAGCTTGAACTTTATTTCCTTAAGTGTGTGACATAAATACATGAATGATAGAAAATTATTAAACATAATATATTTGTGTAGCTCAGTGGAAGCAAGCTCTATTTGAATATATCTTAGAATTTATTTTATGCCATAGGATTCATCATCTTAGATAACATGGTCTTATATCATAAGACATATTAAGTGATAGGCTCTTTTGATTCTTGTTTAAGCTTATCAATTTGAGTATAAGAAATCTTCACTTATGTTAATTGAAAAATGTGCAAGGAATAAATTTGCCAAAGGATTGAACACATGAACTAATTAATGTGGTAAATCATAGAACCATATTAGAGCATACTCTTTTAAAATTTTGGGAAATAACTTGGTCAACAACCTATCATTGGATACAAAGTCCAAACATGTTGCATGAAATGCTCTCAAATATTGCTCGAGGTCACCTTTTCCATCATACAATATAATATTAGGTGCCACAAAACCATTTAATGAATGATATGCAAAAATATGTTGATACAATGGAGTATGTATTAAATTTTGTGAATCAAGTGCCTCATTAGGTTTTGAAGCACTTTGTTCCATTTTCAACACCTTAGTTTACAAAGCTAAAGTAATCTACAAAAGGGATTGTGCATCAGGAATAGAATGTGTGATAACCAAAAGTGGTGTCTCAAATGACTAAGAAGGAATTGACATATTAATTTGATGAAACCCTTGAGTTGCTTCCATAGTAGATGTTGGTATAAAACTTCTCTCGAAAGATGTAGGGAAATGCATGGAACCCATAATAGTAGAAGTTTCAAAGGATTGAGCAATGCTTGCACTTTTTATTTCCAAAAGTGTTTGTAAAATCGTATGATAACATTGATATTATTCATGAATTATTTGTAAAAAGTTATTAGTAATTTACACTTTATTAAGCTTTGGTTGTGAATTACATCTTGATGCTCATCTTGAGATTCGATGTTGACTTGATTATATTGTTCATGCTTTAAATTATTGTCATGCACTTATACAAATTCAGTTTGTTAATTAATATATGAAGGTCCTAATATATCTCTATTCTTAGCCATATTATGTGCCTTATCAAAATAAATATGTGTATGCTTGACTTGAGTACCACTCAATCTAGCACTTCTTCCAAGAGAGGTAGAAATAACTTTCGTAGATTACGTAAAATAAAAAATAAAAACTTGAAAGATTCTTCTTAATAAAGAATTTATCAAATATGAAAACCTTAATACAGCAATTGGAAATAATAAAAAGAATGAAATAAACCCTAGCAACATATATGGTTAGGATTTGCAATATTCAATCAATAGACAAGTTCATCGATATATTTTATTAGGATTAGGGAATTAAGCAAGATTTAATACAATTATGACAAACTAATAAGAAAAAATGAATGGATAAGATATGCAATATATCACACAAGACTTATTTTGAACTTATAATTTATAGAAAGATGCTAAAAGGGGAAAGTACAAAACACAAATAACTTAGCTAGTGCTTAGATTTGATAGACTACAACAGAAAATGTGTGATCAATTATGGGACTGTGTGTTGGTGATGTGAATCAAGAATAGGGCTCTATTTAATTTTGGGATAAGGGCACGCTATTTAGATAAGGTCAATCTACATTATTGTCTATAAGGTGAGTCAGTGTCTAGTCATATTTTTTCCATTTGTATGAATTTAGATCTATGTGCCTTCATGTATAGGTCCTATGTGTGTGATTGGGGTCACTTGATTCATTGTGGAAGTCATTGTGTGTCTTCTTAATCACTTGGAAGCCTATTTCAATTGACAATGAGGAACAAAGGCGATAGATGGGGAAAATGGGCTAGTGGTTTGAAACTATGCTTGACTTCAACACCCCTTATATTAAACATTGCTTACATACTAATACTCTAAAGAATGATCAAACTCTGTGTATTTCTCCCATGCTAAGGTGGTGTGTGGGAAATAATGGTGTAATGTTATATGTTAGTGCAATCCTAATGTAGTTATGTGCTCAAATAATGACTTGTGACATTGGAGGTGTATTCAAACTTAGCTCAGGGCTACTTGGGTTGTGTGGAGATAGAATTGGAAAAAATAGGTGATTTTTTCTCAATGTGCCATTACATTAAATTTGGGGTTTGCAATATAGAAGCCTCTTGCCAATTAGTGAACAAATGAATGGAAAATGTACTTATATAGTGGTATTTTGTGGAAATTCCTCGAACAGGATTTGTGAAATGTGTGAGATAACCCATTAGGTGAATTTTAATTTGAGAAATTAGTTATTGTTTGGTGGGAGGATGAAACTGATAGCTCCATACACTACCATCAAGTGGGATTGTCCTGAAGGAATGGCCTTGTCTGAGAAGCAAAGACAACTACGCTGGAAGTGTGAATCAATCAAGGGATGAGCTTAAGCTATTTGGAGTGAGGAATAGGAATATCAAGTATTATAATTGTTTAAGGATAAGGATCATCCACATAGAAGTAGAGGAATAGCAGTTTAGAACCATTGAATTGAGCATGAGCTAAGTGTGTATAAAAGGATGGTCACAAGTGCATTGTTTTAACATTAAATATTAATTTTAGTGATTACAAGTTATAATTAATTTTGTGAGGATCGATTGGCCACAATTATATACTTAATTGGTTAAATCATGCATGTAATTTGGGTTAATGGAGCCCCAATTCTAAATAAGTGGTTTCAATTAGGCTTGCAGGGCTTGATACAAAACAACCCATTGATACAAGCACATCCTCTTAAGACACCATACTAGTTTATTTATTTTCCCTATTTTTATTCACACTAATGTTTTACAATTGGGTTCACAGAGTTCAATCATCCTCAATCACCTACCTGATTAAATCAACTTCTCAATAGGTTTAATTATGTGCGCAATTAGGGTTAATTGAGCCCAAATATATGTTAATTACTTATAATTGGGCTTGTGTAGCTTGATTACAACCAATAACACCTAATTGGATCAATTAGTCCATTGGCGTAATCGGATATGTAATTAGATATATTTGAGTTTGAATTTATGCTAATGTATTGCATTTAGTCTTGCAAGGATTTGTAAGACCTAATTGCATATGTAATTAACCCAATTACTCGATTGGTTGAATTTGGCACAAAATTGGGGCTAATCCAACCCCAATGTTTGTGATATAATACCCTTATAACATTACATCCCACTAAGATAGGCATTCCCCCATAAGACTCTCATATCCCCTTAAGATAGTCACATCCTCTTCAACGTATTATCCGCAGTTCACTCTTATTGATTGTGAGTGTGAACAAAGGCATCAATATCCTTAAATTAAATTTGAGTTTAGCATTAAAAATAATATAAAAAATACATTTTATATTTTTCATTTTTAATTTTTCTTAATTTATCTATCAATAATTTTTAAATAATATAATTTATTTTATTTTTTTAATTTTTGGTTAAACAATATTATAAAACTATGAACATTAATCCCTATAAAGTAAAATAGTAAGTTATTCACTTCAAATTAACCTTCAAAATTCATGAAAGTTTATATTCAAAAAACAAAACATCAAATACTAAATATATGTTTAGTATAACTCTCTATAATGTTTGAAAATCCATCCTATATTCCTCCTTTCACCTCATACGGTCTTGTGAATTTTTTTTTATCTATTTAATAAGAAATTTGGTCACAATTTTAATTCTATTAAACATAGGATTTCCATTTCATTCTGCTTGATACAGAGAAACATTTTGTTTATATAGAGGAAAATTTGAGAGCCTGCCATGCCGACGATGTTGATAAAAGGTTTTCATTGGAATTTTGAATTGCAATGCGAACAACATAGGATCATGTGTAAGGGAAAATGATATTATCATTATAATTAAAGCATTGGAAATGAGCATCATTATTCACTCTTCTACCACAATAACAATGAAAATTTATCATTTTTATATTCTTCCATTATCTCATTCCACATGCAAATTCCATTAGATTTAACCATTTATATTTTTATTGATGGTAAGACCATTTGTAGCTTTGATTTTGTTTTATTAAATTCCACTTGCCAAATATAGTATATACACAAGAGGATTGAGATACTTAGCAATTGATTGCTCTATGGAGGATTGTGATTGTAGGTAGTAAGCAGGGAGGACTGTAAGCTAGATTGCAAGCCATTTGGATCTAGTTTTGGATGTCTTAATACGTTCTTGGACACTATCGTCAATGCATAGTCGATATCATCGACCACTTTTTCCTTGATTGGATAGTACTATCTGGGTGATGGTTGACCTATTGTTTTGTCATAAACATGAGTGTCCACTTATCCTTCAATTGTGTGTGTGTAATGGCAAGCTCAAATGATATGTGCAACTCACAGAAATCCTTCTCCTTCACATGTAACACTAGGTATAGTTTTATGTACTGATTTTGTACCTATAAAAATGATAGAAATGTGGGTTGAATTGACCTCAACCAACCCCCATTGATTAGTTGAGTGATGTTTACATATCAAATACTCCAAGGAGGGGATCAAATCACATGTAGATCTCCATGTTAGCTTTTCGTGTGTAAGTGTTCTTTCAATGAATGTAATCTATGAATCTTGGCACTTAATACTTGACGAATATCAATCTTAGCTTGACTCTTGGAATGCTTCAGACTTGGTAAGGCCATGTTTTTAGTGATTGATTGGAAAATTGAAAGAAATAGAGTAGTCCTTTTGAATGTGAAAGTATTTGAATGTACTTGGTATATGCTTGATAAATGTGTTATATGTGTAATGGGTCTAAGCCTAATCTCTATTTATAGATGACTCTTTGGGATAATTTCTCAAGCCACTGATACGCTAGACATGTGGGTTGACCCATTGGAGTGATTTGAATTTAAAATATGATCATTGTTTCGCATAAGACATAATCATCATTTTCAGACAGTATGTTGTAAATCTGCATTGTCGTCTAGGAGATAGGAACATTGATGTGATGATCTGGAGATGTTTGAGAAAGATAAATAATTGGTTTGGCACAGACTGTGGTTTTCCTATAGGTGATAGTAACTTGAGAAGGTTAAGGTCCATAGTGAGCATGTGGATGTGAAAAAATCATATATAAGAGTCACATATGTGTGCACAAGTAATGTATAATGAAGGTCGAACAAAATCTATATTGTCAAGTATCTTGTGTGATATTTTAGTATCTACAAATACCCCATTTTATTCTATTATTATAATGCAATGAAAATACTAGAGTAAAAGGATAAAGAAACATGCATAATTGTGTGCACACACCATGTCTTTCATAGAAAGCTCCAAATGTGCAAGCTACTCCAATAAAACCTACAATAAACATGTAGTAGTCAATGTCCATAAAGTAAAAAATTGAAAATGCATAAATTAGTAATTGAAACTTAAGAGCAAGGAAAGAGTACACATGTATGTGTGTGAATCAAGTTACCCTGTAACTTTGCTATAGATGATGCTTTCTTATTGAAGCATTTGACAATCGTGCTTCCTCATTGAAGCACTTGGATAATTTGGATAAATTGAGGGTGATAAATCCCTAATTTGAAAATTAACTAAGGCAAGGGCCATGGCTTATAATACAAATGCCCCAAACCCTGATGTAACTAATCTTGCATTCCCAAGATGGAAGGTGGGAGCCACATAATGGGATTGAAAAACTTGAATCAACTGTTGCAAATGAACTTATAGTTCAAAGGTGCTCACTACTTGGTAAATACTTGGTAAACACTTTGTATATACTTTGTAAATACTTTATAATAATTTGCATGGGTTTAAATTTGTATGGACCAATTCCATGCCACATAATATGAATTGCTAGATACCAAAATTGATAAACTCTAAATAATCTAAACTAATTGGTGTTGAATTGGTAAATTCTACATAATCTGAATTTCTTGGTGCCAAATTGGTAAATTTTGCCTTGTGAAATGGAGCAAATATATAGGAATTGAGGATAGCCTAGGAAAACTCTATAATGAGAACATCCATCCACACAATAGTGATTAAAATAGATTCACCAACAACAATACATTGTTTACACTATCGGAATATACATTGTACATGTGTGCAACCAACAATGGTTGCACCAAAATAAATCTCTCCAATAGACTGACATTCCACAAGCTTCGGAGATGACTATAAGCTCCAATATAAATTTCCACAAGGACACAAAGGGTCCTTATATAGGAAAATCAAGAGGTGGGTGAGATATTGTTATTGGTTGAGTGAAAGGTAGGATGGCATCATTCTTCAAGTTAATACTCACCCTTCTCACACATATGAAGATATCTACCACTTAAATAATGTTGTGCATATAACAATGCACATAATAATTCACACAATGGTAACACATCACCTAAGATGGACTTCACATTAGGTGTGAAAATGACACACACCAATACCCCCTAAAGACCAACTTAGGTGATGTAGTAAAAGAGAATAAGACTTAAGTTCATAAGTATAGGTCTTAGAAACTAGAATTGATGAGGTACCTGTGTACAATAATAGAGCAAAATAATAATGAAGTTGCTGATTTGAATGAATATTGAAGCTTATGAAGCTTCCAACCTTATGAGAAAGGGAAAAAAGGTAGCTCCCATGAAGTTGTATATGTGAACAAGAGTGACTATTGATACATGTTCCATTTGAGCAAAATGAATGATGAAAATAAAACAAGGTTGGCTCGGAAATGTTTTTGAATGTTTTAAAACCTTTTGGCTTGATTACAAATCTAACATCGAATAAAATACATTTAATATTTAAAAACCTTTAGAAGGTTTGGCATACAAATTTTCTGGAATAATAAACAACCAGCTTATAAATAGGCTAGGAACTCATCAAGATACATAGCCTAATCAAACAACCAAGGAAGCATTAGCAATACACCCCACCCCAATGTTGACTAGGGAGTGAAGATAAAACATCTATGAAGATCTTCTCAAAAGTGTCAATGTGGTAGGTGTGTATAAAAATCACTACAAAATCCTTGAATGAGTGTCCAATATGCCACATGAAAATATTCAACAACTAAAATTTGAAAAGGGTGTGCAAAAAAGGCACACATGCATGAAGGTAAACATGGAAAACCCTATATGGCACTTTATAAATCAATGCAAGTACAAAATAATCTTAAATATCCATCCAAAAGCTATATAAAGCACTAAAGAGTGATCCCTCTAAAAATGAAGTCGCACCTATAATCAATGCTAAGAAGTATGATTCATAATTTAAGAAATAGGCCATTATGTTATATATATATATATATGAGTTAGCATCAAACTAATTAGATGTTACATCTACGAAGAGCATGAGAAAACATGAAATTAAAAAAATTTGAATGTAAATTCAAGTTACCAGTCAAACATTATGGTCTCCAACTTCATTGTAGGATATCTTTAAAGCTTTCATGTGTCACTCAGGGTTTATTCACAGGTTTTGGTGGAAAGGTTGCCAACATGGATTGAATGCTCCAAGTGGTGCTAAGCAAGCCTTTGCTATCAGTCAAGGTAGTTTTGAGGGAGATGGCATTTGAGGGACAAGTGTCATATTTTCATTTAAATCATATTTTATTCATATAATACGTAAGCCTTTTACAGCGTTAAGAAAGTTATAGGGATGGTGTTTATGGAGACAAGTTGCAAGGTGAAAGTTAACTCTTTGGTGGCATGTGCCTTTGTTGGAAACTTGTTTTTGGTCTTAAAGATAAGCATGTGACTCTAGTGGTGGCTAATAAGATTATTCATCCATATTTTCATGTTGTTTTGGAGGAAGTAGTAAAAGGGCTCTCATGGGCTAGTATCTACTTACTTCCCTTCTCTGAACAGGATGACCAAGGACTAGTTCCTTTGTGGACTTTTTGGGACTTGGAGGAGCAGTTTAGTGTGTTGGTGGAACACATCAAATTTTTATAGTGTTGTCTCAAAAAACTTGGCCAGAGGGAAGAGTCCTGAGGGTGTTTGACCTGGATGTTATGAGAGCTCTAATGACATCAGTGGTGGTAGTTTTGAGCATGAGAAAATCATCCAGGATGGCCTATGTTGTGAAAATACTAACTCATCTCTATGGGGTTTCTCAACCACCTTTCACTGCTTTAATGGGATTGAGTAAGGGCCATCTGGCGATATGAAGGGAGGTCTCATCCCATATGCAGGCTTAGTTGGCTTATATAAAGGCGGCACCATGCGTGGGAGGTGAGATGGCATTGAAGTATGTGGGTAGACCTAGTATATGAAGATGGAAATTTACTACATCGAAGGCTGATGGGTTTGTTAAAAGTTTGGTTGGATGTGGAGTTGGTACAAGGAAGCGATGTGGTTGGAGGATGGGTGAAGCAACAGGTGAGGATCAGGTGGTGCAAATGGTTGGTGGTGGTACTAGTGGTGCTCCTCCATCGATGGTTGGTGGTGGTGGCCCTTAGGCAAGCGGTGGTCGGACAGTGGCCCTTTTTTACTTTTTGGCCAGTTTTACCATCCTTGAGGTGGTTGTTGTTTGTTTTGTCGTTGCCCCTTGGGGATGGTCTCAGCTAACCTATGTGGGTCATTTTTTTTATGTTTTTGGTATTTTTGAGATTTTGTTGTTTTAGGTGGTCTTTTTTTTACTTTATGTTGTTTTGATTAATAAAATGGGCGAAGGACCCCCCAACCCTCAAATCACCTATAAAAAAAAAACCGCAACTATTTTCTTTCTTAACGAAATTCAGAATTTCAAATTCTCAAAATGTTACATGATTATATATGATTGTATATTTATACATAGCATGTTATAGTTAACTCATTCTTTTCAAATGAGTGAATTGCATGCTACATACAAAATTGGGTTAATGATAGTAACCAAAATCAATCAATACATAAAATAAAACTATTGAAACAATATTTGAATGGTTTTGCATCATATGAATGTTTGTTTTTAAAAAAAAGGAATTCAATACTTTTTTAAGATTATTGAAAACTTATGGTAGCTTACCAAGCAAAGGCTAATATAAAAAAGAATAAATGTATAATTGGCACTACATTCACAATTGGATTGGAAATCGCGTAAGCCTCAAGTAGTTTGGCAAAAAAGAGATTATTCAAATGAAAAGCACCATCATCTGGATAAATATTAAGTTGAGAATAATTAGTATTTTGATTCTCCGATGAATAAAAATGGTGTAAAGGCCTAAAATTATTTTTCCAATCAATCAAAACTTTTCAACAACATTAGATTGTCTTCGGATTGGAATGGATCATTTCTGCATACAATATTTTAACCATTCTTAAAACAAGTTAAGGGTTAGAAAATTAGAATAATTAATTATATCATTGTCTATTTTAAATAAAGTTGTAATCAGTGTTATTAAAACACATACGCTAGTTTCTAGATTGGTTAGTTAGGATGCTAAACACTAGAATAATATGCACCATAGAAGTTAGCTTCCTAAACAGGTGCAACTAAATTCAGTATGTTGTATTTATAAAATACTCCATCTTTTTTATAGAAAATTAATGCAATTAATTCAAATAATTATATTTTACTCTCATATTTGGTATTAGATCAGGGGCAAGGAGATGAGGGAGAAGTGAGAATTTTATTGAAGAGCCTCATGCACTCATATTTCTTGAAATTGAAAGGAGAAATGCACCATTGCTTGCTTCATATATTTTTTTTCCAGGCCCATATTTGATTTATTTTTATTCTTTTGGAGAGCTCCAAAACATTTCAATAATTACTTCAGAAGATAGATGGTCATCAGATACATACAAAGGAGGAAATAGATTAATTCTAATTGCAAGGAATAAAGAGCTCTAAATTGATCATAAAATAGATCAAAGGAAGATTGATAAGAAAAGAAAGAGAAACATCGTTGTACTTGAATTATTATTCTTATAATGTGCAAGCTTCAAGCAACACAAAAAAATAATTATGTTGCTTTAATTTTTTATTTCATGAGGCAAGATCTGAGAAATAGACAAAGCAATTCTATTTCTTTCCTAATAATTTGATAATTTTTTAGAGAAATTGTGAATTTTTTTTCAAAAAATTGTAACTACCTTGCTAAAGGTTTTTTTTCCACATAGGTGTCTGATTCAAACAGTGCTTTTACTGCTAAAAAGAGGACTTTGAAATATTTTTAAAAAGCCATCACACTAAGGATTCTGAGCAGTATCATGGGAAATATTACAATCTGAAGTTGACCTTGCAACCCTGATTTCTAATAAATAAAAAATTTGCATCCTCTATGGAAAAAAAAAAATCGTCAATAAAGACATTACATTAACTATGTGTAATATACAATATATGTGTACAACCAGCAATGGTTTCACTAAAACAAGACTCTCTAAAAGACTACATCTCTACTAGCTCAATTGATGACTTTAAACTCCATTACTTTTCACAAAAACACAAGGTTTTTATATAATAAAAGTAAGATGTGAGTGAGATTATTATAGGTAGAGTAAAAGGTAGGATAATTCCCTAAGTTACACCTAACCTTTCTTACACATTTGAGGATAACCACCACATTAATTATGCATATAATAATTATGTGCACGTAATAAATCACAACCTGGTAACACATCTACATAAGGTGAACTTCACATCAAATGTGAATATAAAACACTATAACAACACCCTTTAAGATCAACTTAGGTGATGTGGTTTGTGTGTGTGTGTGTGTGTGTGTGTGCGCGCGCGCACTTATAAGTATAGGTCAAAATAATAACCCTAATGAAGTACCTGTGTACAATGAAAGAGAAAAAAATGAAGATGTTGAAGTAAATGTATATTGAATCTAATGAATCCTCCTATGAAAAGAATCAAAATTAGCTTCCATGAATCTGGTTGTGTGAACAAGAGTGACTATTAGTATGTGTTCCATCTAAACGGAATGCAAATAATTGTAAATGGAGTGCTATGGGGTTCTTCCAAGAAACACCTGAGCATGCAAACTGAGTGCTTTGGAGCTTCTCCAAGAAACAACCAACATTTGTATCTATTAAGAACAATCACTAGTTACATAGCATATTTGAACAACCAAAGAATCATTAGTAGTACACAACACCTCCCCTTAATGTTATGTAGGGGTGAAGACAAAGCAGCTTAATATCTCTAAAAATGTCAATGTGGTAGGTGTAGATAAAAATACTACAAAAACCTCAAGTGAGAGTGCCCAATATGCAACATGAAGAAAAAATTCAATATAAAAAAAATATCCTCTAGATGGAACTGTTGTCACTTTGAGTTAAACCCTTTGAGGAGGTGTTTAAGGTCTCCTCACTCAATTGACACAATGGTAACACTTTAAGGTTGTGGGTGGCCTAAAACTAAAGATAACTTCTAGAGAGGGTTGTTTCCCTTGATGTTACACCTAAGACTAACACTACATCTACCCAACGTCAAGGATAAAGGAGAAAGACTTAACATAAAAGTAAAAGGGGTGATCCACCAGATGTTTTGATCTTATCCACTCATTTTAAGGTGCACAATGGACCATGGAACTGAACTATAGTCACACAAACCCTAATTTGGTCCTATTACATAAGTAATTGTCAAAAATATTAAGGATTCCAAACAAGGTTGGGAGGGATAGTTACTTTTCCACTTTTAATCAATGAGAGAAACTGACATAACACAAACTAAAACCTATAAAAGAGACACCAACTGCATAGAGGTAAGAAGAATGAGACAACAAATCAATGGGAACACAAATTACCAGATGATTAGATCAATCATCCATGAGTTTACACTAAACACAATAATATTCAATCTTCTTTTTTTCAATGGCATGCAAAAGGAGCATGGCTTCACCATACTCATGTAGAGGATCCTTTACAAGCCTTTCAAGGCTAAATATATATAAGAATTTAAAGAGAGAGAGAGAGAGAGAGCGTATAAAAAGTCTATGATGAGTGTCATCCATCATCAAATCAGTTACAATGCCAAGACAATGTGAAGAATCAATCCTATTATTCATCTTCAACATATGTTGGCTTGGCTTCAAGATGCCTTCATGAGAGGTGGTGTATAAGTGTCTCTTCAACTTCTATGACTCATCATCTCTCTTTTGAAACTACCCTTTCTTGATGGAGCCTTGGAGGAGTTACAATTTATTTTGACACATGGCCTACTTGACCCTCTTGGCATTTGACTACGTCATTCTTGGCTCTTCAATGCATCTCTCATCATGATGAAATTGAAACTTAAGACTTAAGACTTCTTGAAACTTGATCTATGTCATTAGAACTTACAACTTGCATGTCTGAGCCTATTTGAACCCAAGGAATGCAATGAAGACAAATCTATCCCTTATCTAAGATCCAGTCCTTATTTAAAGATTGCCACAACAACTTATCAACTTCATGTAGGTCTTGAATAATATCATACCATCTATGTCTAAGATTATAAACCATCCTCAAAAGAGTCTTCACAACTTACTTGACAAGAGGTTTGAAGAAGGCTACAAGCATTCATGCAATAAAAGCTCCACGTAGGCTTGAGAGTTGTATAGGGGTTTTATCCATATTTCATGACCTGTACATTGATAATCTAGGTGTTCCATATCCCTTTATGAGTCTTCAAGAGTGTACTCAACTTGAGTCAAGTTTGAAAAGCTAATATAACCTTGTATGTTTCCTTGAATGTTCTCAACATCAAGAAGCTAGTGGACTACCTATGACTAAGCACTTCAATTTTGCCTATAGGCATTGAAGTAGGCCTACATATAACCTGTATAATCTCTCAAAGATGTCACCAAGTGTATTCAATAGTTCCTCATATATTTGGATGCCGGGGATGACCTTAAGAAAGGTCTGCATAGTCACTTACTTAATGCAAGCTAAGGATCAATCCTAGTTTGGCTTGACTTTTTGATTGAAAATATGTCATATCATCTTGAGAGCTCTTTGTATGGATGGTAGAAGGTCATTAGACCTCTGACCAAAATAAAAACACCTATCCAGATGGTCAAGAAGCCTCTACAGAGTCAAAACCATGAAATTAGGCTTGAAAAGGGATTTTTTTACCTCTTGATTGTGTTTTTACTCCACACATGCCAAGATCATTTCTCCAACAGGTGATCATGATGTTTTGAATTCCATCAATGTGTTTTCAAGGCATTTCATAAACATTTGACTCCATTTGTAAACATATACAGTCCTTGAGCTCTTTTAAGGGTTTCTTGGCAGTTTTCACCCATTTGTCTTCTTAGCAATCATTCATAAAGCACAAGCCTTTGATGGATTGAAAAATTATATTAACTTGGAGGTAATGGACCCTATCAACCCTACCTAAATCCATTTTACCCCATTCAACTACTCCACTGACTTTCCACGTGATGAAATTAACTCTCTCGAGCTTGCAAGCCTATAGGTGCCTACTCAAGATGATTGTCTTGAGCAAAAAGTGTCTTCTCATGCTTGTGTTTTGGTTGTAAATGGTTTATTTAGGTATGATACATCTTCCATGAGTTATTTATATGGTTTTATGATGCATTTGACCCCTAAATTTCTTAAGACCTATTTTGGAACATGGTTGGGTTTCTTGGCAGCTTCACAAGGTCTGACCCTAATGGTCTTCCAATGATGACTTATTCTCATGAACACTTATGTAATAATCCTTGAAACATTCCACAAGGTCCCTCACACCCAGTATGAATCTCCATACCTTAAGTTCCAATCAAAACTTTCCATTTCTCTTCAAATATTTACCTACAACATTGATCTTGACCTTTGTCTCACTTGCCTATAACCTATCTTGGGAAATATTAGCAAAGGGGAGAACTTTTTGGACATGTTTGAGGTTTCATTATCATGATAATAATACAAATAATGCATTAGAGACTTCACTTTTGGTTGCAAGTCTATTTTCTTGTTCTTTCACACTTGAAACCTTGTTTAAGAACCCTAACTCAATGGCCCTCATGAGTTATCCGCTGCAATCTCTTGGAAATAATGATAATGGAGGGTTTTTAACCTTGTTTGATGCTCTATAGATATTTTATAGACCACTTAAAATGATAATAAACCAAACTATTTTATTGGTTTCTTCAAGATTGAACTCATAAGGCAATATTGCTCTTCTAGGTCTCTATGGGCCTAATAGACCTTCTTTAGAAGATTTTGTCTCAAACAAGTCATCAAACTGACTTGGATCACCTATCCAAGTTTTTTACCAGGTTCACACAAAAACATTAGATCTTCATATGTAGCTTAGACCCTAAAATCCAAGAAAACATAGTCAATTTTCTCTTTTCTAGGCCTTTCTCGTTGACTACCTACAAGTAGCTTGCACACAGTCAATTATAGATGGAACACAAGGTGATTTTAAATGCAAAAATAGTTGGAGAACCTAATGATACCCATATAGAAAGTTTCCATGAAGTTTCAAAGGATTTGGTAGGTTAATCTTCCATTTACAAGTTTTTGGTGGAGTGCCTAGTGTTTGTAGGCAGTTTGACATTTTAACCCTGATGTCTCTTTCATAATGCTTTATCTTCCTCTTAAGGGATCTAACCACCTTAGAAACCTTCCTCAATGTTTTCTATATCTTGCATGACCTTTCAGACCTCAATCTCAACTCCAAACATGTACTCTCCTTTGATGGATTTACTCATAGACTTGACACAATCAAGTTGGGCATGCATGTTCCTATCGTATCAATGCAACTTTGACCCTGTTGGTGCCTTGGAGAAATCTGAGAGAGTTTAAAATTTTTGATTTCAATATGAAAAACTAACTTCAATCACATTATTGTTGGAAGTAGCCCTAAACAACCTTGCATGTACTGTCAAAACCAATAAAACCATGAGATTTCCTGTTAGTACCAACATGATCATTGGGAGTTTGAGTTGAGTTTGATGTTGCATAGGTTGTTCGAGGTCTTGAGAGTTTCCTTAAACTATCATAATGAATTCAACTAGCTCAAAAACATTGTTAAGAGGAACAAAACCGAGGTGATGGGGTTTTTTAGGGTTTTAGAGGCTGCAAACATTTTAGCAATTATTCATAAAGCTCTGGTCAATAAACCTAGACTTGTTACCATGAATTTTTAGGTCATAGGGGTTCCCTCTAACACATATGAGCATTGATCCTAAGATGCCTTCTCCTTCATGAACCAACATGGGCAAATTGACTTTCTTTTGGCTTGCCAATGACCCGATGGATATATCAAGTGACTTTTTGCCTTGTTTGGACCTATACCATCTTCTTAAGCATGGTTTTGAGATTGGGGAAGTTGGAGGAGGTTTTGGAGAGATTGAATAAAATAATAAACTTGATAAACCTTTCAATGAGACCTCTTTAGCAACCTCTTCATCAAGAAAACTATTCATTGGAGCAATGTATTGTTGTTGTATTTGTAGCAACGTACAAAATGTCAATGGAGTCCTTTTTGCCTTGCATAAGGAGAATGTCATGTATAAAGGATCTCTTATTCCTACCTTTCCTACCAACTCTCGCATTACACTATATTTGGAAGATGAAACAATGGATCAAATAATTTTCAATCTTGGTCATACATTCGAGGTGGGTGAAGATGACATTTTGGATGCATGTACGAACCATAAACATACAATATGATCTTCCTCATATGCCAAGTGGCATAAAAGGACCTATTTTGACCTCTACCATGGTATTGGTTCTTCATACTTGATATTCCTCTGGCAACAAGCAAGAGAGCAAAACAAGGTCAAACCTTAATTTCTCCAAAATTACCTTAATCTCTCCAAAAGATTGAAATCCATGATGTTATTATCTCATTAGATTTTATCCTCGACTCAATATCCATTATAGAACACTATGACATCTTGAAGACATGGTATGAATGCTTTTACCATGGTTCCAAGTATACCTTAACTTTTAAAAAACAACCTTAATCTTTGCTAAGTTACCTTAACCTATGTTAAAATGCATTATAAAATACTTCATTTTGACCTCTTCAAAGATCATGGCATAAAATTTATTAGACAAGACACAAATCATAGACCTTAACATCCTAGTAAGACCTTGTTTGGACCTTGAGATGACAGGGGAACAGATGCAACAGTCAAGTTTTGGATGGTAGGGGTTGAATTTTGGCCTAGGAGGCCAAAATATCAATATTTTGGTGACTCACAAGGGTTGGTTAGCTTGCTAAACAATTGGATCGGTAGCCTTATTAGTCCATTGGGCTATGGAGTCACTTATCACTCAGAAAAAATATGATTTAGACCTTGAAAAATGATGCAAACCCTTATAACAAATTGGGACAACTAAAGATACCTTCAAGACACACAAAAAAACAAGACACCACACTATGCCAAGAGGCATTTAGAGAAAAGAGAAACAAACAACTAAGCAACATGTGCTATAAGCACTTGGAGAAAGCAAGAGACTAAACTAATATATACAAGACTCAAAATACCTCCATTCCACTTGGATCAAAGCAAAAATCAAATTGATCTTCTCCATGTGGTTGATAGAGATGAAGAACAAGTTGTTGTTTGAGTGTCATTCTAGTTAGATCAATTCTTTGATTACTTGTCAACCTCATAATTTTGTTTTCAAACGGATCAACTGAAGCAAACATATATCCTATATAGACAAAATCCTATTGTGGTTCAATGTTCACCTCATGTTGCTCTTCATCATTGAGAAAGCTCTCCAATGTGATCACATTTTGATGCATAGGAATAGTTGCAACTTCAGCTTCTAATGGCTCACTAGAACATTATTTTTGGTCTTCTATGACATCTTGAGAGATGTCATTTTGTTTCTCAACTATTGCAAGTTGTTCAAGCTCTTCAAGGAGCTTCAAATATTGCCCCCTAGCTTCACCAGGGTCTTCTTGAGATATGTTTTGATCAACACCCTCTTGGACATGTTCTTCAATCTTGACAACTACCATATCAACATGTTCACTAGGATATGTAGCCCTAAAAAGAGTCTCAATATCTTGAATGAGCTCAAGGTATTGCTTCCCCTCTTCATCAAAACATTCTTGATTCCCACTTTGTGATTCTTTTATGTCTTTACTTAGCTCATGTTTAGGACTGTAATCTTGTGAAACCATTGCTACATCTCACTAGCTACTGCCATGTCTTATTGAACTTGTTCATTTTGCTCATGAGGCTTAACAAGATTAGCAACCAAGATATATTCATCAATATCTCTCTCATGCTCTATTGTAACCTGATCTTCTTCTTCTTCCATGTTGAATGGAAGTTCATTTGTCCAACAAAGCTCTTGTTCATACCTTGAATGCATTCTTGATTAGAGCGGATTGATTTCTCTTCATCTATATGCTTCTTCTCTTCTTGGCCACTTGGTACCTCTTGAGGAGTGTCCAATTGTTCCTCTATTTCAGTGACCACTTGAACTTCAACATAGCCTTCCTAAAGCTCATTTGTAGCTGCAAATGAAGCTTGAAGCTCTCCATCATGTTCACTTGAATGATCCTCATCTACTCTCCATACAAGTCCTTCAAAAATGGAGATGGTGGAAGGGCAAGATGGTTCAACTGGTGGATTACGAATATAGGTCATTATGGGTTGCTCTTGAATTGGCTTTAGGGTTGAATAAGCACTCTTAATACTTGGGAATTTGGGGGTAATGGACTTATTTAGGATTTCTTGGGGAAAAGGAAAGGATCTTTCTTCTAAAATTTCTTCATTATTCTCCTTCCACTCAGCAATCAATCTCTCACATTCTAATGTACCTTGATCTTCATGGACAACTCCAACTAGAGGGGTGGATAAGGGTTCAAGAAACTTTGAAACTTTATTAGTTTGGCTTCTGCAACTTTCTCCCTCTCTTGATTTTGGATTGGCATATTAAAAGTGGATGAGAAGCTTGGAAATTTCTTTGGCGAAGAGTAGGGACTTGAAGAAAAATGAGTGGAGTTTGCACAATCATATGCTCTTTTATAGGATTGGGAGTCCTGTAGATTGGAATTTTGAATCAAGTAGACTCACTTGAAGGTTTAAAGGGTTTTTCTTGTTTCCAACTTGGGATTTTGGTTTCAATTTTTTGTGCTTTCATGAGCAGTTGTTGCATTTGCTCTCTTGTAGCCTCATTTTCCCTAACTACGCATCCTTCATGACATCTCTTTCATGACTCTACCTCTTGCTAGTGAATATGGGATTGATATTCAAGTTCTTCGTGATGCCTATTGTATTCCCTTCCCTATCATTTTCCATTGTCTCTCAAAGTCAAGCCTTATCTCCTTGAAATATTTTTCAAGTTGATTGGAAGGAACATGACTTTGCCAAGGCTAATTGGAGGCATGAGCAAGGGTGGGAGGGAGGCAAATTTCATGAGAATACTAATATATTTTTGGTTGAGGGCTACTTGAGGTGAAGCCATAACTGTTCTCAGTTTGATATGAAGGATATGAAGGTACAAAAGATGTATTTTCATAAAATGGAGGATTGAAAAACATATCAATTGATGATATTTAAGCACTTGGACTGCTTAAATCAGTTGTACATAACTTGGAGTCACTATTGGTGTATGTGAAAATGCCTCCAAAGGCTGATATGTTGAAGGACAACACCACAATCCTTCAATAGATGAAATAATTTAACTACTAGCCCCACTAGACGTACCAAAAACTAGTGTCACTTTGGTGTTGCACCCTTTGAGGAGGTGTTTTAGGTCTCTTCACTTAATTGACACAATACAAACTCTTTAAGGTTGTGGGTGGCCTAAAACTAAAGTTAACCTCCATAGACGGTTGGCTCCCTTGATGCTACACCTAAGACTAACACTACACCTACTCAACTGCAAGAAAAAGGGAGAAATACTTAACATGTAAGTAAAAGGGTGATGCACCAATGTTTTGATTTTATCCACTCAATTGAAGGTGCACAATGGACCATGGGACTAAACTATAGTCACACAACTCTTGATTTGGTCCTATTACATAAGTAATTTGCAGCAAGGTTGAGGATTCCAAGCAAGATAAATAGGGATAGATGATTTTTTGCTTCCAATCAATACAAGAAATTGACATAACACTAAATACAACCTGTAAAACAGACACCAACTACATAGAGGTAAGAATAATGAGACAACAAATCAAGGGGAACACAAATTACCACATGATTAGATCAATCATCCATGAGTTTACATGAAACGTAGTAGTAGAAGAAGGTTAAATTTAATCTGCATTGATTCAATGGCATGCAAAAGGAGCAGGGCTTTTCCATACTCATGTGGAGGATCCTTTACAATCCTTTCAAGGCCAAATATATAGAAGAATTGAGAGAGAGAGAGAGAGAGAGAGAGAGAGAGAAGTAAAATCTATGATGACTATCATCCATCATCAAATCAGTTACAATGCCAAGTGAGGGTGAAGAAATAGTCCTATTACTCATCTTCAACATGTGTTGGCTTGCTTCATGATGTCTTCATGAGAGGTGGTGTAGAAGTGTCTCTTCATCTCCTATGACTCATCATCTCTCTCTTGAAACTTCCCTTTCTTGATGAAGATACAAGCTATTATTTTGACACATGGCCTACTTGACCCTCTTGGCATTTTGCTATGCCATTCCTGGCTCTTCAATGTGTCTCTCATCTTGATGAAATTGAAACTTAAGAATTAGACTTCTTCACACTTTATCTCTATCATTTTGAAGAAGGCTGAAGCATTCATGCAATAAAAGCTCCATGTAGGCTTGAGAGTTGTATAGGGGTTTTGTCCATATTTCATGACCTTTACACTGATGCAACATCAGTGTTCTATATCTCTTTAGGAGTATTCAAGAGTGCATTCAACTTGAGGCAAGTTTGAAAAGCTAACATAATCATGTATGTTTCCTTGAATGTTCTCAACATCAAGAAACTAGTGGACTACTTGTGTTAAGCCCTTCAATTCTGCCTATGGGCATTGAAGTAAGCCTATATATAAACTGTATAACCTATAAAGGATGTCACCAAGTGTATTCAAGAATTCCTCATAGATTCTGATGTTTTATATGACCTTAAGAAAGGTCTACATGGTCACTCAATGCAAGCTAAGGAACGGTCCTAGTTTGGCTTGACTTTTTGATTGAAAACCATTCATATCATCTTGAGAGCTATTTGGATGGATGGTAGAAGGTCACTAGACCTATGTGCAAAATCAAAAGACATCTCCAAATGGGCAAGAAGCCTCTACACAGTCAAAACCATGAAATTAGGCCTAAAAAGGCATTTTTAGACAACTTGATTGTGTTTTTACTCCACACGTGCCAAGATCATTGCTCCAACAGGTGCCCATGAGATTTTAAAATGCCATCAAGGTGTTTTCAAGGAATTTCATACACATTGGAATCCTTTCGGAAACATACACAGTCCTCGAGCTCTTTTAAGGTTTCTTGGCAGTTTTGACTTGTTTGTCTTCTTAGCAATTGTTCATAAAGCACAGGGCTTTTATGGATTGAAAAATGATATGAACTTGGAGGGCATAGATCCTATCAACCCTCCCTAAATCCATTTGGCCCCATTCAACTGCTCCACTGACTTTCCACATGATGAAATTGACTCTCTCGAGCTTGCAAACTTGTAGGTGCCTACTCAAGATGAATGTCTTGAGCAAAAAATGTCTTCTCATGCTTGTTTTTTGGTATGAAATGGTTCCCTAAGGTCTGAAACATCTTTCATGAGTTTTTTAGATGGTTTTATGATGAATTTGACCCATAAATGTGTTAAGACCTATTTTGGACCATGGTTGGGTTTCTTGGCAGCTTAGCAGGGTCTGACCCTAATGGTCTTCCAATTATGACTTGTTCTCATGAACACCTATGTAATCATCCTTGAAACCTTCCACGAGGTTCATCACACTCAATATGAACCTTCAGACCTCAAGTTCCACTCAAAACTTTCCATTTCTCTTCAAATCTTTACCTGCAACATCGATCTTGACCTTGATCTCACTTACCTATAACCTATCTTGGGGAAGATTAGCAAAGGGTAGAACTTCTTGGCCTTATTTGAGGTTTGATTATCATGATAATATTCCCAATAATGCATTATATCACTTTTGGTTTCAAGTCTATTTGTTTGTTTTTTCACACTTGAAACCTTCTTTAAGAACCCTGACTCAATGGCCCTCATGAGTTGTCACCTGCAACCTCTTAGCAAGAATGATAATGGAGGGTTTTCCACCTTGTTAAATGTTCTCTGGAGATGTTATAGACCACTTACAATGATAAGAAACCAATCTCTTTTATTGGTTTCTTCAATATTGAACTCAAAGGCAATATTGCTCTTCTAGGTCTATATGAGCCTAATAGACCTTCTTTAGAATATTTTGGCTCAAACCAATCATCAAACTGACTTGGATGACCTATTCAAGTGTTTTACCATGCTCACACAAAAACAATAGATATTCATATGAATCTTATACCCTAATTTCTAAGAAAACACAATCGACTTTCTCTTTTATAGGCCTTTCTCGATGACTACTTACAGGGAGCGTGCACACAATCAACTGTAGGTGAAAACACAAGGTGAGTTTAAGTGCAAAACCAATTGGAGAACCTAATGATACCCCTCTAGCAAATTTCCATGAAGTTTCAAAGGATTTGGAAGGTTAATCTTCCATTTACAAGCCTTTGGTGGAGTGCCTAGGGTTTGTAGGCAATTTGACATTTTAGCCCTAATGGCTCTTTTTCAATGGCTTCTCTTCCACTTAAGGGATCTAACCACCTTAAAAACCTTCCTCAATGTTTTATATATATTGCATGACTTTTCAGACCTCAATCTCAACTCCAAACCTGTACTCTCCTTTCATGGACTTGCTCACAAACTTGACACAGTCAAGCTAAGCATGCATGTTAATGTTGTATCATTGCAATTCTGACCCTATTGGTGCCTTGGAGAACTCTAAGAGAGTTTAACAAAGTTTATTGAAATATGAACAACTAACTTCAATCACCTTATTGTTGGAAAACACCTCACAACCCTAAATAACCCTCTTTGTCATGTCAAAACCAGCAAAACCATGAGATTTCCTATTAGTACCAACATGATCATTGGGAGTTTGAGTTGAGTTTTTCTATGTATATAGGGACATGATATATTAATGCATATGGGTTGATGTAGATGCTGACTTGTGGCACACATCCCCCTTAGTTATATGGGTCCAATATAACTAATGCAGAATATAATATAGATCAACACAACACAATAGATATTGATGGACCAAGATGTCCAAATATTCAATATATACAGAAATAGAATAATCACCCTTAAAGTAAGGCAACACCATACAATACTCCTTTAAAAAGGAATAACTCCACAATGTCTCTTCGAAGGGACAACCTCCAATATCCTCTTAAATTAGAGGACTCAATGCTTACTTGATACCTTTACAATGATAATCATCTCCTTTATATAGACCTCTGTCTAACTAACAATGGATGGGTAACCTATTAATCTCAATGTAGGCCTACCATTACCCAATACACTAATTCCACAAGTTACTCTATTATCATAATATATTGGACCCATATAACTAACTAAGGGGGATGTGTGCCACATGTTAACATCTCCATCAACCCATTTACATTAATATATCATGTCCCTAGATACATAGCATTACTTCCCTCCTTGACATGTTTCATCCCCGAAACATATAAAGAAACCAAATAATGAGTGTGCTTCAAATCATTACACACTTATCTCCAATCTCGATCATCTAGCCATCCATATGTGATCCTAGCAAGTGATAGCTCTTCAAATTTGTTTTCAGATTCCATTGTGCTCCTCTGATTCCAATCATGATCATAATTGTACTGCTTTGGTGTCCATGCATAATTATTCATCTTGTGATTCCATATACCATATTCCACTGCACTACTCTGATTCCATCCATGACCATAGTAGGTATTCTTTAGCTTCCATGCATAGCCATAGTTATTACAACTCTAATTTTTTGTATAGCCAAAGTGCTTGTTATTATGACACTCCCTCACATGGCTCCATGATTGTTTCCTCTCATGATGATGTGGGTGTCTATATACCTCAACGTTTTTTGATACTTTGACCTTAACTATCTTTTTTTCGACCTCTTACACCTTTTGCTTTGGTGGTTCATTTGTCTCTTAAGTAAATGAAGTGTTGATTTGATTGTATTATTTTATATATGTCTTCATATGAATCTTTCACATGCTCTTCATCACCTATTTCAATCTCATCCTCATGATCTACCTTGACTGTTATTGGTGCTTTTCCCACTATGATATCCTATAAAGTGACCTTATTTTTTCTATACCAAAACTTCATGAACTTCTTCTGAACATTAATATTGATTGTTCCCAAAGTCTCTAACCATGGATATCCAAGAACCATATCCACATCATCCATATCCAAAGCATAAAAATCTGAATGCAAAACATATTTTTGTATAATAAGTTTCAAATCTTCAAACACTAGAATATTCTTACCATCTACTTGAACCTCTTTGATATTCTTTGCTTGAATATGTAGATGCTTGGCCACATTCATGTTGATGAAGTTATATTTGTTGGTAAGGTTTATGGACACAACCTTCTTCTTTTGAATGCATCCATGAAACTGAAAAATTGACTCAGATTTTTTTAGAGCCAAGTTATTTGAACCCTTATCTTCTTCTTCTTCACTTGCATGTTCTTCCTCATTGGCATTATTTTCTTCCACTAATTTTTCTTTTTCAACATCTTCATTACCATCATTATTTTCTTCCTTTTCTTCATCCTCTTTTTCTTTTATATCCCATTGATCCCATTAACTTCTACCATGGTATTGGTTCTTCATACTTGATATTCCTTTAGCAACAAGCAAGAGAGCAAAACAACGTGAAACCTTAATTTCTCCAAAATTACCTTAATCTCTCCAAAATCTTGAAATGGCAACTGTTGTTATCTCATTAGATTTGCTCCTACACTCAATGTCCATTATAAAACACCAATCCATCGAATCATCGTATCAAATGCTTTTACCATGCTTCCAAGTACACCTTAACTTTTGCAAAACAACCTTAAACTTTGCTAAGTTACTTTAACCTATGCTAAACGACATTGCAAAATACTTCATTTAGACCTCTTCAAAGATCATGGCATAAAATTGATTGGACAAGACACACATCATAAACCTTAACATCCTAGTAAGACCCTATTTGGACCTTGAGATGATAGTGGAACTGATGAAAGAGTTAAGTTTTGGATGGTAGGTGTTGAATTTTGGCCTAGGATATCAACAGGGACCAAATCTAATATGTAGACAAACATAAAAGCTAATAGCTTGGCGTGTACTACAAAAACTCAAAATATGGTCCTAAAAACATGTTAGATGCACTAAAAAGGTCGTTTTCCTTCCCGTTGTCATTGGGTCATTCTTACCCCTGCTAATTTTCTAGATCTACATGAAATACAATCTACATGGCTTGACAAATGAAGTCATGGTGTGAAATTCAAGTGAAACGAAATTGGAAACTGACTTTCTTTAGCACTATAAATATGGAGATGTTTGATTTTAACAAAAAACACTCAAACGAAAAATTCGCTGAAAAACTCTTCCAACAAAACTCGTCCATATGTGATTTACCACTAGTACATGAATCCAACCAAAGGAATGAACCAGCTATAAACAAAAAATATGGGATAGGAGAACTTCTCATAGAAGCTCATGAAGAGAAAAAAATATCCTTGTTGCTTGAAGCTTGCTTTGAATTTTGGAGTCCCTAAGGCTCCTCTACTCTCTCCTCTTGATCTTCTTAACAACCGAGCTTTGAGAGTGATATGAATCTTCTCTCAAAAACTCTCGTTGATCTTCTCAAAAAAAATTACATTAATACTAAATTAAAAATGACAACATAGCCCATAGATCTCCAACATAAGCACCATCAACATAAATTATTCAAACAAGAGAGTGATTCACCAATAAATACATAGTATTAATTGTGTAATATACAATGTATGTGTACAACCAACAATTGTTGCACTATAACAAAACTCTCTAAAACACTACACCTTCACTAGCTCAAGGAATGACTCTAAACTCTATTACTTTCCACAATAACACAAAGAGTTCTTATATTAAAAAAAATAATATGTGAACGAAAGATTATTATTTGAGTGAAAGGTTTGATCATTTCGCAAGTTACACCTCATCATTCTCACACATGTGAAGATAACTACCACATTACTTATACATTTAATAATTGTGTACGCATAATAAATCACATCTTAATAACACATCTACTTAAGATGGACTTCAAATCAAGTGTGAATGACATATTCTCATAGATGACCCTAATCTACCAAGGTCATCTCCCTGTACTTGATCTATCTACTTGCCTTAGAACAGTGATTTTTTTAGAATTTAAAGCTTTCCTATGTGTTAGCTTGTACATTTCACATGTTAGTCGCAAAGCAAGTTACACAAAAAGTCAACTATTTATACACAGTGGGCCTAAACCTATCCCTATTTAGCTCTTGACTATTTAACACCTATCAAAAAGAACTATCATTTGCACATTGGGAGGAAAAACCCTAAAACTTCTAAATGAAAAGCCCCTTAAAGACGCAGGTCCTAGTCAAGTCTGAAGCACCTAAACCAAGTCAAGTTTGTATATTGTTAAAGTGTCGAAAGCTAGGTTACATGTTGCATCTATACTAGTAGATCATTATTGCATGCATACACCTAAGTGAGAGAACTACATGCAATTTGAACCCTCTTTAAAACATTAGAACGTAGACAATGCTTAACACTCAACGAGAATGATTGGGGTCAATTCAACGTATCTTATCCAACTTTCTTTTTCCAACATATGCTTAAACCTAATCTCGAAAGTAGACCTAAGGTTTCAAGGAAAATAAGACAAAATTTTCCTACACAACAACTAACTTCTAATATTGCATAAAATAACAATTCACAAACAAGCGCAATGATCTATGATGAAATGACTCAGCACAAATCATAGAGACTTCTGGGAAAAATCAGACACCTATGGTTATCCACAAGTGTCCAGGGGCTACCGGATCCGTCCAAACATGTTCAAACAATCAACTGTGAAATCCGAGCAACTCTAAATCCAATTTCAATGTTTATTGCTACCTACACATGGACTCAAACCCAAATAGAACAGTAACAAATTAAGTGTCATAATCTCCTTCATCATTTCTATAAATAATAGTGCCATTGAATGTCTATTTTTACATTTAGATCTGCATTATTTAAATATACTTTATACAATCTAAGTGTTCATAATTTTATACTTGTGTAAATCATGAATCCAAAATAAGATAAAACACTTGTATGAAACTTTGACATAACCTGGATTATTCTATAATACCATGATGCAAAAACTTTTGCTTCTCATTATGTAGCCTCATAGGTTAATATTTTTAGTATAAGAAGCAGCAGCAAGAGCTTCCTCTTCCCATTCTGAAACCTCGCAGTTTACTGCTTTTCTTGTGTAAGATTTGGATGCAAGAACTTCACTTCCCCATCTGTGACCTCATAGCTTAATGCTTTTGTTGTGTAATACAAGAGCTTCCACTTCCCATTATGTAACCTCAGATTAATGCTTTTGTTATGTACTTCTCATTTTAACTTGTCATTCTAGTTTTTAGAGTGTAAATACGTGACTTGAACATTAAATTTGAAAATTAATACAATATGCTCAAAGTTTTGGGATTTGGTTTTTTTTTTAATGTAATAATATTTTTTTACCTTCTTTATAATTTTACGAAGAGTGTATCATAAGGTGTTATCATTTCATGTTTAGTGTATACTATGTTCATTTTGAGTGTGTGAACTACAATTGACATGAAATAATTAAATAGTATTTTTTTCCTATTTGGCTATTTCTATTAATCCCTATTTTTTTATTTTTCATGTTTTTACCGTGTTTTTCCTTTTTTAATCAGAAAACACACACTCCTCCACGCCATAATTGTTCCCAGGAAAGTGCTCTGCTACCATACCATGAACATTCAAAATTGATTAACATTGACATTTCCCCACCATCCACACGTTCCAGTTTTTAAACAATGGTGCAACACAAAAACAGGCTGAACCTTGACAATTACAAGGAAAAGCATAACATGATAGGAGGTAATCAAGAGGCCACTATACAACTAAAATTGTTATGCTTCTGCTATGAGAATATTTAACTTGTCTCTAATTATGGTTTGGCCTCAAAAAATAGGAAACTGAATGTTTAGTGCCAGCAACTTAAAGAAATAGATTTAGCTCCTGAGAATACAAGGATGAAATTCTTACACTGTCATACCCAATGTGTTGAAACTTGCCATTGATCAAGACAAGCTTATAGATAGATGGCCCCAAGCAGCCTCCTGCTCAATAAAGTCAGATTTGAAAGAAAACGTTGATCTTGTTCACATCAATGTATGGTGACAGCATTAATTTGTTAGAAGAAGCCAGAACTTACCATTTAACATGACTTTGATGGTCTTGCTGCACATCATTATGGATGGATGTTGCATATATGATGAGGATGTGATATATGTCAACATGACAATCCCCCTTACAGTTAGAAAAACAAGATGGGGTTTTTCAACGTCCAAAGTTCCCAAACCTGATTCCAGAATATATTACGTGCATTAGGAAGCTATGTTTTCTCACGCATATCATGCCTTGCCACACAGGATTCATCTCATTCAACTGCAAACGGAAATCTGGAAGGAACCCAACATTGTGGCTTCTGGATAGTCATTTAAATGATTCAATGATAATTAGTGAAAGCTGAGTTTAGAATCAATAGGCATTGACAGAATTCTGTTTGGCGAGCAAGAATAGAAAGTTGTACAATGATTTGCTTGCTCGACATACTGCTGTATCCACTTCTATCGCTGTAGAATTTTCTTCCAGCATTTTGTATTCCTTCTTTGCACGTACTTCACGAACAAGCTTCCACAGTTCCTACATAAGCCAATTTTACAAAAAAAAGAATAAGATAATACCATCTTAAATGAAATCCATGCAGACTTTGCAATCATTACAGAATCCAGATCATCTATTTAAAACTAAGTCACATAAACCATGGAAACAAATACGGTGTTGGAAACAATTCCCTGAAAATAGGAAACAAGCACGAAACAAAAAACATATAAATTTAAAAACTACAAACAAAAGTTACAAATTAGAAAACTATCAACGCATAATAAAATAGCCATGCATTGCAAAAATTTGAAAAATAGTAAATTACTGACAAAAAATAAATAAAATAATGGATAGAAACTTAATGTGAATATGATATTATATGTAATATGTTAAGAGTAAATTAGCTAATTAAAAACATTGTTGATTTCATAGCACAACAATGAACCATGGACAACATTTACATGCATTTGTGAGTTCATCTATACAATAGGAAAACTTTTGATTGTTCTTTCAAAAACATTCTACAAACACCATTGCGCAGAGGTCAAATGCTATTCAACACAATCCATGCATTAGCAATTCCGTTACCATGTACAAAGTTTGGCATAAATGGACATCCAGGACCCAATAATGGACAGCCATAACATTCAGGTGGCTTTCTTTCTACTTCTCACTTGATATCTTTCTTTCGGAACAAAGCCCTTCCTAGGACAACCCTAAGCTTGGTCTACCTATTATTTAGGCAAATACACACATGCATAAAACAGACTTAAAACCAACAATGATAAACATACAAAGATGGTGCCAAGAAATGGAGATGACCCCACACAATTTAATCTTCCTTAGATGTAAAAACAAGCATAGGAGAGAAAAACAATAATGTAAAGTTTCTTATAAATTCTTTGCCTTTAAATTGGGTTGATCAAAACAGGCATGCAGCTAAAATCAATTTTCAACCCCCTTTTTGTATCTTTTGAAGGTTCTGGTGTGCATCATTTCCAAACTGACCTGAAATGTGCATTCGGGGCAGGGTAAAATCCCCAAAACATGGGGGCTTCCAAGGCATTTCCGTACACAATATATCAAGCTACAGAAACAGTGCCCAACCGTGTGTTTCCCTGCAACTGAAATTTAGATTTCCTCCATTCTCTGTCTGGAAAATATGTACTGCAGAACGATAGGAGTAGCCAATAAGTAAATTTGAAACGAGTATTAAGCTAGCACCCTCCAATCTCTTGGGACATTTACACCCTCCAAAGAGATGGGAGGGTGTAAAGGGTGTAGGCATTACAGACATTCGATTCCAAGATATATCCCTATGGCAAATTTCCATCTAACACCAAGTAATAAATGGGCACCACATCATGGGCCCATTCGAAATATTGTGATATAATTGGGAATGCAAAGGAGTCTAAGCTCTCAAGATTGGCACCCCTCAAGAAAACCTATACTTCCAACCAAATAGTTACTTGCCATCTTTACTAAAATATGAGGGCCCACAAGGTGCATTGGATTTAGCATCAAGACCTATTAGCTTTCTTTTCCCCACAAGACCAGCTTGGCCCTTTCCTATGGGGAAAAAAGATTGGCTAGGAAAAGTTTTTTCTGGTCGGGAGATCTATGGAATTAAATTGTGCCCAAAACTTGAGTAATGTAAAATGATTCCTGAAAGCTGCCTTTTTAAGCTTCAATGCCAAAGCTCAGGGTCTTATTGGAGAGACAAGAAGTGGACTAATGGAAAGTTCTTCTATAACCATGACACAAACAATTTGTGCATTAGAGTAAGCTATAAACTTCTATTTTTAACAAAATATTGGGAATTCGTGAACCTGAAAAACCGTGACAAAGAAATGTTAAAGACTAATTAGAAATCAAGAAAATCGGTTAAGCACAGTTTTGAGCTGGCTATTGCTTCAACAAAGTTTAGTGGGCAGAACAAGGCTAAGAAAACCCAAGCATATCTGACATTTTATGTCTTTAATGTGGGAGGGAAGAATCAATAGTGCATGTCTTCCGAAGATGTCCATCTGCCAGGGCCTTTTGAGCATGTCTATAGACAGATTTTAGTTACTTATTCATAGTTATAATACAAAACAAGCAAGTTATCATACAACTAATATATAGTGTCTGGAGCTCACTTTTGACTCAATAGATCCTCCTATGTCTATAAGCATATGCTATTGTAATGCGTTTCTTTTATTCCATTTTAATTTTGTTGTGTGCTTTGATTTTGTATTTCCAGTTCTTTTTAATAGCAAATGAAAATAAAAATTAGGGCAATATACTCAAAAAATACCTTGCGATCAAAATCAATGTTATATATTGAATATACTTCTTTTGTGACAGAAGCATCCCCCGAAATCAAACCTTCTGACCATCGTTTTGCAATCTCCGCACATTTCAATAACACCTATGAGCATTTCAAATAATGGATTAATCAAATATCATGTACAAAACATCCTATTGTAAGGGAATGTTAGCATATTTTGTTTCTCACTAGCAACTTAAAGTAGATATGAGATGATATCAAATTAAACATGTGCTTCTCAAGTGCCTTTTTTTAAACATACACACCTCTTCATCTATTTCTTCTTCCTCCTCTCTTTCACTTCCTTCTAATTCCGCATCTTCTTCAATGGTTTTTTTATCACTTCCAGGTAAAGCATTAAACTTATCCGGCTCCCCATCTTTTGTAGCTTGAAGTAAAGCCTCCATCAAGTCAGGTTTTACTTTTCGCAAAAGCCCACCTGAAAAGTATCTAAGCAAAGCAGACATTATCATAGTTTTTGCAAGCATGATAATATAAATTATAATAAATTAAATAGGCATGACAATCCTAAATAAATATTAGTGTCTTATATTCATAAAGTTGCTTTGTATTTATGGTGTACACCAAGATTGTCCTCGACTATTTTGATCTCAATAATTAGCATAATAGGAGTAAAACAAATACTAGAATTTCTTCAAGAAAATTAAACTCGTAGAAACTGTAATTATTCATGTGTCTAAATAGTGAAAATATCCACACTAAAACATTTACTATAACAAGGAATATGTTTACACACAACATTGACCACGGTGAAGGGTCATAATGGAATTTAGTAAGTGGTGGATTCATGGAGTCCTAGTCTAGGCTATACCCTGAGTGGTGTTGCAAGAATCACACAACACTGGCCACGGTGAAGGGCTGCGATGGAAGGTTTGACTGCCAACACAATGGGTTGAAGGGCCACAATGGAAGGTTTGACTGCCAACACGATGGGTTTCTAAACGGAGGTCTCTTTGCATTATTAAAGACTCTAACTCAAGTAGGATGCCTTGGCACTGTTCTAAGATTGCTTTTCCATAGGTATAGGAACACACCTATATGGGTAGCTTGGAGATCAATTTTAAATATAATTTTTTAAACATCCATGTATGTCTCTAAAATCACGCAATGTACATCCTAAAGGCAATTGTCTCTCTGCATCTGAAAACTACATCGCCACAAAATACCCATAATCAAGCAAGATACTAAATGAAGCTATAAATTAAAAAAATCAATGCAATGCAATCTAGGTAAATCTAGGCATATGCAACCCATAAATTCAAATTGGCATGCCCATCAAGCCACTCAAGTAAAGAAAAAGTTGTGATCAGCAGAAACCTTCCATAAAAAATTTCCTCTCCTAACAGTGACGATACTTAAGTTTTTCATCATCATTTCATGATCAGCAGTGATTCAAAGATGGACTCTCCCCTATGACACAAAACAGGTACATGAGTTTTCCCTTAAGTTTCTCCAAGCCCCTCTTCCTCAACATAGGTAAATATAGCAAAATTGAACAGCTACAACATCTGGAGTTTAATGGGAATAAACACATGAGCTCATCTTCCACCTCTAGCTATATTTTCATTACCCATGCCCTTAGGACTCACATCGCATATAAAACCCCTACATAAAAAGAACTTCATTTTATGAATATACAAATTCATATGTACAAGCTCTACCATGATCTAAGTTGTGGACACCTAATTTTGGTACAGTTCTAGTATTTGCTATGTTATTAGTGTGTTTTTGTGCATATAGATTATTGGCTCAAATTGGGCAAAACTTATTAGCATGTTTTCCTTTGTGTTGGGCCATGTACAGATGATGAACCTAGGAATTAACCCAAATTGACCCTTCAAACTTCCTTTTTTCACCTTTCACGGCCAGTACATCTGTATATCAATGTTGTCATTTTAGTGATTTTTGCCATAATAGCAGTCAATGCTTATGTTGCTTATATATTCGATGTTTTGTGTTAGAACTGTTTATTTATGAATCAAACAGTGTCATTTGTCATTATTGTTATTTTTGGCTTTTTCACTAATCTGATAAACGCAGATCATAAGGCAACTTTGAGTAAATTGGCTCCCATAGCAACTGGGCAAGTTACCTGTAGCAACAATCGAAGCATTTGAGTCACCCGTAGCAACGATTGAAGCATTTGAGCCACTCGTAGCAACAACCACATGTACTCTTTTGGAACTATGACAGTTAGTTGGCGGTTTTGAGCAAATTTCTCCCACGGTTTGTGGTGTGATGATTCCTCATTTGAAGGAAAGGAATAGTCAACTTTAGATTGTCTAATCCTTTTTCCTTCTCCACTGGACCATCCCTCCTAATCTGTTGCAACGATGAATATGTTGTTTTCTCATACTTCCTATTTTCTGCTATTTCCAAATGTTAGTTTAGAATTTCTGTTGTAACCATCAATATGAAAAACATCCAAATAAAGACCTGCCTTCCCTATTTAAGAGAGAAGCAGCAGGACGCAAGTTAGGAGGAGATAGAAGAGATGTAGAAAATAGAAGACTAGAGATCTGAATTGTTGTTCTATTATTTCTATAATTTTGTCGTAGCAATATTTTCATTGCTATGGGTTCATTCATGCAATAAAAGTGGTTTGAAGTAAATAAGTTGTAGCAGAAAGGATTGTAACACAAATCCAACCAAGGCACAAGCCACTCCTGAGGAATTTTGGTGAAAATCCCATCAGTTAATTTATTTATTCTACATTGTGTGTGTGTATCTTTTACTTTCCGCAACATATTTACAGTATATGTCCTTTCCTTTCATGTTTGGATTTCTACATAAGCATCTTTAATCCTACAATTTCAATTCAGCAAGTATGGGAAACTCCCAAGATAGTTCTAAATTTCTTTCATGCAATCTACTTTCCCTCAATTTGCTTTCATGTCATTTAATTTCTGCAAGTGTGTTTCCCTATATGCAACTCTTAGTACCTCAGCCCTCAAAAGTGACTAGTGTTGCACATATAGTGTTGATACGTTGTCAAATACACGCCTCCGGGTTGACAATTAGTGAAGTAGCATTATCAGTAATTCAAATGGCTGCCCCTCGGTTCATCTGTCGGATTGTGGATGAGAGCTTAGCATATTTTGATGGTTTGATTTTGCTCATCATTATGGCATCATTGCAAGGGGCATTGCAAGGGACAGGGGTCAAGTATTAAGATCTTAAAAGGTTGCGTAAGATTTCCTACTTTTTAGATTAAATTCCCTGCTTTCTAGAGTAGAATTTACTCCTTTCTAATTCAAATTTCAATTTCTACAATTAGATTAAGCAAAAACAGAATTTTTTCCATTTTAAAAGTATCTCTATGCAGGACAAGGCATAAACAATCAAAAAGGAAGATTCACCAAGTGTATGCAATGTGAGAGGGATCGTTTAGGTAGATTCTTGCCTAAGACATTGAGTTTTGCTGCAAAAGCTGAAGCTGAGGTATCACATGCAGCAACTACAAATCATATAAATATATTCGTAGTCAATCCACGTTTGTTACCTAAAACTATATTAATAGAGGCAAAAGAGGTAGGAGTTGAAGAATTCTTGGCTGAATTAGCAGAGCAATTTAAGTCCAAGGTACAAGAAAATCCTCATAAACCTGAAAAAAATATCTTCACACCATTCCAAAGAGTTCCAATTTGGCCACCCTATACTCAAGAGTCCGGTATTTGGCTCCGTCCACCCTCAACTAAACTTCTCTCCATAAGAGAGTATCAATCCCTTTTGCCCCCAAAGAGAAAATTTAAACCTGCAGTCCTAGAACCCGCTGAGCAAGACGACATGTTTGTCGAATTCCCAAAAGAATTTTAAGAAGACTCCACTCCATCAACCCCAGCCAAAAGAGTTTCTTTTTCCCTGCGAAAACCTAAGACCATCATTGACTACTCGCCTTGGGCCAAGAAGATGGACAAGGAATTCGAAGAGTGGGTTGAAAAAGTCACTGGTACACAAGTAGTCCAACGAATTATGGAAGACCTTGAAGGAGAAACTTCTTTCAACGAAACCACAACTTTTGAATTTCCCATCAACACCCCCACGGGCAATGCACCTATGAAGAACATTTCCCTCTCTGCTTTGCCTAATTTCAAAGGAATAGTAAGCGAGGACCCTGGGACATTCCTTTTTGAGTTTGACATCTTATGTCGTAGTTACGACTACAATCAAGGCACCCAAAGGCAACCTGATTGTAGTCGTAACTACGACACAAGATGCACCCTTTTGATGGTTGCAGCCCTCCAATGGTTCATAAGATTGAGGAAAAATGTAGTCACTAATTGGAAGGAAACGAAAGAAAAAATCCTCTCCAAGTACCAAAATTATTGCTGAGAAAAAGATTTCGGATGAGATGACATCATTTGGATGTCGCAAAGAGAAGATGACTCGTTGGAAGACTATTAGGAAAGATTCTTGTTTAGTTTGCAAAAGTCTAAACAAAACAAGTTGGACGCAGAATCTATCAAGTTGATATTTTTGAAGGGAATTAATGAGGAATGTCTAGAAGCATTGGATCTCATGGATAGCAAAGATGTCTCACAGATGTCATTTGACAATATCACCCTTATATGTAGAACCTATTCAAGGTCTATGATGAAACAGAGCCATAGCAATTGGACATTACCATCATCCTCCTCCAAATCTACGAACAAAATCTCACGGATGGAAGTTAGCAATTTGTTGCAAGATATGAAGCAAGACATTATTAATCATATGGCTATAAAACTAAACACATTGCATGTACAAAAGAAACAGGAAGCAGAACAAGTTTTTGTTGTATACTACCCGAATTGCTGCAAGAAAACAGATTGTAGATGCCAAACTATTCGTGTAAAGGTGGAAAGTATAACCGAGGGCGATCCAGGATCAATAGAACTTCATGCAAAAGGACGAGGCAAGGATCATATATTTTTTATGGTCCAACGAAAACCATGGTTACAAAGACTACAGAATTCAAGCATGTCATCAAACCCTCCGTTTTTTAATTCAAAGTTTTCTTATGCTCATCCTCATAATTGGTATGGACCCACTCCTTGGAATTAGAATTGGCCACAACAAAATCCTCGACTTCAAGCCAATTGGCAGCAGTTTCAAAACCAATTATGGTAACCACAAAACCAAAATGATCAATGGTACCCACCTTCCAATCCATGGCAAAAATTATGGAAAGTAAATCAACCATGGTTTAACCAAAATCTTGGGTTCTAACAACAACCACAACTACAACAGCAGCAACAACAAGCTTTGATGCCTAATAATTTTGCTTCAACTCCGCCTAGAGCTCCCCAATTACCTGCCCATCCTGCACTCAACCCCAACAATATGTCGATTCAACTGTAATACAATAGCGAAATGATGACATACCCAACCTATTCGGTGAAGGCAGACAATGTACAGCTTCATTTAGGAAGGGATCTCCCAAATCCAACCACACCCATAATAACAGAAGCTCCTGAAGAAGTTCCTAACATTATAACTAACCCACAATTACCAAATAAATCCCCCACGCCTGAGCCAATCACATCCACCGGTCAAGTAGTGTTTAATATTCCTCCTTTTCTAAAAAGTTTGAGCCTTCAAAAAGAAGAGCCAAAACCCGAGTTTGACTTTTTTTGGACAACTTAAGCATGGTTGTGTCAAAATTCCATTATTTCAAACAATCAAAGACATCACCATCTACACCAAGGCTGTCTAGGAACTATGACTCAAAAGAACTGGTCGAAAGAGGAAAGATCCCAAGACTATCCAAGTAGTCGGATACCTTGTGGATATCATGTTGGGAAACATTGTCCCACCTAAATATTCTAACCCGGGCAGCCCTGTTGTTGATGTCCACATTAATGGTACCCTCATCCAAAACACTCTAATAGACTTAGGGGCATCCATCAATGTGATAACCAAAGAAACTATGGAGAAAGTTGGTCCCATAGGGCTCACCACACCGCAACTAGTCTGCAAATGGCAAACATATCAATTGCTAAACCTAAAAGGGTTACTGAAGACCTTGTCATAACTGTGGACTCATGTGAATACCCAGCAGACTCCATGATATTGCAACCAAAAGCCAACTTAAGAGGATACCCTCTTATCCTAAGTGAACCCTAGTTAGCTATAGCAAATGCATTCATCAATTGCAGGGCAGGAAATATGATTATCTAAAATGGAAACACTATGAAAAAGCTGGAATTATACCCATCTGCCCAGCTTCCATTTGAAATGGAACAACCTCTTTGGTTGAAAGATGAGAATAATGATCAAGCTCCCATACAAACCTTGTTTACTATTGAACGAAGACTATCCTTAAAAGAACAAGATGGAGACACAGCCGTCTCCAACATTGTGCAAAACACTTATGGAGCTGACCCACATACAGATAACCTTTTGCAATGCATACATTGTCCACTTGGCAATATCTTTCCAACTGAGGGATCCTCAAATTTCAGGTGAGATATTGACACTTTCCATCAACTGTTACCACACCACTGTAGCCTCAGCACCCTATTGGGTAACATTGAGTCTATGATGTCACTATCCAAAACAATAGAAATACTGCCAGGACAATCTCTCGATATCAACAACAAATTGGATCCACAACAAGAAACCCAATTAATAACCATGCTACAAAAACACAAAATTGTCTTTGCATGGGATTATCAAGATAAGAGAGGAATACATCCAAACTTGCACCCATCATATATTTATCAAAGAGGAATGTCAGTCCATTCAGCAGCAACAAAGACGGATGAACCCTGTTGATCGAGAAATTGTGAAAATTGAAATACAAAAACTCTTTGATGCAGGATTATCTATTCCATTTCTGATACCCAGTGGGTATCACCCCTCATCATTGTGCTTAGAAAGGATGACAATGCTGCATTTGTGTAGACTACAGAGAGCTCAATGTTGCCACCACAAAAACCCACTTCCCTCTTCCATTTATTGAACAAGTTGTTGACATGCTTTCTGGAAAAAAGTACTTCTCTTTCTTGGATAGTTTCAATGAATATAATCAGATTAGAATTACACCAGAGGACCAAAACAAGACCACTTGTACATGCCCTTGGGGCACCTATGCATACTCGGTCCTTCCATTTGGGTTGTGCAATGCTCCTGCCACGTTTCAAAGGGCTGTCCTGAGCATCTTTTCTGATTTCTCCCATGACTATTTAGAAATCTATATGGACGACTTCACAATCTATGGGAATTCTTATGAAGAATCCATCAATAATCTAGATAAGGTTCTCCAACGTTGTTAAGACAATAGCCTGTCATTAAGTCATGACAAATGTTACATGCTTATGACATAAGGCATTGTATTGGAACATCATATCTCACCTGCAAGGATAGAAGTAGACCCTGCCAAAGTGGAAGTAATCAAGACCCTGCCAAAACCACAAAGACAAAAAGATGTTAGAAGCTTCTTGGGACATGTCAGGTATTATCGTAGATTTATCAGAGATTTCAATAAAATAGTAGCACCTTTATTTGTTTTATTATCTAAAGATGTTGACTTTGTGCGGACTGATCCATGTAAGGAAGCACTCCAAGCCTCTAAAAATATACTAGTAACAACCCCAGTGTTGCGGGGTACAGATTGGAAACCACCTTTCCATATCCACACTGATGCACTCGACACAACACTTGGGGCTATCCTTGGAAAAAAAGACGAATCGCTAAATTATGCCATATACATCATTAGCAAAAATCTTCAAGGAGAAAAACTCAACTATATAGTGACAAAAAAAATCTTGCAATAGCATATACCATCAACAAATTCTGACACTATATTACTATTTACCTTGATTTTGTTCATGCAGATCATGATACAATTAAATATTTAATGAGCAAACCAACAATAAGTGGTAGGATAATTAGATGATTATTATTGCTACAAGAATTTGATATTACTATCGTATATAAGCCTAGAAAGAATAATGTAGTTGTAGAGTTTCTATCAAGACTAACATCTGATTAACACGGTCTATTGGTAGATGACTCATTTCCAAACAAACATCCTTTTGCCTTATCCATTAAAACTCCTTGAGTTGCAAATATTGCTAACTATTTGGCTGCAAAACAAATTCCTCAACATTTTTCACCAAGAGAGAAATGCAACTTGGTGGAGAGAGGTCTCCCTTATTCATAGATCATAGGATACCTCTTTTATACTGGGCATGACTTAGTCATGCACCGGTGTGTAAGAGAAAATGAAGTATTTGATATCCTTCGAACATGTCATGATGAATCATGTGGAGGACATTTTGCAACAAAGATGACAGCATCCAAGATCATCACTACAGGGTACTATTGACCCACTTTACACAAGAATATTATTTCATATACTCGTCAGTGTGATAAATGTCAACGTATGGGGAAACCTACGTGTTTAGATGAAATGTCTCTCCAACCACACTTAATCTTGGAGCCTTTTGAAAAATGAAGGATTGACTTTGTTGGCCCCATAGATCCACCATCCAACAATGAGTATACCTTGGTTTGCACTGATTACCTTACTAAATGGGAAAAGGTAAGAGAATTGACAATATGCACAAGATGAGAAGGTATCGAAGTTTCCCTATGAAGAAATATTCACGCGGTATAGAATTCTAAGAGAAATAGTCACGGATCAAAGACCACAGTTCACACCTGATTTGATTGCAGCCCTTGTCCAAGAGTATGAAATCCGACACAAGAAATCTACTCCATATCACCCACAATCTAATGGCCAAGTTGAAGTCACAAATAGGAAGTTATAACACATTCATATCAAAACAATAGTTGTATACTTTGATTTCCACTAATTGCCTTACTAAATGGGCAAAGGTAAGTGCTTTGACACATGCACGAGACGGGAAGATACCAGAATTCCTCTATGAAGAAATCTTCACACTGTTTGAAGTTCCAAGAGAAATAGTCATGGATCAAGGACCACAGTTCACCCCTGATTTGATTGCGGCCCTTGTCCGAGAGTATGAAATCCAACACAAGAAATCTACTCCATATCACCCACAGTCTAATGGCCAAGCTGAAGTCACAAATAGGGAATTATAACACAATCATAGCAAAACAAATATTGTATACCACCATGATTGGGCATAACACCTTCTGGAAAATCTATAGGCTTATAGGACCACATGGAAGACTACCACAAAATTTACACCTTATGAGCTGGTCTATGGTAAGAATGTTGTTTTTCCCATTGTGTTTGAACTCAAAACTCTAAGGACTGCCCTAGAGCTTGGTATAGACTTGTCAGAAGCACAGAAAAATAAGATCATGCAACTCAATTTTCTAAATGAACTCTGAAGGGAAGCTTTGTAGCATATAGAGATAATTCAGCAACAACAAATCAAGTGGCATGACAAGGTTATCAAAACAAAAAAAAATCAGTCAAGAGATTGGGCCTTGATTTATGACTCAAAGTACAAGGATCACAAAGGAAAATTCAAACCAGATGGCTTGGTCCATGTGAGATAGAAAAAGTGTTCAACAATTTAGCAATGAAGCTGCATACAATTGATCCAGTAAAATTTTCTCTGTTGGTCGATGGTCACCACCTCAAACTTTACAACAAACCCCTCTCAAAGGAGGATGTAATATTCCAAATCAAAATATTTTACATTAATTTGGATTTTCCAGAATTCCTTTAAATAATATTTTATGAAATAATAATTTAAATAATAATAAAGTCAAATTGGATTAATTGTTTATCTCCGAATATAGATTTCAAATATTACAAAGTTACACAAGGGGTTTCATCCTTGGGTTCGATTACAAGGGTTTCCATCCTTGGGTTCGATTACAAGGGTTTAAGGGGTTTCGTCCTTAAATGCAATTGTAAACGGCTACCTATACATGATTAAATATTTTAATACATAATTCAATGATTCCTTCTTCCATTCCTAGGATGGAATATGTATACCTACAACCTTCCATTGAAAGATGTGACTCTTCCAAGGGTGGCATCCTTTTATTAAATTAAGGTTGTTAACAATCTAATTAAATAACAATTAGATCATGTTATGTGGATGTATCATTGGCACTCCACTTTAATTGCTTTAAAGACCCTCATTAAACTTGGCACTTCTCCCTTGCGTGGCGATCCCCTTTGTTGCTTGTTTTTTACTGCTGCTATCTCCAATTGGGGACATTACAGAGGAATTTATTCGAAAAGTCGTTGAGGAAGAAAGGTCTCACATGAATATCGAACTCTCCAGAATAATGGATGAGCATTGTGCTTCAAACTCCAATTCATCGAAGGATCCTGTTGAAGTATTGGATGAGCACTATAGCTCAACCTCCACTCCTCCAAATAAGGTACGAGTATCATCTAACAACCTTGGTAAGAAAATCAACTTGTTGGCTAGCCAAGTGCTGAATAAAATTCAGATTGGAAAACCAACTCAGCCAATCAAAAGCATATGTTAAAAAAAATTATGTTGTTTCTTTCTTTGTTCACTCATAACCAACCACAACCATCATGTAGTTGTTATAGGTTGTTTGTAGTTACTACGGGTTGTTTGCAGTTGCTACAGGTTGTATGGTAAGTTGTTACAAACTGTGTTGCTGCTACAGGCTATTTGCAGTTGCTACAAGCTGTATGATAAATTTCTACAGGCTGTGTGTGGTTGCTACATGTCATATAATAGTTGCTACAGGCTATATGAGAGTTGCTACATGTTGTATGGTAGTTATTGTAGGTGTCCCAAAAGTTGTTGCAGGCTTGATCTATAGCAGCCTCCAAACCTGTAAAAGCTCTTGTAGATTGTAAAAGCTTATCACTACCTGACATACCAGCTCCCATGAGTACCCAACTCGAGTCATCAAATGAAGATCAACACAGGAACTTTGCCCCTGTCAAATTGCAGGGAGGTCTCTTCCTGTATTCTTAAAAATGCCAAGCAAAAGCAACACTATTCTCAAAAATCATCACCAAGCTTAGTGTTGTTTCCCAAGCAATCATTCCCAATACACGCCAACCAGTTCTTATTGTCTTTTTCTCACAAGATGAATGCTTGCTAGCTACCTACTATAGGCAGTTGTAAGCCTTTCTCAAGGTGGTAACAACTAGTGGCTACAGGAAGTTGGAATTCAATTCTATTGAACATTCCCACCAAAATTTCAACACATTCACCACTAAAATCACCATCCTCAGTTTATCGATCTTACAAAAGATGATTTCAGCACAAACAGGGCTTCTTCAGTTTTCACACCATCCCCCATGATCATTCAATAGTTGCAAATGCTGCCCAGGACCTCAACACAGAACCAGCAGATCAGCTTGCATTAGTAGTAGGATAATGATATTGTTTTTTTTAGATAATCATGTTTTAATGCTAACATTAATAAATATCATCATGTTCATTTGTGCTAGCTACAGATCAATCCCTCACACGTGGCAAAGCCCTACCTCTTTCAAGAAAAAAGTCCCATCATATATTCATTCTGCCATATACATCCAATCATAACTTTTCCTAATTATTCTTATTTGTGCCACGACCTTCCTTACACATACTTATCATATACAAAGGTCACTTGTGGACAAGTGATTTGATAGTGGCAGGGGAGGGGGGTAGGACCGGGGGAGAGAAATGAATTGTCATTAATGTTGCGGGTGTATGACAATAAAGTTGGGGATGATATAATGATAGAAACTAAGCACCAACAAACATCACATTGGTGAACATAATCATTGGTCGTCCCTCGAGTAAGCAACCTTCCCGTTTCAACAAAGTTTGCGACTTGCAAACTTCCTTCTTTGTTATAGATGAACAAAGACAAAACAAAGATGGGTGGAGATGTTTTACAAAGGGAACCAACAGACCATACACTATTAATGAGAAGGCGTTATTTAGCAGTAATATTCAGAATGCAGAAGGCTTAATTATTTTTAGAAACTGGAGGGGTTTGATGAAAAAGTAGCAAGAGTTTGCATAGACACTTACCAATGATGTGGACACTGTTAAAGATTTGTGTATTGTCATTAGAGAAGAGCTACAAGCAGAAGTAACCAGCCTCCCCATGACAGGAGAAATATGGCAACAAAGGCCAGACCCTACAGCAGCAAGGAACGAATTATGTATCATTGGGGAACAACTAGATTACTCTGCCCAAGGAACACTTCAATCATCACTACTATGGGTTGAGCTTGTTGTTTTCATCATGAAGTATCTCACTTGTGAAAGTAGACATTCCATGTTGTATACAATCCACTTCAAACTTCTCAATCACCTAAGACATAACAAGCAGGTCAATATACCCAATTTCTTGCTCAATATTCTGAGGAAAATGGCAATGGAGTATCAGAGATGAAGACCAAGGGCATTATCTCACCACTCCTTGATCCAGCTCACTGCTCAAAAATGTTTGAGGGATCAAAGACCTAACTTTTCATCGGAGGACCTCTTAGCAATGAGACAGTTGCCACCAAAGAAACAAAGGGAGAACTTGTCGGTTAAAGAACCTACCAGGAGAAGGCCAAGAATAAGACTAAGGTTGGCCCCTTCATCCTCAGAGTCCTGAGAGAAGGAGGTGGAGCCAGTCCCTAAGAGAAAGGCAAAGGATATGCCTTCATCCTCAAGACCTAAAAAGAGGCAAAAAGTTCTTCCATCTAGTGCCCCTAGGAGACGGTCCCAACAAATGAGATGCAAGATAGCAAGACCAAAGGCCCCCATGACCTCTACAGTTGTCCACTTTGAGAGTGGAGAATCATCTGAAGAAACCGAGGAAACTAAAAAAGTGGGCATCCAAACCACTAGCAGCGGAAAAGAAGAGAATTCCACCTCATTTAGCTCAAAATTTGGGGATTTTGGGGAAATGGAACATTGGGGCCCTACCCTAAAGAAGTAGAGGAAAGAGAGGAGATTAGGTTGGAAGTAGAATGGAGGATAGGAGAAGAACAAGTTGTTAAAGAGGCTAGGACCATGGAGCAATACTTCGAACCTCAAGTTTTGTTGAATGAGGAAGAAGAAGTAAATTAGGAACTTCTAGCTGCCTGAAGAGAAATTAAGTCTCTTAGGACAAGAATCACAGCATTAGAAAATAGAGAAAATGTGTTGGATGTGTTGGCTAGGGTAGCAGAAGAAGAAGCCAGAAATATTCATAAACTCGTAACAGCTATGCCACCCATAGTAGAACAAGTCCTTGTAGCAGCACAACAAAATCCAGCAACTGCTATAAACACTAAAGAACCTGCTCAGACAATTGTTGATATTGACATGAGAGCCTCTAGCTCTAAGATCGAGAAATCATTTTCAGAAATTGGTATTCAAACAACTGAAGAAACAGAATCCAATATGACTATAGCCATGAAGACCATTGACTCAGAGCTTGAGAGATCCCTTGCAATTGTTTTCACTCAGACTGATGGACTCGGAGAAAAAGAGTTATTTATGAGAGATGCCAAGATCAGGCCTTATAGGCCCAATGGTTTCATCACAATAGGGTGATAGAAGAAAAGAAGGCGATGAAGAAAAAGTTCAAAAAAGTAGGGAACAAACTACGAAACAAAGATGAGGAGATCGCTAAACTAAAGACAAGAATGGGGGAAGTAAGTCGGTTGACTATGCAAATGATAGATTGCAGGCCACCTGCAAGGGTATATGCTCTCTATCAGAAGGAACAATGGTTGAAATTTCAATTTATACAATTGTCTGTGATCTTCCTAGAAGAGTAAGTGACCCTCACTCTTTCTTTGATAATTATAATGAAAGTATCCCCGAGATACAAAACCAACTCTGTGAATTTTATTTGCCTAATTATGTTGTCACTTTTGATCTTGAATGGAACCCAAATCTGGATTTGGGAGATATATTGCTTAAATATTTTACATTATCTCTTTCCAATAAATAAAAGAGGGGTACGGAGATAAACATATCATGAAAAAGAGAAGTGCTAGACTAATCATAAAAGAAGAAGCCAATAGACCTGACAAGATAGTGAGTGGGTAACATTGATGTGAAATAGCGATGTGGCCATAAATTTTATCACAAAACAGATACATGCCCAAAATTAGTACTTGACACTCTCAGAACAAATTGGCAAGGCAGCCTTCACCTCTTGCATACTAAATTGGAATGAACTCACACCTGAAAAACAGAAGAAAGAACCCTTCTCAAGGTACAATCTCAGTGCAGCACTCCATAGGGTCACCAAATACATTAATGCAACAAGGAGACAAAGACTTAATTGACTGGTCATAACTTTACACCCTCCTCCTTTCTGGGTTCCTATCCCTGACTAGAGAGGGAAAGAACAAATAGATGAAGTTGTAGAAACCAAAAGATGGGAGAAAATAGAAAGAAACAAAAGGTTTTATATGAGACAAAGTGAAGGTTCATCTGTACCCTTTGACTTACTAGAACTGTGCCCAAAGCATGATAAAATTTTAGTTGTTCAAGGATGAGCAACCAGTTAAGTTGGGAGGTGTGATGAGCCCAAGAATTAACCCAAATTGACCCTTCAGACATCCCTTTTTGACCTTTCACAGCGAGTACATTTTTATATCAATGTTGTCATTTTAGTCCTTTCTGCCATAATAGCACTCAATGAAAATATATATATATATATGATGTTTTGTGTTGGAACTGTTTATTTATGAATCAAATAGTCATTTATAATCATTGTTATTTTTGTTTTTCCAGTAATCCGGTAAATGCAGATCTTATGGCAACTTTGAGTAAACAAGCTCCCATAGTAACTGGGCAAGTTACTTGTAGCAACGGCTGAAGCATTCAAGTCACCCGTAACAACTAGGAGACTTATCCGTAGCAACAACTGGAGCATTCAAGTAACCCGCAACAACAACTGTATATACTCTTTTGGAACTATAACAGTTAGTTGGCGGTTTTGAGCAAATTTCTCCCACGGTTTGAGGAGTGTGATGGTTCCTTATTTGAAGGAAAAGGAAGAGTCGACTTTAGATTGTCTAATCCTTATTCCTTCTCCATTGAACTGTCCCTCCAAATTAGTTGCAACAATGAATATGTTGTTTCCTCATACTTTCTATTCCCTGCTATTTCCAAAAGTTAGTTTAGACTTTATGTTGTAACCATCGATATGGAAAACATCCAAATAAAGGCCTACGTTCTCTATTAAAAGAGAAGCAATAGGATGCAAGTTAGGGTGAGATAGAAAGAATGTAGAAAATAGAAGACTAGAGATCTGAATTTCTATTTTGTTATTTCTGTAATTTTTCCATGGCAATATTTTCATTGCTACGGGTTTGTTCATGCAATAAAAGTGGTTTGAAGTAAATCAACTACAACAGAGAGAGGGATTGTAATGCAACTCCAACCGAAGCAGGGCCCACTCGTGAGGAATTGTGGTGAAAATTCATTCCATTCATTTAATTTTATTTTGCATTGTGTGTGTATCTTGTGTATCTTTTACCTTCTACAGCATAGTTACAGTGTATGTCCTTTCCTTTCATGTTTGGATTTCTGCATAAGCATCTTTAATTTTGTAGTTTCAATTCAACAAGTGTGAAAAGCTTCCAAGATAGTTCTAAATTTCTTTCATGCAATCTACTTCCCTGTAATTTGCTTTCATGTTATTTAATTTCTACAAGTGTGTTGCAACTCTTAGTACCACAGCCCTCGAAAGTGACTAGTGTTGCACACATAGTGTTGATACCTTGCCAAATACATGCCTCCGGATTGACAATTAAAGAAGTGCTTGTTGCCTCAACTAATTTTGATGGTTTGATTTTGGTCATCCCTTGCCTTGGTAACTTTACTTTTGGTTCATCTAGGGTCAAAAGTAATATCACCATCCAATCTTGAATACTCAAAAACCAAATCAGTTGTTTGTTTGCCTCAGGATGTTCCCAAATGCTCCTAAAATCCTCAGGGCCTTTTGTTTAGGGTTTTTGGTGACCTTGACTAGTATAGAACTAGTTCGACACTGATTTGACCACTATTGAATTGGTTTGATAGTGGCCGTGTTAGTTGTGGATCCTTTTGACCCCTTTCCCCAAGGTTCGCATGTTTTATTGTGCCCTAATTGTCGGCTTTCCTGCTTCCACGATGTTGGCTTGCACACCAATATGGTCTTAGTATATATACATAAGCACACTAATGCATTTATAAGCACACAGATAGATCACACATCGTCATGATAGTGTCTTGATCGGCTCACATACATTGTGTTTTAGTGCATCAACATCTCTTGAAGTGTTATAGTTGTATATTTGTACCAAAAGAAGGATTAATGAAAGAGCATATAGAATTGTCTACATCTCATCCATAGGGATAAGTGTTGGAATCATCATATTACACACCAGATTGCTTGTTGGACAGCATGGGTGTTGATTTCCAAATCATCTAAGAAACAAAGGTCTAAATAAGACAGACCCCTTATAATTACACCATTTGTTTATGCTCTTGCAAGGTCTCTTGGAGTGGATTAGAGCAAGGAAAATAAATTCTAAGAAAATTGCTCATCAAATTAAAAATTTGGAGGAGGTTTCTGACAAGCATAAGCTAATGAAGGCATCCATAAAGTTTCAAACTCATCTAACATGATTTGTCGGTATCAAACCAAACAACCAGTATTGAACCAATTCATCAGTGGTTTGTAGGTATCAAACCCATTCAAAAGTGGTCATTTCTTGTGCATCATCTAATCAGTGCACTTTTTTTGCGTTTGTTGTAGTACTACCTCAAGACCTATTTTTCATCATTTTTAGTCACTACCGATACACGGAAATCAGAATCAAGGTATTTCTCTACGAACCTCCTTTGTCAAATCACAACTTATCAATTCCCCTGCTTTAGCATAAGTCACATATATATGTACTATTTTTTTACTGTATTTAGGTCATATTTGGCTTGTGCCCTTGTTTTTATGGTTTGGTGTGGTGTTAACCTAGGTCCACTTTACCATAAAACACTAGCATAACATCTACGCTCGCCCCAGTGATAAGTTAATTATAAAACAATGTGCACATATGATGATTGCACCATGCAAATACAATTGTCATGGAAGGTGATTTGTGTTGGAAGACATCTTAGGCTACCAAAAGCTAGAAACCCTGTGATAGAATAAATTGCATGCTTGTTCTCCTTTTACTTTCCTAGACAATTACCAACCAAGGGTCACCAAAAATAGGCAACTATTGTTTGTGATCCATCATCACACGATAAAACAATAAATAAACAGCCACACACTCAAGCTAGAAAAGAGTAAACAAAACGTTTATTCCCCCTACTTCTATTTCACAAAAGAGGAGCTCACATGTCGATTTGAGTTATAAATTTAAGAAGATTTAGTATGTATTGTGGCTTGTTTGCACTTTGATATTAGTCAATGTTGGCAAATATTGTTTTTGTTTGCCACTATCAATTGCATATCTATTGATCCTCTAGAAAAGCTAGCAATGACTGATATAACCAAGATGCCCTCTAATGAGCTAAAATAATACCAATTTACATTCTCATGGAGGCAACTGCCACCAAAACTGATATTCCATTGCTTTGTAGCGCAAGTGATCCGGATCTAAGGAGGCCCGAAGGACAACACTCTAAATGAGGATTTAGATGGATTGCATGCATATGTGGAAGCAATATTGAACAAGATACAAAATAGAGAAATTAATAGAACCAGAACATAAAACTATATTAATATGTGTATTTTGCACGTCATACTCTTGAGGGAGATATGTGGATGTCTATCTTCTACTATTTGCTTGCTATCTAATGCTACAAATTGTATACATATGTTAAATCAATGTTCTTGGTAGGAACAAGAGAATAATGCCCCGAGGAAAGGAATATGCAGTGCCACAACTGATATTGACTAAGATGAAATTTCTAGGATATCCTGATTAGCAGTATCACTTTGTCGAGTGATTGCTGTGTAGCAAAGCAAAACAATTTATTGGCTACTCAATTAAGATGCTGGAAGCCTTGAACAGAAATTAATTCTCTAATGAATAGTCATAAGAATCGCCCAAGCTAGTGAACACTTCTAATGGAAAAGAAGAAATCAAAATCAGTACTAAGATGGCTTGGGCCACCTTCCACTTGGAGTAAGTACTAAATTCAGATGTCCCTCTATTCATGATGGATAAGGTCGGAGGTCATTAACTCTGAGGAAGCATATGTAATTATTATGAGATGAGACTGTGTTAAACCTCTTGTTATCCTCAGCTTTCCAGCAAATGGTGGAAATGATTTCAAGTTTGTAGAATACATGATATTGAGCAACAGCATTACTGGAAGTTTTAACTTCTTGAGAAATATAACTGTGAATGCTCATGGTCGGGTTCTATGATACAAATACCTGTTTACTTCATAAGCATGTGCTGTACGCAATACATGTAGCCCATATACTCACTCCCTTACATACCCTCTCTTTTTGCTTAGGGGTGTCTTGTATAAATGGACCGAGTAATGATCTTGATGCATGTGTCTTCTCGTTTGTTGGAGTCCATTTGTAGTTACCTTGTTGAAATTATTAATGGATATATATACATCTAAGATAACAGCTAACAAGAACACCCAGAAAAAGGTAACTCCTTTGACAAAAGAACAGAAGGAACACTTTTGATGGAAAAGAGAGCATTAGAGTCAGTACCAAGATGGTCCTTGATGCCTTCTGCTTGGAAAAAGTGAAGTATATTTGAAAATAAGGAAATGAGAGAGAATAATGCTGTAAATTAGGGGAGGTGTTCATAAGAAGCTTTAGTTTATGATTACTAACCTATGTAATTGAATTGCCTGCGTTTTCCCTCCCGTACATCCGGACCTAATTTCTGCCATAAAAAAATGTGTTCAACAAGGGAGCAAACATATTAATTTACTGTTTTCATAACACAAGCATACTCATACTAGAAATGCAGGTAATACCTTAGCTAGCATTACAGCATTGAAAACTTCATCTTCAAGGGAAGCCACTCTGCAAAATTATCAAACATATAAAATTATCAATACATGCATTTGAAATGCATCATCAATGTCAGGAACTTACACCAATTTGAATCTCGTAGTTTTCATATTTTTCCTGGTTCACAAAAGCCTTTTTTTAAGTCCACAAAAAATGCAAAATGTTCTACATATTTTTGCAGGAATTGTATACATAAAAATAATGGACAGGAGTTCCTTGGAACAAAAGCTTCAAGATTCTGGTTTTTGTTTCTGTTTTTTGTACTGCAAAGCACCGTCCCAAGCAGTAATGTACAGTATCTCTTATTTTGCTAACCAAAAGAAAACAAACTATGTAAAGCATTCACAAAATAACATTTTCAAGTCATGTTCTCTGCACTGAATGAAAGGGAATGTAGCAGATATAATAGAACCTTTTCAATCCTGTCTTTGATCCTAGGGTCCTTTTACCCTAACACTTTCTATTGTAATTAGATGTATTCTCGAGTCCCATGGACCCACTTTTGGCCATCCCGAGACGTTAAAATTTAGTGCCCAAATTCCTTCCTTTCTTTCTTTCTTTCTTTCTTTCTTTCTTTCTTTCAAATATGGCACCTGGTGTAAAATTAAGTCCCCATATAACTTTAAATTCAGCTAACAAGTTATTGAATAAGATCAAAACAAAATTACAATATTTGATGAAATCAAGTGCATCAAGTAATTCAGATTGACATGACAAATATCTTTAAAGTCATTTGGCCCTTAACAAAATACATCAAATTTCATTTAATGACATACATTACTGCCAAAAAAAAGACATTATCCTGAACAATGGATACATCCATGTCCTAGAGAAGCAGATTGCATATTTTTTCTTCATTGCTGCATCAGAAGTTGAAAACTGTACAAGAAGTTGTGCCACAAGTCGTATCCAAAAGGAGAAAACCAACCAACATTTCCTTGTTCCTGAAACAGGTAATAGTGGAGATTTTCCAATAGGCAGAGTGCATGCACACATTTTTTCAAAATTCCCAGAAAACAAGAAATAAAAATATTAGGGGTTTGTTAATATAAAAACACATACAATGGGATTCCCATCAAGGTAGGAAGACAACAGGAAACCGGGAAGGAGGGGTTTTCTTACTAGCTGTAATGAGATCTAGCATCTGATTTCTTCATTTATTATGTATGTAGCATTTATAGAGCGGTCAAGTGAGTTCCCCCATCCAAAAACTGGCCAAAGATGGCCCGAAAAAGATGGAAAGAGTTTCTTGCACCAGAATGGGAGTTTTCTAATCCAAAATGTCCAGAGACAGGAATGGACAAGGCAAATTCCCATGTCAGTTACAAAATTGTTTCTCAAAACATAAATGTTGCAGGAAGTATAACAAAGAGAGATTTTCCCTTAAGAAATTCTGGATAATAAAGCAAAGAAGGAAGCTGACCGATACAACTTTCAAGATGAATATGACCACTTCATATAATTTAGCACCGGTAAGAAACTGCACATCATCTTTTTGAAACTGAAACCATATATGTACTAAAGATATATCACACTGATACATCTATGTCAGGACCTCAGGGCCATATCATACTGATCCAACTGTCAGAAAACCACAGTTCTTGCCATCTGGGGAAGCATTGGATTACTAAAGCACTTCTGACAAGGCCATTCCTTTTTCACAATATAGTTAGGAGAAGCTCTAGGGGAAGTGCTTTTCTTCTTCCTAGGATTACCCTGCCTAGACCCCTCAGCCCTGGACACTCCCCAATAAGCATTATCAGACCCTTCATTGGCCCTTTCACAGTGATAGATGATGACACGAATGATTCCTCTAGCCTGGGCCTTCACAAAGATGTATGATTGGACTGCCTTCCGGTGGTTCCAACTTTCATTAGCCCATGCTCTTAAGGGAATCTTGCTTCCCCCACATTGTTATTCGTACTAGTACCTTAACCATATGGTTAGGAATTTACAGCTTTGGATTTCAAATGCACCATTTTGACTTTTTCCTCCATAATATTCGCAATGGAGAACATTTGAAAAAAAAATTGTTTCATTTTCTATATAACAATATTTTTCTTTGGTAATTAGCCAACATTCTATATAGAACATGTTAAACCTTATAGAAATCAAAAATATTTGTAAATGAACACTAATTTAAAAATTCAACATTGAGAAAGATTGAACAAGATTTTAAAATTTTAAAAATGTAGTGTTCCTTAAAATTACCCCTACTTCTTAAATTGCTTCTAATGGCAAAAATAAGTATAAGTAGTTGATAAGAGGTTTTACTATTGCAAGAGCTATCCATTCGGTCTTTGGGCGTACAGGTGGATAACATTAGAATCTTAGGTAAGCACCATTGTATGGAGGTTCAAAAACTACCTCCACAGCTTTCAAGATTTTTACCTGAAATGTTGAAGACTGTGAAGTATGTAAGATTGACCATAACAAACAAATATCCTCCTTTGTATGCATGCCAAAGTTAATGTTTCTCCCCATTTAAAAGATCACTTTCCAAATTCAATCCAGGTTGAATATGATCAAAATTCAGGCAAAAAATCATTTTCTTGTGCATGGGTCAGTTTGGGCTTGATGCTTGTTTTGTCTGTAAATATTCCAGTGATATTTAAAAACTTTGTTGAAGAATTTTTTTTTCCAAATAATGAGGAAGATGCCCCTAAAGAACCAGTGAATTAGGTCAGTTTAGGCTCAATGTTTGTTTTATCTGTAAAGATTCCAGTGATATTAAAAAAAAAGGTCCAATATTTCAAAAGATAAAAATAAAAAGAATGAAGAAGATACCCCTTAAGAACCAGTGAATCAAAATCCTGGTAACTTTGCCACTAAAGATTTTGATGATCAGACTCTAATGTCATAGGCATTAATTAGATTAGACGCATATACATCCAGGTCTAGAATTCATTGATAGGGGCCACTCCCAATGTTTTCACATCCACGTGCCTAACTGAGACTACGAAGATGTGAAAACAGTGGGAGTGGTATCTATCGGCAAAATTACAAGCTGGATTTGTATGGGTATAAGCTAGTTTATAAATGATCGTTGATATCAATTTTAATCCTTTTACATAGGTGGACTACGTTTTATTAGGCTTAGGTTGAAAAATAGGGAGGGATCTAAATGGGTGAAATGGATTGATTATGAATGCATCCTGTCATGAAGGAGATCTTGCCATGAAGACAAACATCTTGTTCAAGACTGCCCATCCTCACTGAACAAAGATCCCTATAAAATAAGAAATGAACAAACAGATTGATGACGATGGCTTTCAAAAGTGAAGGAAAAATATGAGGCTCAAAGGAAAAACAAGACCCCTCTTCAAGATTATGAGTCATGATGGAATTGCATTGATAGTGAAAGTTTATAAATATATTCCATAAACTACTTTTGGAATATTAGATGCTATGTCAGCCTTTACCACTTAATTGAGGCTATGGATGATGCGTCTCCAACCATGACTTAAGTTCCAGACATCATCCCTATTGAGGTCATTCCTGTGTTGCTCTATTTCCACCACTTTTGTATGATCACTTTGTATAATGGTCGAACCTGGCAACCACATTTGCTTCATTTATTCATACGTGGTATTTTGTCGCTAGTGAGTGTTCTAGAAGAGATGATTTTTCAACCCTATTCTATTTATAATGTTAGAGGATAAATTTTAGCTTAAGTGTGCTAGAATTGTAAAGAGGAACTCAATGAGACACTCTTTTTTGTTTAGAAAGTCTTGATGCAGTTATGTGTTGCCTTTAACACGATGTGGGTAAGCATGGCCATATTCTAATGTGGGGTAACCTTTGACCACATTCTTAATATTTTTAACTTGTGGGCTCCAATCTAATATGGGATAAGCTCTAGCCACATTCTTCAAATCGATGTAACCAGTTCGTCAGTTTTGGCAAGCGTTGGGCACCTCCATGCGAACCGCATTCGAGTTCGCAGTTCGGTGTGTCGCCCCAATGCCCAGGGTTCGTCCATGGGCACCCGGGTGCGTTGGGGGTTCTTTAAGCACCTGAGTGCCCAGGGACGAACCCTAGACGTTGGGGTGACGCACCCGCAATCCCCAGTGTCAAAAAGCGGTCAAAAAACTTTTTTTTTTTTCCCTTTTTCACCAAAACCAATGCAAATAAACAATTAAAAGCACCTTCCTAAACCCTAAAAGCCAAAAGCAAAAGCATACTTCAACACAAATGATAAAAACAAAGTGACAAAAGGAAAACCACTTGCCTCTTATTTTTTTGATTTTCTCATTGCATACTTTCCCTCCATTGTTGTTGTAGGTTTGAATCTTCATCAAGCATCGTTCTAATCATTTTGCCTACGCCCTACAGTGATTGAGGAGCCCATTTGCTGTCAACGTAAGTTTTGTATTGTTTTATTTATTTATTTTTGTCATTTTTTAAATTTTACAAGTTGTTGGCTGCTGCCCTAGGGTTTGTTTTGATTTTTTTTTAAATTTGTGTTTGTTTTTTAACTTGTAGTTATATATACTATTATTACAATGTCTCGTAGTTCTACCTCTGTCAGCCAAAGGCAACACAAAATAGACTAGACACACTCATCGTTGTCGAAATATACAACACTAATAGACCAAATTTCAGGTGGTGGGGCCTATATTTGGAAATGCAATATTTGTGATTCTCAGTTCACAAGCTCATACTTTAGGGTGAAAGCACATTTATGTCACATTCCTGAACACGGAATCAAATTTTGCACAGGGAAGGCTAACTCTCCATTGCCACAGTCAAAAATCCTTGAATTCATCAAGGTACAAGAAGATGCGGATGCGGCACATGCCATGAGACTCGGTCACCCCCTAGCAAAGAAAGGCAAGGGATCAAGGAAGCCACTTGTTTCCCCAGGTCCTACTAGCGGTTCTCCAATTGTGCCCGTTGGAAGACATCCATTTCTAGGAGCACCCTCCATGCACGAAGAAGCTTCTCTTCCAAACAAAAGAACAAGAGGACCATTAGATAGGTCTTTTCAAAATGAGAGCAGGGAGATTGCAGATCAGAAAATTGCATGATGTATATATACAAATGGATTGTCTTTCAATGTGGTTCGATCACATATTGGCAAGAAATGGTGAGAGCAATCAGTGAGGCCCCAAAAGATTACAAAGGCCCAGGGTTTGAAAAAATCCGCACCACTTAATTAATGAAGGAGAGAAAATATGTTGAAGATTCTTCAGAGCTAATCAGAGATTCATGGGCTAAAACAAGGGTCTCCATCGTTTCCAATGGATGGAAAGATGCAAGAAACAGGTCTTTGATCAATGTGGTTGCAATGTGCCCTAAAAGGGCAATGTTTTTGAAGGCCATTGATTGTGAGGGGTGTGTGAAGGATGAAAAGTTCATTGCCAACATCCTCATCAAATCCATTGAGGCGGTTGGACCTCAAAATGTTATCCAAGTTGTAACAGATAATGCCAAAAATTGCAAGGCCGCAGGGATGTTGGTGGAGACAAGGTATGGACACGTTTTTTGGACACCTTGTGTTGTCCACTCAGACAACCTCATGTTGCAAAAGACGGGGAAGGAAATTGACTGGATCAAACAAGTGTATGATGAAGCCGAGCAAATTCAAATATTTGTCACCAACCATTAACTCTCTCAAGCCATTTTCAGATCCTTCTCGACATTGGAGTGGTTGAGGGTATTTTTATTTTTGTTTTAAAATTTTAACTTTTTTTTTTTTTTTTAATCTAGTACTTGTATGACTATATTTAAATTAAAATATTGTTATTTAAATGTTTTCATAAGTTTTTAATTGTGTAATAGGTTGCTCCAATTAGATTTGCCTCTCACACAATCGTCTTGAAACGACTTGTGAAAGTGTGACAAACACTTAGCAGTATGATCATCAGCAACTTGTGGGGTGTATGGAGGGAGGCAAGCAAAGAGCAGGCACAAAGAGTAAAAAACTTGATCCTAGCTAATGATTGGTGGGCCCGTGTAGATTATTTATTGGGTTTCACTGAGCCCATCATGAGTATGATCCGTTTTGCTGACATGGATCAGCCATGTTTGAGAGAGATATATGATGGCATAGACTCAATGATTGAGAAGATAAAGTTCATCATTAATGAAAAAGAGCAAGATCCTAAGGAGAAAAAATTCAAACAAGTGCATTCCATCCTTGTTGAGCAGTGGAACAAAATGACCACCCCGCTACATCTCCTTGCCTTTGCATTGACTCCTTGTTTCTATAGCACAGATATCCTTTCTTTGCTGAGAAGGATGCCACAATATATGGATGTCAAAGTGGTTGAAGGGTACAAATTGGCATTGTTTAGGATAATCCCTAATCCTGAAATAGAAGAAATGGTTACACACGGGTTTGGGGCTTTCATTACCTCCCGAGGTCATAGTCTTGGTGCTCTTCAAGACAAATACAAGAAGGATGGTCCTATGTGGTGGTACCTTCATGGCCAAGGATCACCGAACCTAGAACCTCTTGCAATCAAGATCTTGTCACAAGTAAGTTTTGTATTCTTAAATTTTTTAAATTTAAGTTTTTAAGTTTTTCTTTTTCTTTTAAAAATTTTAAATTGATGCTTAAATTTGAATATAGGTTGCAAGTTGATCTTCTTGTGAGCAGAATTGGAGCACATATAGCTTCATCCACTCACAAAAGCACAACAAGCTAGAAGCTAAAAAGGCCGAGGAATTGGTCTACATACACTCCAATTTGCGTCTTCTATTGCACAAGAACCCACAGTAAAAGGAGAGGATGTCAAAGAATTGGGATATAGATCCAGAGGTTGTTGACTTGGATGCTTGCATTTCCCGCTTCTCATTAGATGACATTGACAGTCCTTCGGCTTCAACGACACATAACTTAGCTAGCGGGAGTGGCAGTGCTGATAGTCCATGTGGTTCTACTTCTAATGAACCACAACATGATGATGATGTTGATGCTCTCAATGAAGAAAAATATGACTATGAAAATTGACTTTTAAAGTTTGATATATCAAGTAATTAATTACAATCATAGGATAATTATTAATAGTTTATATTTTATATTTTAATATTTATGATTTTATCATTTCTATTTAATGGTTATACTTATCATTTATCAAGATGCATACTATGTGGTTAATGACAATGGCACTTATTTCCCATGTATCAAGTTAGAATTTCAATATTTTTTAAATTTTTATATTTTTTTGTACGAACGAACCCAAAAACGAATACAAGAAAAAAAATTGTCGTACCGGCTTCGAACCCGCACCAGAACCAAAAAAGAACCAGTATCTTAGCTTCAAATTTATAACTTGTGGGCTGCATTCTTGTGTGGGTATGCTTGGGTCACATTCTTAAAATTTATAACATATGGGCTGCATGTTTGTATGGGCTAAGCTTGTGCCACGTTCTTGTGTGAAATAAGCTTGGGTCATTTTTAGCCTAGGTCACACTTTGATTGCCTTTGAACATACCTGATAAACTTGTCATTCTAGTGTGTAGCAAGCATGGACAACATTCTTAGGATTTTTAAAATGTGAACCACTATTTTGTATGAAACACACTTGTGCCAAATTTTTAATACTTTCAATTCGTGTCCCACATCTTACAATTTTCTGGTGTGAACTGATCATGTGCCACATTCTGCATTCTAGTGTAGGGTAAAGTTGGAATACATTCTTAAGATTTTTAACGTGGTCAGGCTTCAGATATATCCCATTAAACATGGTAATGCTTAAATGTACTCTGTATTGTAAGGTTGCCACATGTCCATGGGTTATGGGCCACTTTCTTCAACTCGGTGAAAAATTGAACCTGGGCCACTCTCTTAAGAGTCCCCATTACTGTTACAGCCACAAATCCTTACGTTGGAAAGGCTTGATTCAGCATGAACTTTGTCAAAGGGTCAGAACCCACAGAGGTACAAATTTGAAATAGAACAATGTATAAATAGGGAAAGTGTGTGTTAATTCCTAGTTTCTAAATTGGGTATCATAATGCTGGCTAGGCTGTGACCTGGAAAATAAGCTTACCTTAGTCTACTGTATTGTACTCCCCTTGCATGCCTCTAAATTGGAATGCTACTTAACCATTAGTTGAAACAGTATAATATGTTCCCGTGTCCTATATTTAACTCCTAATAAACTAAATACTGACTAAGCATCCATGCAACGGCATTCATTATTAACATAGTTACCTGTAGACATGGAGGTACAGGTCCGGGATGCCAATCAAATTAGGGTATGTAAGTAAATGAATAAGGGCACGGCTATAATGTGTACAGATGTAATCGGCAGAAAATGTGGGTATGGGACAAGGACCGTTCTCCTCTTCATCCCTATACTGGAGTTTTTCGTAACTATGATTATTAATCAATCAATATTCATAAAAAAGACATTAAGAAGTTCTGCTGGTTTATTGAAATCGATAGAAATATAGACAGAAAATACCTGACAATTCGTTTGATTTGAGGAGGAGAAAATTTGGCTAACTTCATTCCCCACTTGACAGCACGGGAAGCCTCCCTCTTCTTCTCATTTCTGCTCTTCTTCGTAGGGGGCTTCTTCAACCCCTCTTCTTCCTCTTTCTCTTCCTCCTCCTCCTCCTCCTTAATCTGTGAGAGATTCGAACTCTGAACCTTCAATGCTCTAATTGCTGTGGCATGAATGTAGCGTTTTAGAAGGGAAAGATTTAGATTATACTCTTGCCCCAAATAAAATGCAGACGGCCTGCTTATTTTAGCTGCACGGTGAAATTTAGCAGAGTGAACAGGAACAAGAAGCAACCATTGGCAGAGCCTAGATGCTACAGCACTATGAGCCATAGGAGTGAGATTATATCATTTGGGAACTTATCGCTTGGAAAACAGGGAATATATGGTAGGAGAATATGTCTCTATCAAGAAGCATGATTCCCTGTGTGCAGTTTTGGGTTTGGCTTTAAAGATTGAGATTAAATGGATGAGGTCCCCCAATGTGATGATAAATTTTATAAATAATATGTTAATTTAGTTTAATATTTTATATAAGCAATTTTTTCGATTTTTTTTTTTTAGATTTAAAAAAGGTTAGAGTTAGATTAATAAAAGATGAAAATAACACTGATAAAGTCAGTGAAAATAAGGAGGTTTTTTAGATGAAGGTAATCATGTTGGAAAGGAGAGTGTAATCTATGAATTGAGCGCAGACATCAAATCTAGAATTAGTCTTTAGATCTTTTAGCACTGTGAGTGGCAGGTTTCTTCCCTGGATTCGGAGTAGTTGGATTGCACAGAACAGAGGTAGTATGTTTTTCAAACCCTGATTTCTTCTCAATAGAATGGGCAAGCATTTCTAAAATCTACATCTGAGATCCATTGTTGATATTAATTTGAGCTTCAAAATTTCTCGAGCTTGAGAGAGGTGTTTTTCTAGAACTTGACTTGCCCTTGGCTCTCCCGAATTATTATGGCTCTTAAATTTGAATAGTCCTCTATGGTAAATTATGTATTTTCTTCGTCAATATCTTCATTGTCTTCTTTTTCTTCATCTTTTGAGTGAGACTATGTCTTTTTTTCCTTCTGCTTCCGGTAGAGGTTCTAAGTTCTCGTGCTCTTGACTCTCTTTGGAAAAAATTCCCTGTAAGTTATCCTGAATTTGCTCTAGACTTGCCATTTCTGAAACTTGTTGTGTCTCCTCTATGGATGTTGGACCCTGAATTATGGCTTAAGTATTTGGGTAATGACACAGAACAAGCGTGGCGCAAGAGATCACGGCGCGAGAAGACCCAATTAGAGGGGAGGCATAACAAACAAAGAACCCAAGAATGGAGGAGTCGGTATATCGGTAAAAGACTTGGGGAGCGTGATGGAAGTGAGAAACGGTTGAGGAATGATTCTCAAGGACAAAATAGACTTCAATCACACATGAGTTTGGCATTGGCCCGCACAAAGATAGACACTTGGTAACGAGGATCTAATATCGAACAGGAATATAGGGGTGCAAAGGCTCGGGTCCATAGGAAAATGAAGTAGACCGTTGTCACAACTCTCAATTAGAGATCATTGGCTAATCACTAGAAGTATCATAAATAATGTAACAACTTGGTCAAGGAAAACCAAGTATAAATGCCCTTGTGTAGATATTTGTGATGTTGTTGAACATTGGTATCATATAACGATTGATTGTGGTAAATAGCAAAATCACATAAATCATTGTAATCATTTGTTGCACTACAGTGGATAGTTAAGTTGTATCACTAAGTTAGCAATACATCTATAATGTAATGTGTGGTTCTTATTTGGATATAATGAATAGAATCTATGTTATTTGGACATGTGCAATACATACTTTGAATCTCATGTTAATTATCTTCATAATTGTGTTTATTTTCGTAATTGAAACTAGGTCCAAAACTATGTATTTCTTTTTCTATTTAGTCATTAATTAAGGTATATGATCAAGCACTGATATATGACAAGTATATCACCGCGCAACACAACGCACAGGAATCAGTTTCTTGTTGTGTGCTTTGGGTGAGTGTGCAAGAACTCAGTGTTGCATGAAATGCCAGTGCATTAGCTTGTTGGGAACTAGTTACTTCAACGCCTCTAGGGAAAGGTCTAGATAGAGAATAAACTCAACATTTTGGTTTTATTATCGAGACCCATAGCACTAGTTGCGTAGTGATGGAAAATATTCGAGCGTTTATCTCTCAAAAATATTAAACAATGGCTTACCAGGGTCAAAGATAACTTTACAGTTCCATATCTTGAACCAGGAGTTTCTACACGTGCATGGGTTGAACAACATCTCTATAGCTCCTTATATGAAACTTTCTTTATAGAAGTCCTTGTTCATTTGCATGTTTGGCTCTCGGCCTATGCTCAAGACTAGTCATGAAATTTTGGATGAAGGATAGCTTGGACAATAGAGCGTCAGAGGGCTTTAGCACGCTTGGGAGCATCATGGACACGAGTTGTTAATATTTGGTGGAGAGGGGTGTTGAATAACTACATCTTGGAGTACATTGTAACCACTTACTCTTGTCTAGAAGAAGCAAAGTTCTAGTTTCTCTGAGAACCACGTGGTTGATATACTAAGTATTTCCCATTCAAAGTGAAGAAGCTATTTATTGACTCTTCACTTGAAATTTTGCCTATGGAGGACTAAACTCATCCTTGCATGAGCAACACGGTTGGGAGGGGAATGCAGGGGTGTTTATGAAGGATTGTTGGTTCAAAATGGTAGCCAATCAGTAGGAGTTGCAAAAATGTATATATGATGAAGCTCAACGAAGGATTATTGGTGGAAGAGAAGTAGGAAGGGGACATGAGGACTCAAGAAGTGTTGTTAGGACATGCAAGGAAGCAGAAGAGCACAAGGAGGACTCACCAACTTTCAAATTGTAACTAATGCTAGCTTTATTATATGCAAGAGAAACTAGCTAGGTAGTAGAGACTGAAGAACCCGAAAGAAACCAACCTAGTTCCCCAACCATAGTGTGAGCTTGTGCTTTTGAGCTCCACGAATTAATCATACATAACTAGGATACAAATAGTGTAGAGTTAGAGACTGACTTTGTAAGAGAACCTTTAGTTGAGCAAGTTTTAGACCATAAGGTATTAACTATTTCTTTTCTTATTTAAGATAGTTTCATGGCCCAACTTGGTATGCCTAGTGTAGACACCTAAAAGTGGCCACCAATAACCTCCATCAAGGATTTTTTACCAATTTCTATCAAAATGCACAATTTGGATTAAAAACACATTAAAAGCTTTGAAACTGTCATATTCAAGTGCCAATTTTGGCCATGTATCCCTAAAAGGGGCAATGCATTTTATGAGACAACTAACTTTGATTAGATCATTTCGAGTCAAAATGCCAATTCTGCAACTGGGTGCTTCTACCAAATTTCTTACACAAGACATGTGCCTTTATTATTTTGTGTTGGCAACATCCTAAATGGGATCACATTTCCAATGCAACTAACATCATCTTCTAATTTCAATCCAGTCAAATTTCAAGCCAATAATGTGACATTTTGATCAGTTTGATTAATTGAGCAACAATTTCCAAGATTTGCACCAAAGTTGACTAATCATCTTTAAGACTAATTAAACTAAATCAAGAGTTCAAGATAATTTTCTATGGAACTTGTTGAATATCTCATTATTGAAAATTGATTGTGAATAACTACATCATCAAGTGACATCATTCTATGGGGTGGCATCCAAAATCCATAAATGCATAAAATATATGAATTAAGCTCTCACATGCTTCATTAAAACCTTCCACGCCTTCTTAATGCCTCCTTGTCCCAAATATTAATAGATTTAATTACATAATTGGATTTATTCATGGCTACACATCTCAATCTTGAGATGGACGACCATGGTCGATCCGAAACCATGTTGAAAATCTATAAATAGAAGGTTTTAAAGCCATAATTTTAAGCTCTTTTGGTGTAATGTTATAATGCGTATATATTCCAAACTTCATAATGTTCTGAAGCCAAATTGTTGAGAAGCCAAGCCAAAGCCACAAGCCACATGGTGCCAAGAGGAGGTGGAAAATAACCTCCATTGCAACAAACCTTTTAAAGCACAAAGTCGAGCAAGCCACTATAATAAGCTATTTGGAGCATCCAAAGAAGGTGAAGGATTTGTTTGTCTTTTGCATTCTAGTTTTGTTTCTTATTTAGTATTGTTATTATGATACCCCCTTGAGATAGGCTTAGGGTGTTAGCTTAGTGTGTTCTTTATTTAGATTTGATTTCATTCACTAACAACATACTAATCTCCCCCTATTGTAATTATATGTTCACAAATGGCATGCTCGGTGGGACCTAGCCTCACAAATTTGATCAAATTGCACCTACAAGCAACCTACTAACCATTGTCATGCAGGATCTTAGAGTGTGGAAGCAAAAAAGGTAAAAATTTGAGCAAAAAAACTATTTTTTTGTAAGTCACAATTTTATTATAGGGACTATATAACCCGACTTGATTGTGTAACCCAACCTTACTCAACTGTGTAACCCAACCCGACTCGGCTGTGTGAACCCGAGAGCTTAAAATACAAAGCTATTTGTTTCACTTGGAAAAATGCTTCAAAGCTAAAAGAAGTGTTAACCTTTTTCTTGCATGATCCACTTGGAGAAGTGTCATTTAAGCTTAAATAAGTCATTTTAAATCTATTTTAGATGCTTTAAAATGCATTAGGCATATCCATTTAGTGCTTTAAAAAAAATTAGGGTGTTTTATTGATTAAAGTTTTGTGATTTTCTTTTCACATTTCACAACTTAAAGCCAAGGGGCTAAAAGAACATCACCACACTTTTCAATTAAGTGTTTTTAAATTGAATACATTTTTTAAAGTGTGTATTCAATATATATTTGATTGATTAGTATTGATTGGCAAAAAGAAATATTGTGCATGTATGCTCTCCCATTCATCCCCTTTAGGTAACTTTTAGGATCAAAGGCGTCATCTTTATTGCAAAGTGTCTTAGTCAAATGCATGAAAGAAACGTTGTTAAGGCTCTCCTCAAGGACTCGCATGGCTTGAATGATTTAGAAGCAACCTTTAAAGCTCTTTCACTTGGTCTTTTATTTTATGCAAACTTGGCTTGTGAGGGGGGCTTCATTACCTCCCATAAGTTCTATAGGGAAGTTTTGACTCAAGGTTTCATCTCCCAACATTATCTTCACAACCTCTCTCTACGGGGGGTATATAAATTGAGATCACCCCACTAGGATTAGAAGGTTTGAGTGGTTAAACCACCTCCTATCACTAGGGCTAAGCCCAGGACGTTTGAGCACAATTAGACATCACACTATACTGAACAAGCAATGGATGTAGTGGTTACAAAAATGGTAAGACCTTTTTACAACAAGCTAAGTGCTATGGACCCAAATGACGTGGACTTCTTTTGCCCATTAGATGTGAAATTCTTGTGCAAAATATCCATCTAAAATGTTCAAAAACTTGTAATTTTTAGATAATCCCCACTTGATGCAGAAGTATTATTGGTGTAAGGTGTGCCTCAAAGTCCATGTTGTCGTATATTCATTTGAGAGAAGGGGATGTAAAAAACCCTACTATATAATGCACATTTATTTTGGGATGAACACTTAAAATACTCTCAAATGACATATATAGATGAACTCCAACAAAACCACACAAACTCGTTAGTTTAGACTTAAAATGATTACTTTGCATTTGTCTTTGTCATTAGCTTACTTGGTCTTGAATTGTGTCTAAAACTATTTGTTAACAAAACCATCAAATACCAAACACAGTCCCCAAATTTATTGAATAAGCAGGTGTTATGCTGCCTAAGTAAACATCATTGTTTGCCTTGTTTAAATTATCATAAAATTTGTGGCATATCATTTAATTTGGTGTAGTTATGTTGCCCATTTGAGTCTAGACCTTTTTACCAGATATTGCTTAGGCCCCTCATTGATAATTCACATTCAAATTTGAACATTTATAGGTTCTAAAGGTTGATGTGTTAAATTGGGTTCGCCATTTTCACATTAAACTTGTTTTAACTTGGGTTCAAATTTCTATTTGAATCGAGGGTCATTTAAAGACTCATTATCATTATCATCACTTGGTAGGACTTAAGTCATTTTGTGCATCACTTGCACTTTGAGTCCAAAAGAAAATAATTTTACACTACCCATCATGTCTCCATTTGACTTGAATCCGTTTGACACAAACATTTTTGCCTTGAGATTTTTCAAAACATTTGAGTTGTGTCATTTGAGTTAAGAAGATTAGTGTTATGCTGCTGAATTTGTGTTCAAACATTTGCCTTAGATTTTTTGAAACAAACATTTATCACATCTTTTGAGTAGTTTAGTGTTGTTACGCTTCTCAAATCATTCCAAACATTGTTTTATAGGCCTATTTGCATAAATTTCAAGTTTTTCCACGTTTTCCTAACCAATTCAAGTACTTTGTGAGTCTTTATCTAAAACACAATTATGCCATTCACTTTTGTCTTGCTTGTTTGTTCATAGAGCCTATCCTCATCAATATTTATGCCTTTATTTAGTAAAACACAGTCTTTTATCCAAGTGACTTTTGCCTCATGGCTTATACCAACGGATCATGTTTATGTTTGGTTATGTGTGTCAGGTCTATGTCAAGGTTGTTCCAACATCGTTAGATTAAATCAAATCAAGTCATATCATATTTTATTTCAAGTCTAGCTTTTGAAGTCACATTTGGCCAAAAGTCCTAGCAAATCATGTTTATTTGAGCCTAGTTTTTGACTCCGCATCTGGACAAAAGACCTAGCACCTCGACTTTTCCCTTTCCTAGTTTAGACCTTGTTTGGAACACTTTGGCGTAGACTTTGACATGTCAATTTTTATTCATCGCTTAACCTTTTATGTGTATGAAATTTGATGTTAGACTATTTTATACCAAGTTCTAGCACAAACCATTTTGGAGATATGACTCCATTTTCAAACTATTTTTGGAGATACAGCTCCACCCCTTTTTGACCACGTTAGACCAAGTTTGAACTATTTGTCCTTTGGACATTGTTTTTCATGGTTTGTAGAACTCTAAGCCTTTTTGTTTTCAAATCTTTCATCATTTATGTAGATATATTTAGCTACATTTATGGTGGAGTCACGTAGAATCCAACTTATGATAGAATGGGCGCACAAAATGACTTTTATGGCTTTGGTCAAAACCCCATTGACAATAATATATTTTGTGAAACAGATTTTTACCCACCTCAAAATAATCATTTATGGGAATTGGAGATACAACTCCACCCCTTTTTGACTGTGTTGGACCAAGTTTGAACCGTTTGTCCTTTAGACATTGCTTTTCATAGTTTGCAGAATCTAAACCTTTTTATTTTCGAATTTTTCATCATTTATGCAGATATGTCTAGCTACACTTATGGTGGAGTCATGTAGAATCCAAATTATGATTAAATAACTGCACAAAATGACTTTTATGGCTTTGGTCAAAACCCCATTGATGATAATATATTTTGTGAGATAGATTTTTACCCACCTCACAATAATCATTCATGGGAATAAAGTCAAAAATTGGCTTACGATCCGATTCGAGACCTTGATTGGTATGAAAAGGTTTGCAAGGAGAACTTTGTTGAAGACCCAACTATAGACAATATTGTTTGGAAGATGGATCCATACCCTCTTTACAAATATCATTACACGGAACACAATCAAGAACCAACTCATGATCCAACTCGAGATTTGGATGATATGTTTTTTCAAGAGGACTTGGATGCTTTGTCTTGTACAAGCAACCAAGCTCCATGACTTCCTTTCGTTATTTGATCATCGGCTATCACTAACCCTCTTTCAAACTATACGAGCAACCAATATCCACAATATCTAAAGAATACCATTATCATTCCAGGACCTAGTCATTTACCTCGTGCAAGCAATTAGGCTCCATGACATCCTACCATTACCATTCTAGGACCTAGTCCTTTGGTTCATGCACATAATCAAGCTCCATAATGCCCTAGCCTTTTCCTTCCAGGACCTCATCCTTTGGCTTGTGTGAGTAATCAAGCTCCACAATGTTGTATCATTTCTATTCTAGGACCTCATCCTTTGGCTTATGCAAGAACCCAAGCTCCACAACACCCTTTCATTATCCAACCATCAACCATTCCTTATTCATTATCATCCATTCCCCACTTTAGAAAATCTCAACTGATCCAATCATTACCTATCCAACTAAGCCAATCATTCAAGGATCAATATATGTTTAAAACTGGTATTTTCCAACTCATTAGAAACCAAGACCAAGAGAAGTAACCAATCAAAGATGTTTTTTTGGAACCAAACATTTGTGATAAGTTAACCTATGATGAATTGCCTATTGATCCTATACTTGTTGTCAAGGAGACTCACTCTGACAAGCTAGTCTTTATTGAGTTACTTCTTAATGATTATAACCACCTTTGGGAAAATCATTACCTCGACCATATGCTTATTTTTATAGAGCCTCCCCTCGATAAGCTAGTCTCTAAGGAGTTGTTTCTTGACCTTTTTCCTACCATTGAGAAATATCACTTTGACAAACTAGTCTCTGTGGAGCCCACTATGCCATCGTAGGTTATTATTTGTCTAAAACCAAACATTTAACAAGACATCATTATAGCATAATACCCATCAGATGAAGAATCATAATTAGAGTCAAGTTTTATTATTAAACCAACTTTAGATTTAGCATCAGAAGTAGAATCAACATTAGTCTCAACATTGGATTAAGAGTTTGTTTAGTCAAAATCATATTAAAAAATAGAGTACATTCATAGTTGTTACAACATTGATTACATATGCTTAGTAGATTAGTTTGAATATATTTGTGATCCTTCTATAGTTTTTGAGGATGAGTACTTCAGCTTTGACATAAGTTCTCTTAGTATCTTCTATGAGGATTGTGCAGCCTACCCCCATTTCATTACCATTCCACATGACATTACCACCAACCAACATATCCATTTCATTGACATTCCACCTCCCATAAGTGTCAAATGGGACCAATAGAATCACGCCTTGTTGAACTGCATCCATGGTGACATAACATTTGAAGAAGAGCAAGGAGGCCAAGACCAAATTCATACAACAGAAGAACACTCTCCTAGTGAAACCTTTTCAGAGGTGTTAGGGGATAATCAAAGTTAGACCTCATCATCTTCTAGTGAAACCTTTTCAGAAGTACTAGAAGACAATCCAAGTCAAAAGTCTACAATCCTTAGTGAAACCTTCTCGAAGGCGCTACAGGATAATTAAGATAACTTCATTGGTAGAAACCTCTTCGAGGCACCAATAGTTGAGAACAAAATTTCTTCATTTATTGATGAAGACATTATCAAAAATCAAATCAATATAGCTTCCTATATACAACCTAATCAAATGGTAGCTACTATTGGGCCTAAATGACAAAATAATCTGGTGATCCAATCAAAAGAATATTTAGAAGTCTTTGACCTCACCACATCCAAAGTTATGTCAAATCTAGAATCAACAACATTGGGTGTCCCTGAAAATCTTGACCTTCATTTGTTTCCCAACCATCATCCATTCCATTATCCTCCATCATTCTATCTCACAATCAAACCTCCCATCCATTATGTGTCCTTGTTTACCATCCATGGCCACACTTTCCTTCACAGAGGATATAAAGATACCTTGTCTCGATGCTTGAAGGAATCAGAATCAATGACTGATGAAGATCACAACAACATCATTTGCATCCAGATCTACATCATGTTCTAGACAAGGTAACTATTCAAATGAGGTGTGGGCTAGCAATTAACATGATTAATTATTCTAGTTGTCTCATTTATTGATTAGGATGTGCATCTCCACTGCAGTAGGAATAATAGAATCATATGTCATTTACCATACCCAGGCCAAACATATCAAAAACCAATAACCAACATCGACCAAACACATGTACCATGTCATTTTCATTTACCATATTCATTTTTCCATTATCACGTACCTAGGCCAATCAAAACATGTACCATATTGCTTGAATTTGACATATCCTTTTGCCATTATCACATTTCCTTTTATCACTATCATCTATCCCTACGATTCACCTTATCACTTGGGGGCAACCCACTTATCATTTTTTCCAATCATCATATCTAATCATTATCTTAACCAATGCCATTCAATCATATCCATCCTATCATACCAATCCTATCTAGACCAAAGCCTATTTAAGTCATCTTATCCAATCCTTTTTTAATCTTAGTTACTTTGGTTCTTCACACACCTTTTGCAAGGGGTTCTGATCAAGTTTCAACAATCAATCAAATCCATGTTTAAATGATAGTTGATGAAAGTAGTGTGACAATTGATCTGGCAAGATATTTTTCATTTTCCATCATATATCAAGTTTGTTTATGTGTGCCTGATTATATCACCCGCTAGGGTAAATCAGTGTTCACTAGTCTTACTGCTAATTATAACTATCTATGAGCAAATTAGTATCATTGATTTGATCCATTGTTCCCTAGTTATAACCACCTATGGGCAAACTAGGGGCAATATTTGTTTGTTTATCATGCATTACCGCATCACCTTACCATCATTGTTTTCATTTGATTGGCCATTTGCTAAATTTGAGAACTTGTTGTGACCTAGTCATTTTTCTCTCTACCTTTTATGTTGGATAGAGTTACTGTGACTTGAGGTCATTTTGGGATTATATAGGCTACACTCAATTCATGTTAAAGTCACCTCAGTCCCCCTTTCTATACGCTCTCACTGTTTTGTGAGCAATCGAAGCCAACACTCTCACCATTTTGAGAGTAGGTATCTTGTCATACTCTACCAAGTTAAGATACCTCAAAATTCCAAAAACATTTCAAAATTTCAAAATCCAAAAACATGTTTGTCTTATTTGAGCCTAGTCAGTCATCCTCGATCTACCCTACTGGGGCAAAGTCATTGTTAGGATGCTTTCTTTTGCTTTTGTTTTTAGGGTTTTTTGTTTGTTTGTTTACTTTTGAGGTCTTTTTGTGTGTTGTTTTATTGTTTGTTTCTTCACTTTCTTGTTTGTTTGCTTTTATTATTGTTGCCTCAACTCAGTCTATATGTGTTCATTAGGCGATTCCTTGTGCACATTATTCTTGAGTCCATCCATATTCATACGTCAACATTGTCATCATGGTTTTTATCATTGGTGCATTATTTTTGATTGTTTATTATATCGAGAGTCAGTCCTTATGCACATTTTGTCCAAGTCTTCATGGTGTTCTATCATGGAGCCTACCATCATGTGTTTTAGTAAAAATCAGTTATATGAGGTCTAGAAGCAATGGAGAATTCAAAGTTTCTCCTTGACACCTTGGCAAAATCCTTCTTTCTACCCATCTTGATCAAATCAACCCATTGACCATTCTAATTGTATTATTGCTATTAAGGACAAGCATCTCCTCATTGGTAGGTAAAATTGAATCTTTTCGATTTATCAATCTCATTCCTTTATCCATCTATTTCATCACCTTGTGCATCCTCATATGTTTGGTTGTTTATGGCTTCTTTAGTCATTAGACCATTACATCTATGTTTTTGCCTAAATCTGTATTCTGAGTTATATCATTGAGATATGCTTTCTAATTAGCCCTAACTAGGGCATAATCATCTTTATCCAATTCAGGTCCTTTTAATGATTATAACCACTTATGGCTAAATCATTATTTTGACTTTTATTATTGATTATAACCACCTTTGGGCAAATCAGTACACTTTTTACATCAATGCATGCAAGCATTTCTCATTTGGATTACTCTCAACCATAAGTTAATTCCACCTTTTTCTTACATCTTTTTTAGGGATTGTCCATCCACATATGTGATGACCACTCCTCGAGGGGGCATCATCCTAGGCTTCCCAAACACCATTTGGAGTCATTTCCTCAAGCATAATCTTCTTTTTAGTATACAAACCTTTACTCATTGTTTGAGAAGACTTTACGATGCCTATAACTTTCAATGCCTTTCCAAATAAGGGAAAATTGTAGACACTTAAAAGTGGCCACCAATAACTCCATCAAGGCTTTTTGACCAATTTCTATCAAAATGCATAATTTGGCTTTAAAACACTAAAACACATTAAAAGCTTTAAATCTATCATATTCAAGTGCTCAATTTTAGCCAATGTTTCCCTAAATGGGGTAATGAATTTTATAAGATAATTAACTTTGATCAGATCATTTCAAGTCAAAATACAAATTTTGCACCTAGGTGCTCTGGATTGATCTTTTCTACCAAATTTCTTACACATGACATGTGCCTTTGTTATTTTGTGTTGGCAACATCCTAAATGGGATCAAGGTTCCAACGTAACTAACATCATCTTCCAATTCTAATCCAGTCAAATTTTGAGCCAATAATGTGACATTTCGATCAGTTTGATTAATTGAGCACCAATTTCCAAGATTTACACCAAAGTTGACTAATCGTGTTTAAGGCTAATTAAATCAAATCAAGAGCTCAAGTTAATTTTCCATGAAACTTGTTGAATATCTCATTATTGAAAATTGATTGTGAATAACTACATCATTAGGTGACATCATTCTATGGGGTGGCATTCAAAAGCCATAAATGCATAAAATATCTGAATTAAGCCCTCTCATGCCTCATTAAGACCTTCCATGCCTCTTTAATGCCTCCTTATCCCAAATATTTACGGGGATATTTATAGATTTAATTACATAATTAGATTTATTCATGGCTACACATCTCAATCTTGATATGGACGGTCATGGTTGATCCTGAACTATTTTGAAAATTTATAAATATAAGGTTTAAAATCCATAATGTAAAGCTTTTTTGGTGTAATGTTATAATGCACATATAATGAAAGCCTCATGAAAATTCATGTTCTCAAGCCAAATTGTGGAGAATCCACGCCAAAGCCACAAGCCACATGGTGCCAAGAGGAGGTGGAGGATAGCCAACCTCCATTGCAAAAAACCTTTTGAAGCACAAAGTTGAGCAAGCCACTACAACAAGCTATTTGGAACATCCAAGGAAGGTGAAGGATTTGTTTGTCTTTTGCATTCTAGTTATGTTTCTTATTTAGTATTATTATTATGCTCCCCCCTTAAGATAGACTTAAGGTGTTATCTTAGTGTGTTCTTTTTTTATTTTTGATTTCATTCACTAACACCATACTAATCTCCCCCTATTACAATCCTGTGTTCACACCTAGTGGATCTAGCATAAGTAGTGGGCAGAGTACTAGTCCAAGTATAATAAACCAACATGCTACTGTATCCAACATCTTGGGTGCTTCAATTGCTGTTAAAGGTGTGAGAGGTGGACTAGGTGGCAAAATGACTGGTGGACTAAGAGGTGGAGTAGGAGGAAGTGGTGGACTTCTCCCCCAAAAATAAGACTTGGAAGTTTTCAGCAACCATCATTGTAAGTACCTCAACCACCTATTGTGTATTATAAATTGATGCTTCATTTATTGGAATATCGAGGCATGAAGAATGTCACAAAACATGTTCATAAGTGTGAAGTTATATAAAGAGCATGTGACACAACCTCCTCTAAGTGAAAAGCAATGCAATTTGTAACTACACTTCTGAAAAGAGCACACAAATGGTATCGGAAGTATGACCCTCAACAAGCAGTAGTTGATTATGACTAGCTCAAGACATCATTTCTTCGAGAGTTCTATATTCCAAAATTTGAGCAACAAATTATTATTGTACTGAAGGATATAAAACAAGAGCTAACTACAAGCGTGCATGAGTATGATGCATGAATTAAAACACTCCTATCTAAGCTATATTTTGATTGTAATGTCATTCAGCATGACCAATGGTTTGTGGGAGGTTTTTTATTTCCCTTCAGATGGACGTTGACTCAGAGGACCTTTACCATCCCACATGAGGCCTTGGAAGCAACCCTCTACATTGAAGTTGTTAGTAGCATCAATACTAGAATCAATCCCTCTATGAAATCTCAAATAGCTTAAATGGCATCACAATTAGAAAAAGTTGACTACAAACAATGCTCATGACACTCGTAGCAGTTTGTGGTGTACTAATTATGAGTTTGAGGGTCATAATAGAAATAATTGTCCCTGAAAGAACATCATTGTACTAAAGTAGTCTTGTGAAATTTGCCATGAAAAACATGATGTTCACTCTTATCCTCTATTAAAAAAGGCCACACAATCTAAAGTGTTTAATTAGTGCAAGATATGTGATGCATATACCCATGACACTCGTGACTATCATCTTATCAATGATATGCAAAGGTGTGTGTGTGTGGTACACATAAAACATATGTTTTAAATAATCAAGATAATGGTGGATATCATGGATGAGGCTAAGGATAGGGATAAGGAGGTGGACATTTTCCACCACAAACATGCTATAAATGTGGGTCTTCGAATCACTACCAGTAAGACTATCTGGTTTATCTAACATGTGTTTTTTGTAAAAGGAGCACCAATCAGAGGAATGCCTTGATTTGTACACAATCATCACAAAAGAAAGAAATGAAAAGGGTGATAGTATGATATGCATTGAGAATCCACACTAACAATTGCGCTCTAGCACTCTGACAACTCAACATGTTAATATCACAATGTAAAGTGGTGGACAGTCCTAGTCTATGACCATTCCACCCATTAAAAATGTACAACGTGAAGAGCCTTGTGCAATTAAGTATCCTGATGATCAGTAATAGAAAGAAGTGCTTCAATATACAATGACTTTGGTATGGGAATTATAATGGAAAATTTAATTTCGTAAGGACCATGATGCTACCCAATGTGTTGATATACAAAAGGCCATTGAACATCAATACACAGTGTGATATGACTTCTAAAAGCTTTGTAAGTGCCTGTTGGAAGATGATGTTGTCCCATAATTAAGTAATTGGCTTAAATATCAGACACCTAGGCCAACCAAAGATCATCAATTAAATATGCTCAATGACAAGATACTCTTGTTCCTCCTAGCCCACAAGAGGACAAGAAAATATTGGTGAATGCTACCATCGAAGGATGGGTGATCTAAGACATTTTAGTTGACACTGAAGCTGAGGTCAATGTCCTCACAAAGGATGCATGGTAAAAAATGGCTAGTCTGACTTTACAACCCTTGCCTTATGTATTATTCATGGCTAATAAGACTCGTGCTTTATCGATCAACATTTTTGAAAATGTAATTGTGGATATCCTTGGGGTACCTTTCAAGGTTGACTTTGAAGTTCTAAAACTATTTGAGGCTTATTACTTTCCATCGATATTGGTTCATCCTTGGTGTTATGCTAACAATGTTGATTTAAGTTTTAAGAAGAGATATATCAGCTTTGAAAATATTGATTAGTGCATCGTCATCCCATTAGACCAAGCACATGGGCCCCCATATGTTGAACCTGTTAACATAGATGAGGATATTAATCATATCTACAATATCACAACTTGGGGTAGTGAGCATCATGATCCTACTCCTAATGGCATCATCTGATGGATGGGCACATAGTCCCTCTTTGATACTATGAGTAATGCATGTGATTGTTGGGCCCAAGGTGATTACAACTTTACTGGGAGGGTGTGTGGTGTCATTGGCAGTTGTGAAGACATTTTGCACCAGTATCCTAAGCAACATAGGTTTGTTCATCTTATCACTAGACCAATTGGGGATACACCACTTGAAAGGCTTGTTAAAGCTCCATTATTTCACAGCCCAATAGAAGTCTAAGACTTTATCCAGTGACTAGAGGCCTTTTATGACTCTGATGTTGATCATGTGCACTCAGTGGTTCACCTTCTTGATGGCATGACAATGAGGTGGTGATGGACTCATCATGAACATCTCTTTCATTGGGACCAAGTGTATTTTGCCTTACATCATCAGTTCCATCATGACAAACATGTATGAAGCACTATTAGTTATAATGGAATCTAAACACCAGAACCACACCTAGAAGCTTGCGAGGTAATGTGGTTGGCTGATGAATCTTTCTTACCAAAATATATATGGGTTAATGTATTTTATGACACCTTACGTACTTGGGCTAGAACATGGTATGTTCATGAGGAACGTCTTGTAGGTACCTATTTCTAGCATTTGTTAAAAGATAACATGGTCTTGACATTATCTTATTTGTCTCAAAGGATGGTTTTGTGCCTTACACTATAAGCAATGCATCAAGCCATTATTGATGACCCTAATCCCATCGAAGATTAGCTGCAAAACATACATGGTGTGCCAGAAGAAGGATAAGTCATTTTTAATGAATTAAGCAATATTCCTCTACACCAAAACCTGTCATCAATCATTCATAATGTGAAGAAATTTGAAAATGAATGCAAAAACTTATGTTCATTATTAACAAAGGTGAACGGTCTAAACCGCTTGACCCATTGACCAATCATTTGGATGTCCCCATAGACTATGGCACTAGAATTATTCATGACACGGTTCATGATACATGCCATTTATACTTATAACCACTTCAAACCATATAATGAAACATTGGCACATAGGACACACCAAAGATGGCTATTGTGGGTAATTACTAGTCTAATTTTGAGATCTCCAAAGTATTTGAGTTGTTGGAGGAATATCAATATGTATTTCCCATAAATAATAGTGATATGAAAGGTGTTCACTCATCCTTAGGTAAAATGAATATCAAACTGGTTGAAGGCACTTGCTTAGTCAGGAAATGACCCTATCGAATGAATCCAAATTTGTGTGTGCAAGTTAAAGAAGAAATTGATAGTATGTTATGCGTAGGAGTTATTAATCCTATCAATGAGTCCAAGTGGGTTAGCCCCATGGTAATAAGCATAAAAAAGATGAGCACATTATAATTTGTGTTGACTATTGGATACTTAATGCATCTTGCATTACTAATCCTTTCTCGATGCCTTTCACCAAAGAAATATTTGAAGTTGTTGTTGGGTGTGAAATTTACACCTTCATAAATGGGTTTTTAGGATATCATCAGGTCTAAATCATAGAGGAGGATAGACACAAGATGACATTTGCCATTGAGTGGGGGTCTTTTGCATATATCATCATGTCATTTGGGTTAAAGAACACACTCACTATATTCTCCAAAATAGTCATTGAGGCCTTTAGGGACTTCATCCATAAGTTTCTTCAAGTGTATTTGGATGATTGGATAGTATATGGATTGGTGAAATACCAATATTCTAATCTCAGGCTTATGCTTGAGCATTGTAAAATGCTTCAAAACTCTCTCAACTTGAAAAAGTATCTTTTTGTTACTCTATGAAGCTTTTTCCTTGGTCACATTATATGCCGAGATGGACTTTTGGTGGAACCTGCTAAGATTATTATCATCCTCTGTCTATCAAGGCCAACTATCCAATGAGAGGTTCGTAGCTTTCTAGTTCATACTGTGTACTATAGGAAATTTATACGAGGCTATACAAGGATTGTAACATTGTTAGAGGAGATATTAAAACATAATAAATGCATCATTTAGACTTATTCATGCTAAGAATCTTTTTAGCCTTGAAAGATAAGCTCATCACTGCACCATTTCTCTAGTTCCTTGATTGGACTAAATTGTTTCATGTCTATATCGATGCTTATGATATGGTTGTCGGTGTGATACTTATGTATCCTAAAGAGGGTAATCTAGATCATCCTATTTACTTTGCTAGTAGAAAGCTTACTCTAGACGAGAGGTACTATACCACCATGGAGCACGAAGCACTATTTATGGTTTATGCTTTACAAAAATTTTGACAATATCTGTTGGCGACTCCTTTTGTGTTCTACATAGACCATGAAGCATTGAAGTATCTGGTTAATAAAACCATTTTACATGGTCACATTTGCTGCTAGATTATGTTATTCTAAGAATTTTAGTTCTCCATCATGGTCAAGACTAGAAAGGCCAATTGTAGTCCTGACCATCTCTTAATAATTAATTTTGGAGAACTAACACATGTCATTGAAGACAACTTACCTGACATACAATTGTTTCACATTTCACATGTCCCTGAATAATTAGAAGACATAATAGCCTTGCTAACTACTGGCACAACTCTAGATCATTTAGGTACATAGGCTAAGAAGCAACTAGCTATTCGTATTGCACCATTCTATCTCATCGATAATGACTTCTTTAAGCTTGGCCATGATGAAGTCCTTCATGATGTGTCATAAAACATGAGTGCCCTGATGTTTTTCATAAAGTCCATAAAGATATTGTTAGAGGACATTATGTAAGTGAGGCTACTGTGCACAAAGTTTTATTAGCTGGTCTATGGTGGCCTACTCTTTTTCAAGATGTAAAGCTACATGCACGTCACTGTGATATATTTTAGAGCATGGGGAAACCAAATCATTGAGATGCAATTCCATTACATTCTATTATGTTGCAGGAACCATTTGAGAAATGGGCCATTGACTTTGTTGGCCCAATCAACCCAGTCAAAAGGTGTATTTGTTCCTGTTATGTCATCACACTAATAAATTATCTCACCCACTAGGCTGAAGTTATGTCAGCATGGGATTGTACTATAACAATTACACAATGCTTCATTTGGGAACATATTATTACAAGGTTTGGTTGTCTATTGAGTTTTACTGATGAATGTGGTACACACTTCCTCAATGAGACTATATGAGTATTATTAATTTAATTTATGATTACCCATAATAAACCATGCCATATCATCACTAGGCAAATGACACTGCTAAGGCATTCAACAAAATCTTGGGTACAACTCTCACAAAATATGTAATATTGGATGCACTAATTGGGATGATCGAGTGTCTACAATTCTCTGGGCCTACCACATAACTTACAAGTACCTCATCAAGATTACATCATTCAATATTATGTTTGGCATACAAACAGTTCTTTTGGTTGAGTTTTTGGTTCCCTCTCCTCGCATTATGCACGTTAGATGTCTAGACAATGAACCATCATTGAAAGCATGTTTAAATGCCTTGTTATAATTGGATGAAGCATGTTTTCTTTGTGATTAGAGTCAAGACGTGGAGAAATGCAAACAAAAGGCATGGCATGATCACCACCTCAAACATAAGACATTTATACCAGGAATGCAAATCTTACTCTATGATTCCAAGTTTGTGCACCACTTTGAGAAGCTCCATGTTCACTGGGATGGTCCCTTTATTATTTACAGTATTCATCCTATCGGTGCATGTCATTTGAAAAGATTAGATGGTCAATTTTTTCCTGGTCATTATAATGGTACCCTATTGCGGCCATATTTTTTAGCTTGAGTTTTTCTTAAATGTACTAATAGGGTGTATGCCACTAGTTTAGGATTTATTGTTTTCAATAAAGCCTTGCCTTAGTTGCATGCCCTTTTTTGTTATTTTGCTTTCTTTTTACAACTTGATACTTATGTTCTCGTGGAGGACCATGAAGCATGATCAATGTGGGGTAAGGGGTGTTACATGGAAATGCTAGGAAATGTTCCATATAGATATGCACAAATATGGACGTGCACAAGCAAAGGTGTACAAGGATAAAAACTACATAAGATGTGGCACATAACCATAATCTTGCTTTAATCAATAATGATTCATGCCTATGGTGTGAATATTATCTTGGTATGAATATTCAAATATTCCTATAGTTGTCATGCACTTTGAGAAATGTGTGGGACAAGACATGTCATTAATACAAGGAGGTAGTGGTAATGGCAAGTGTGCCAACATCACGTTGTGGCAATACCATTAATCACATTTATTATGAGAAGTGATGGTCGAAGAGATGAAGGTAATAAATGTAAGTTACCCCATCAAACCTATAAAAAGACATTGAGTGGTTCATTTTACATTTTACCTTTACTATGAGTGTGATTTTACAAAACTAAAGAGCGAACAACCAAATTCAAGCGATTCTAAGACAAGTGTAGAGTATTGATTCCTAGTTGTTCATTGATCATTGAGAGTGTGATTTTGACTAAACAAATAACCAGAGTTAGCTAAACTAAAAAAATGCATATGAATTCTTGAATTACAGGTTGCAGAGGTCAGTGTCCACCATTAACAGGTGTCGAAGCAGGAGAACCAAGACACCTACAAAAATAAAAACATATTCATTTGGGAATATTGGATGGTCATGCCTCAACCTTTAGGCTCCACAAAAGGTGATGCAACATAAGAAAAAGGCCCAACGAAGCAAACCACTACCAGTTATTCTAGAAGAAGAGGATATAAGTGTTGGTGGGGAAATAATGTTAATCCGGGAAGAAAAACTTGAAGAATAGGGTGAGCACACAAATTATGAAGGAATAGGGATGGAATGCCAAACTAAGAAGAAAGCCCAAGTACCTATTGTCAATCAGACTCGCACCCTTGTGAAGGTAGTTTCAGGCCTTCACAGTCTGTTAAAACATGGAAACAATCCTAGTTCATGGATGGCCTAATTGGTGGATTAAATCTATAGATTTTAAGGGATATCTCCCTTTGGTGTATCAATTAGGATCTCTACTCTACGCTACAAATTACCAAGAAAATGGTAAGAGAGAAAATTGAAAGGAAATTCTATCTAATGATGGTGATACACCTGTATTTTGGTTCATCCACTCAATTTGAGCTTCTAAAAACGTTGATTAGACAAGAAAAAGATTGAACTTTTAACTCTAATTGACTCATATGCATCAGTATTTCATGAAAAGGTTTTTATCTAATGATTAATGCTTGAGGGAAATAATGGAATAAGCCTGAATCAAGGCACTAACCAACCACTTATATCCACTGTGAACTCAGCTAAAAGACATCAAACACATAACATGACTTACATAATCTGATCAACTATATTGCTAGGTAAGAATCAAACTTGACAAGGAAGAAAATTCTGTCACATATGCAAATCACTGACATAAATACACTATACCATCACCTTGGAATCTAAAAGCAGTCCTTCTATTTATCTAAAAAAGGTTACAAAACTCTAATTTTGGCAGAGTCTAGTCTTACCAAAAGAGGGATCTCATTCAAGGCTAAAAAAGCCAACTTATTTAGAAAAAGCATTCAAAAGGCAAGAGATTGGCACTAAAAATAGAAGAGGAAATCAACTCCCACATCACCCCAAGTCCAACTTCAGCTATGCCACAATAACCAAGCCTTCTGACTTATGTCCTGCATGAGAATCTCTTTGGCATTGAAAATGATGGAGAGCCCATTTTGTAATCATTATTTAGAATAAACATTAAATTATTCAAAATTCATCAAACATGCATGGATCTTTGGCAATTCAATTTTATTCATGCATGATGTTATGCCAATCTTCAAACACTTGAAGCTAAGTTGGAAATTTTTGAAAAAAATTTAATTAATAAGATAAACAAGAGTGCATGCATGAAATTCCATATTAAGATTAGGTATGCAACGTTGAAACTCCATGTTAGCTCCTTGAACCACCATCAAACACTAAACTCCTTGAGCCCTTTATGCATTTGAGTTTCCTTTTTAAAACTAAGAGAGTCGTTCCTGAAGGTAGTTGCATGTCTTTGCCAAGTGTGAATGATTTGATTATTGTATTTATTATTTGGCGTGCTCTTTATTGTAGTCTCAGACTATAGATTTTCTTATAGATGGAAAACATAATATCTTTATTCATTTTTTTCATGTTCGTGCTTGTCCTGGATGCATTTAATCGAGCTTGGGCCACTTTGCATGCTCTGCATATATTCCTTCGACATTTGTTTGGGCTCTTTATTTTTGTTTGTATTCCTTTCAAAGTTTTATTTCTATCTATTCTCATGGATAATATTTCTTAATTCATTTCCTTATGGATTTCCTCCCAACCCCTTGTCTTTGTTCACTTTCTCTAAATTATTTCTTGGGATAATTTGCTTGGTCCATTTCTCATGAATAATTTATCTGAAGCTTTTTGATTATCACTTTCTCATGGATAAAATATCCATGAGAATTCATACCTTTGAGCTTTTTAAAATGGTCCCTCGGATTATTGGAATGTGCCCTTTAGAATTTTGTTTATTACCCTTCAAAAAAATGTTTGGTCCACTCACAACTTTGAAAATGACCTTTTCCGAAGATACCCTTCAACTTTCTTAAAATGGACCTTCCCAAAAGGAAAGAGCCCTTTGACTTTTGTGAAATGGACTTTTCTGAAAGGAAAGAGCCCTTTTGAAACCTTGAAAAGTGCCTTTTCCTTGGAAAGTTATCCTTTGAAAAAGTTGTGTCCTTCAGAAAAGTTGAAATAGTCCTCTACCCAGAAAAGTGCCCTTCAGAAAAGTTGAAATGGTCCTTTCCTAAAAAAAGTGCCCTTTGAAAAAGTTGTAAGTGTCTTTAGGAAAAGTTGTTTCAAAGAAAATGTCCAAAATAATTCCTTTGAAAAGACATCCTTTGGATTTTTTGCTTTCTTCAATTTCTGCAGACAATTTGTCTGAGACTTTTCTCTTTGGATTTTTTTCCTGAAAGAATTATTTCGGACTTTTTTCTCGAAAGAATTATTTCAGACTTTTTTCCTGAAAAAATTCTTTCTGAAGGGAAAGTCTCCTTCAATTTTTTTTGAAAAGAACCCTTTAGAAAAAATGAAAAGGACTTTTCTGAAAGGAAATATCCCTTCACGAACCTTGAAAAGTACCTTTTCCTTGGAAATACCCTTTGGGAAAGTGTCAAGTGACCTTTTAGAAAAGTTGAAAAGGCCTTTGGGATTTTTGAAATGACCTTTGAAAAAATTGAAAGTGACCTATTCCAAAGAGAAGGTGACCCTTCAAAAAAGTTGTTTCAGTCTTTGGAACTTTTGAAATGGTCCTTTTTCGAAAGAATGTGACCCTTTATACCGAGAAGTGCCTTTTGGATTTCCTACAAAGAACCCTTCAGAATTTGAAAATGGACCATTGGATTTTAAAAAGATTGGACTGTTGGCTTTTTTAAAAGTGTTCATTTCCACAGAATTTAATCCCAAAGGAATTCCTTTAGGAATTTTTTTCTGAAAGACCAATTCCTTCAAGATTTCTTGAAATGGACCATTGAACCTTTTTTGAAGATGGACCCCTTTTTTTAGACCCAAAGAAGCCTCCATAATGCTTTTCTCACAAAAAACCCTCTGAAAACCAAAGTGAATGCCTAAAAAAGACATGTTAATCATGGATTATTTCAAGAGATTTTTAAGACCAATAACTGATCACAAGACAAACTACCATGATATGTAAAGTTTCAAATGGTAAGGGTGACAATCTGACCTATGGGGAAAATTTATCAACATTTTGGCAACTCATTTGGGAAGCATGCCTGCTATGATTGAGAATCGGACCATTTACATGACTCCTAGACTCATAAAGTAATGACAAATTTGATCCATGACTGCAAACTCTCTTTTGACTTGGCATGAGACAATCTTTATCCTCCAAAATAAGAAGGAAAACACACAATATAGGAAAACTAACTAAACAAAGCAAATTTGCAAACAAAGCACTTATTTGGGACAAAACAAAAAAAAAACTAATGTGCTTGAACAACACTTGAAGGAAACCAAATAAACAAGGAGCCTAACTTCTTAGTAGCAATGTTTTAAATGTATCTCATTGACTGGGATTGGAAGCTCTTCACCATCCATCTTTGTAAGCTAGAAGGCATTATGGGATTTGTAGTTGGAATTTGTGTATGGGCCATTCCAAAGGGAATAAAACTTTGTGTGCCTTCCTGGTTTAGTTCTATCCTCATCCCACTTGAGGACCAAATCTCCTTTTTTGAAACTTTGTCAAGAAGCTCCCTTGTCAAAAGCTCTCTTCATGTGTGCTTGATGAATTTCCATGGGTAGCATGGACTAATTTATTATCTCTTCCAATCCATAAGCTTAGCATACCTAATCTCCATAGGCTCATTCTCTAACAACTCAAGTCAATGCATTAGTTTTAAAGCAAGAAACTCAAGAGAAATGGGTAACCTTGCTTCCTTACCATATACCAGCTTGTATGGAGAGTTGGCTATTGATTTTTTGTAGGTGATTCTATCAGCCCATAGCACTGACTTCAACTTGAGATGCCATGACCTCTGATTGTCTTTAGTAATCCTTATGATCTTCAATAGGTTTTTATTTCTAGACTCAGCAAGGCCATTGCCTTGTGGATAATAGTTTGATGAAGTGCTAAGATAAATTTCATGTTGGACAGCGCATTGACTGATCATAGTTCCCATTAAAGCCATTGCATTATCAAAAATAATATTTTAAGGAACTCCAAATCTAGTAATCAAACCTTCATAGAAATCTATAACTTTGGTTTCATTTGCTTCTTTCAATGCCACTAGTTTTGTCCAATGTGTGAAATAGTCTATAGCAGTTAGAATCCACTTGTGTCCTAAACTTAAAGGAGGATTTATGAGACCAATAAAGTCCAACCCCCATTGGAAAAATGGCAGGTCCACCATAATTGGTTGAAGAGGTAAGGCTGTAAGTTTCACCTTTCTTATAAACATATCACACTATTTGCACTTCCTAACCCATGCATGATAATCACCAAATATATTAGGCCAATAGTACCCACCTCTCATGATCTTAAGGGCTATAGTTATTGTAAAAAAATGTCCTCCACCATGTCCATCATGGAATTATCCAAGCAATCTCTAATTTTGGCTTGGCTCTAATCATCTTAGCAACATGCCATTGATATCTTTCTTGAACATAACACCATCAATAAGTAAGCAAAAATGGAATTGATTGCAACTTGAAATATCTTTTTTTTAAGCACTTAGATGAGAGGGACAAATACCATCTTGGAGGTTGCTTACCAAGTCATGAAACTAGTTGAAAGGTGAGGTATGACCAGTTATAACCTCTTCATCATTTAACACCAAAATAGCCTCATTAATCTCTTTTAAGTCTCGAGCTAGATGTTCACGAAGTCTTTTGCCTCTAATCAATTTTGTGACCTTAATTAACACATTATACTCCATTACCTTGGTTATCCAACCAGTTCTCTTCTCATTTATATCTTTGTTCAAAAGGAACTCTTTGATGCTCGAGTGAGAGACCATTAGGTGTATTTTATTGTTGGACAATAAGTATCTAAACTTTTTAAGAGACCTTATAACTGAAAGTACACGTTTTTCAACAAAAGGGTACCTTGTTTCATAGTCTTCCAAGCCTTGAATAAATAAATCTATTGACTACTCCAAAGCCTCACAATTTTTTTGCATAAGAATGCCTGAAATGGTGTCCATGTTAGCATATGTATATAAAATGAAATATTTTGCAAAATCTATATTTATAAGTGTAGGAGCACTAGCTATGGCCTTTTTAATATCTTTAAAACTTTTAAATCCTTCTCTGGACTAGTTGAATCTCTGATTCTTCTTTATCATGGTTACAAGTGGCTTAGCTAAAATGGTAAAATTTGAAATATATCTCCTTATGAAGTTGATTTTCATAATTTGACATATCATTGAGCTAATTTAGTTAAAGATTGATATCTTTTATCATCAAGCTAATTTATCTAATTTAGTTAATGAAGTTAAACATGTAAAGATCATTCATATTTACATATTTTGACATATCTTTGAGCTAATTTAGTTAAAGATTGACATCCTTTATCATTGTTTATAAATATTTGTGCAAAATTTTCTTAATGTGCTAGTCTGATCATTATTCTTTACAAAGATAAGGTTTACACATCATATTTCAAATAGGGTTCAAAGCTCTCAAGCTAGAATTGCCAAGGATAAGGACTAGGTCACATTTAGAGACCAAATTTTCCCTTCTTTCATTAGAGATTCATAGGAGAGCTAGGTGAGACAAAGGTAATAATAGGATTTCAAATTCTCTACCAACTTCACTAGTTCAAGGCACTCCTATGTTCAGTCCATAACAAGGTATGGATTGGCTAGGTGGTAGTTTAATCAATGTACAAGGTGTGGTACATGACCTTCCTTGTAATCCTAAAAAGTATTTGCCTACTTTTTATCCTAATGGTGTTGTGACTACTAAAGAACATATTAAAAGCTTCAAGGCTACTTTAAGACTTTTGAATGTAACTCATGAGGATGTAACATATATATTATTTCTATTTACTTTCAAATATGTTGCATATGAATGGCTTCTTAACCTCCTTGCAAACTACATAGCCAGTTGGAATAATTTTAATGACTATTTCATTAATCAATTTAGAAAAATCATTAATCCTTGTGTCCTTTACCAATAGTTTACCACAGTCAAAAGAGATTCAAATGACCCCATAAGAGCCTTTAATGAAAGATTCCAGAAGATGTTTAGTATAACTATAGCTCCTTACATACCTAATGAGGTTTTAGCCTTAGAGATTTACATGGATGCCTTGGATCCCATGACTTATGTGTTTCTTAAAATATTTGCTCAGATCATTAATAAATTAGCCTTAACTTATGCTGAAGATGTGATCATTAATGACCAGATGTAACCTCAAGGCCAAATGGCATACAATATCCCCAATATCAATCCAAATTTTCCTATCTTGAATGCCATTCCCAATGCCAATCAGAATATGCCTATCTTGAATCAGCTTCTAGTTTTGCACCAATTGCCTTTAATTCATGCTCATCTTAGACAAAACCTAGGATTCTTGAACAATGCAAGTGGATCCCATCCAAAAGATCAAAGAGCTTTGGTGTCAACCACTAGCACTAGTAACACCCATGTTCATAATTCTGAGGCCCTAAAGAATGAGAATGACTCTATTCTCAAAATGGTTCAAAATCTAAGCACTGACTTCCTTTACTTACAGAAGCAAGTAGGAAACACTAGGGAAAGCTCTAACATGAACTAATCTTTCCAAAGGTTTAGTATACCTTCAAATAGGTTTTAAAATAAAAATAATAACCACAATAATGATTCATCTACTAATAAGAATGTGCCTGATATAAATCTTAGTGATGTAGCTTTGTCAAATTATTATAGAGTTCATTTTACTTTAAATCATGGTGAATTAGATTGTTTATAATTTTGTAATGCTTTTAAAGCTTTTCAAGAAGAGTTAGATACCTTTGAAGTTGTCCCTAATAAAGACAATGATTTGGGTACATCAAATTCTTCAAGGTCATCCAAATCTTCAAAATCAATTCTCATGGTGGAAACATTCAAATTCCCATTTCAAGAAGAGAATGAGCCTAAAGATATTCTTGAAGATATTCATGCTTTTCAACAATATCTAAAGAAGACCTATCCTCTAAGGAACAGGGAGTAAAATAAGTTGTTGACAAGTTCCACTTCACCAAATAACTTTGATACTCTTCTTGATACTACATCAGAAAACAATCCAGAGCCTCCTAAGGGAAGTAATTCTAAAACTAATACTACTGCATGCAATTCTTCCAATAGAACTACATATAATATAGTAGAGGATATGAAAAAGATCAAATCTAAAATTAGTTTACATGAGTTAACTCAGATTACTGAGCAAAGGGATATGTTAGAATATTTATCTAAGAAACCTAGTAAGTCACCAAATGCTATCAATGCCAATGTTACAATGTACAAAAATAAGGTTGATGTTCCACCTTTCTTGCTAACAGTTAGAATATTTGGTAAGAATTTGCATAATTATTTTTTAGATTTTGGTGCATCTACAAATATCATGTTTACAGGTATTTATGAACAACTCGGTTTAACTCTAATTAAATCTGATAGAGTTGTAATTCAATTAGATAAATCAAGAGTCAAAGTAATTGGTGAATTATTAAATGTTCATATGTAGATTACTTCTGAACCAAGGATCCAACAATTTATTGACATCCAAGTGGTTGAAATCCCCAATGCCTATGTAATGTTGTTAAGTAGAGATTGGATAAGGGCCTTGAATGGTTATATGTCAACTAATTGTTCACACATGTGGCTTCCATGGAAGGGAGTCCCAAATTAGATCATGATAGAGAGGGAGCCCAAGATGAAACACATGATCACTGAATACAATTCCACTAATGAGAAGGTCAAATTGGTTAATTCAAATTTGGGTGGTTACACTCTTGACACCCCTAAAGTATGTAACTCTCAAGTTTTTCATGCTATGCCTAGATTATGGAAGTTATATTTTGATGGTGCTAGATGCAAATTAGGTTCTAGAGTAGGGGTGATGCTATTCAATCCCATTGGGAAAGAATACAATGCATCTTATAAATTTTAGTTCCCATGCACTAACAATTTGGTAGAGTATGAAGCACTTATTCTTGGATTAAAATTTTCTATCAAACATAAGGTCAAAAAAGTATTAGTTTTTTGTGATTCAAAACTAATAGTTAGTTAGGTCAAAAGTAAATACTAATTTAAACTGTCATATCTTAAGAAATCTAAATTTAGAGTGTGGGACTTAATTGAATGTTTTGTTGCTTTCAAAATTGTGTCAATCCCTAAGGAAGAAAATAAGGTTACTAATGAACTTACTTTAGCTACAAACAACCTTATGCCCAATCAAAGCTCCAAGCTAAAAAGTCTTACCATCGAATTGGTCCCTTATCCCTCAGTTCTAGATAATGTCAACCACTTTTAAGTTTTTAGTGATGATCAACAGATCATAGATTTCATGACTAACACAAGAGTATTTGAGGCCCACATCATTGATGAGGTCAATTAAAATGCTCTTGATGAGGACAAAGTAGAAGGCATGCTTGATGACAAGATCATTCAACTGAATGACAATAATATTCCCAAAGGAATGATTACCCTAGAAAGACTGTTTGATTTAGATAAACTAGCTGAGATTGTCAAGATTCCCAAAGTGGATGGGAAAGATTACAATGTAGTTGATCTTGGTTCCCAAGGTCAACCTCAGCTGGTAAACATTGGTACAGCCTACACAAACATAGAAACCAAAAGAGCTAAATATTTTTTGACCAAGTATAAAGATGTAATAGAATGGTCCTATGATGACTTAAAGATATTTGATCTTAGAGTCATAACTCGCACCATAACTTTGAAAGAAGTTTGCAAACCATCTAGAAATAAATAAAGGCCAGTCAACCCTATCCTAGAACCATTAATATATAAAGAGGTCAATAAACTCTTAGATGCAAAGATTATGTTTTCCATTAGACACTCTATCTAGGTTGCCAATTTGGCACCAGTTAGGAAGAAAAATGGTGAAATTAGATTATGCATATATTTTAGAAATTTGAATAGATCATCTAAAAAAGATAACTATCTTTTACCTTCTCTTGACCAAGTCATTCAAATATTTTTTGGTTCTGTTATGATGTCTTTTCTTGATGGATTTTTAGGGTATAATCAAGTACTTTTGAATAAGGAAGATAGAATGAAGACTGCATTTACTACTAAGTGAGGCACTTTTGCCTACAAAAGAATGCCCTTTGGGATAATCGATGCAGGGGTAACCTTTTAAAGAGATATGGACCATGCATTCTAAGGACTCATAGGTAAGTGCATTATTATATACATGGATGATCTAACTATGTTTTCTAAGAGCAGGGATGATCACATTATGCATTTGCAATAAATATATGAGAGATGCAGAAGGTATGGAATCTCCCTCAATCCCAAGAAGAGCACTTTTTGTGTAATAGAGGGAAAGATAATAGGACATGTTATAACCAAAGAGGGAATATCTATAGACCATGATAGGGTAAATTCAATATCAAAGATAGAACCCCCTAACAGTAGGAAGGAATTAAACTCTTTCTTTGGTAAAATCAACTTTGTAAGGAAGTTTATTTCTAGCTTTGCAGATATTGTAAAGCCATTAAATGACATGTTAAAGAAGGATGCCAAGATCATGTGGAATGAAGAGACAAGAAAATCTTTCAAAGACATCAAAGAAGTAATTGGACAAGCTCTAGTTTTGATAAATCCATATTTATCTAAAGACTCTTATCTTTATTCCTTTACTTCTAACCATACAATAGTTGTTGTTCTAACATAGAAGATAAACAAATGTGATCACCCCATTGCATTTATGAGCACTAATTTTATAAATGATGAGTTAAAATACTATTTGATTGACAAATAAGCATTTGATTTAGTCAAGGTAATAAAGAAGTTTAGACAATATATTATTAGGAATAAAGTGCATGCAATCCTACCAGACCCTACCACTAAGCTTATGCTAAGTCAATGTAAACATGGAGAGATATGAGTTAAGTGGATGTATGTACTTAAAGATAATGATCTAAATATAAAGACTACCAAGTTGATAAGACGTCAAGGTTTAATTTAGTTAATTTCTAATACTAATCCAAACCTGAGTGTTATGTAGGTTGATCAACAAAGTTTTCAACCCAATGATTGTTATGATCCTATTATTCATTTACTAATCAATGGTTATTACCCTACAAGATTGAGTAGAGAGAAAATGAGAGATTTAAGGCTTAAGGAAACACATTTCTTGATTAAAGATGGAGTACCATACAAAAAGAAATTTGAAGGCATTTACCTAAGATGTGTTTCCAAAGAAGAAGTAACTGAAATCTTGAGCACATTCTATTAAAATCTTGGGAGTGGACACCCATATAGAAGGAAAACAACCCACAATATCCTTAGGGCTAGTTACTATTGGCCTACTATCTTCAAGGATGCTCACAAGCATGTGAGAGAGTGTCATTCATGTCAGATCTTCAATGCCAAAGAGCTAAAGGCAACCATGCCACTGAAGCCAGTTATGATTAATAAACCTTTTTATCAATGGGGATTAGACTTTGTGGGGGTCATTAACCCCAATTAGTTATATGTTCATAAGTACATTCGAATTGCTATAGACTACTACAAAAGATGGACTACAGCAGTGGCAACCAAACAATGCAAGACTGAAGAGGTGATTAGATTCTTAGAAAAGAACATATGCACAAGATTTGGAACACTAGTATATTTAGTCTATGATAATGGATATGCCTTTATATCCATTATGATGAGTGAGTTGGCATATGACAACAACATTATTCTCAAGTTCTCATGAAACCATTACCTTCAAGGTAATGGAGTGTTTGAATCAACAGATAAGAACTTGATGAAAGTCATAAAGAAGTTTGTAGCTGATAAACCAAGAACATGGCATAAATTACTCAAGTATGCCCTCTGGGTAGACAAAATTTGAGTTAAATAGGCTCTCAAAACATCACCATTCCTACTATTATATGGTTAAGAACCTATATTACCCATTACACTCAAGCTGCCAACATATAGGTTCATACAAGAGTACATAGAGGAGGACCAAGAATTTACAAATTCAATGTTGCTGGACATCATACAGATGTAAGATTCAAAAGAGGAAGCTTTTTCCAATTTTAGCAGACATCAAACCACAGTTAAAAGGTGGTTTGATAAACATTAAAAGATAAAGGTGTTTAGACAAGGAGACCTAGTTCTTCTTTGAGATAAGGCCTCAAAACCAAAAAGAATGCATGGAAAGTTCACATCTTTGTAGATTGGTCCATATCAAATTGTAGATACTTTGGGGGATAACACTTTCAAACTCAAAGACTTGTAAGGAACATAGTTTACATTGCCAACCAATGGGTAATACCTCAAGCACTATTTCTCTGATGTCCCACCTGAAGTCTTCATGGAGTGAACTATAAGGCTAGTTAGAGTTAGTGTAGGTAGGCTTTAGATTAGTTTTATGTCTTGTTCCTTACTTGTACATAGGGTTTGTATATATTTGTTTGATTATTTGCTTTTATTTCTGTTATTTTCTTTGTGTTTGGTGTGTTTGCTTTCTATGCTTTTTTTATTGATTCAAATAAGTCTTTTTCAAGACATTCCTTAGCTAAAAATACATTTGATTGCTCAATATAACTTCACCAATCAGGAATGCATGTATGACTTCTCAACATTTGTTGATCATGGATTATTGAAATGTGAGTTTGATGTTATAGTTTGGAGAAATTGGTGAAGACTAATAGGTAGGTTAATTATTCCTTTATATCTTAAGCCCTGTTATGATCTAAGCTTGATTCTAAGAAAGATTGTAGATGTAGGATGAAAGCTTGAATTATTGGGACATAGTCATGTTTTCACTTAACAAAAATTATTGCCTGGGACAAAGGTTACAACCAAGGATGATTACCTGAATACCAAAATTTTTACCAAATCCCAAGACCTGACTAACTTGGTTCCCAACCTTTGCTAGAAAGTAAAAAAATGATTTGAAAAATACAAAAATAAGAGCTTTTTACAAATTAAAGGACTTTCTAAGCGGAGGTGATTCTAGTAATCTCCACCAGGGCTATGGATGCATGGCTGGCAATAGAGCAAGGCCTTGAGTGGAACCAAAGGCATCTTTGTCAGGGATATAGATGCTTAGTTGGCAGTAGAGTAATGCCCAAGCCTTGCCTAAGCTAAAACATGATTCTTAATGGACATCCAAATATGTTATAAGTCTTGTTAATGGTTAAAGTCATGAAATCTGGAAGTTGTTTTCTAAATCTCATGGCAAATAGTAAGTTGAATCAAAGCACACTCACTACATGATTGTGTTTTGATGTATGATCCCAATTTTGCATAAGACTTATTTTAATCATGAATTAATCCTAATAAAGGTACTTGATCACGTGAAATAGGTAACCTAGTTATTAGTCTAAACTAGAGTCTTTGAATTCTAACATATTGCTATGTTCCCCCCAAAAGTTGTCATTTGTTGAGGTCAACATACCCCCATTTTTGAAAAACGGGGACCCTTATTTTAAATTTTGCAAATTTGTGCCTTAAATTGAGAATTCACTTGATCAGAATACCATTATAATGTTACACATGATCTTTATTTGAAGATCATCTGCACCATGATTGGATTAACATGATTGCACATGTTTCTTGTTTGATCTTATCTAATATTTCTAGCATTGCATCTTTATGTTTTAGGTTATAGGTTCAATGGAATCTCAATTAGAATAGACAATGCTCAAGGCTCTATGTTTTAAAATGATAATTTGATCCTTTTACTAGCCTTTGGTTTGCAGATGACTACTTAAATCTATGTTTAGATCATGTTAAAACCCTAGTCTAATTTACTTTAACCTAGGTCCTTTTAAAACATATTCAAATTTACAAAGGTTCATTAGGTTTGAAATTTTGTGGGAGCTTTTATTTAAATTTTCACGAGAACACTTTAATTTTGACTTAGTTTATATTTTATCCTAAGGTTTTAGTCATGTTTATTAACATGACCAAAACCTTAGTCTAACATCTTTAACTTAAGTTCTTTATGTCCGGATCCCCCTTTGTTCATTTTATCTTTGCATGGTCTAACTAAATGTGGAGTCAATTTATTATGTCTGAAAACTTAGCCTAAAATTTTATCCTAAGGTTTTATCATGTTTATCAACATGAATAAAACCATAGTCTAAAACTTTACCCTAAGTTCTCTATATTACTTGAAGCTTACTTGATTTATTTTATTATCCACAAGATCGATAGTATATATTTACTCAGGTGAAACTGATCCGATGGTGTGGTATAAAGTCAATAATTTAAGAGCCTTGATCGATGATGCACATTTACTCGGGCAAAAAAGATCTAACGATGCAAGATTAGAGTTGAAAAGTCAAGTTGTGGCCCTAATGTAAAGCTCAATAATCTTCCTAAAGATTGACAGTACATGGCTAAGTGTACACATTTCGATTGATGGTGCGTGTTAAGTCAAAACTTTAATAGAGCCCCAAGACAAGTGAGAAGTTGACAAGTGTCACAATTTTAGTAAGAGAAGAATGAGCCTCTAATAACATTCAACCCCTCAGATTGAGATTTGATAGAGTGCATTTTATCGACCAAGGATGATCAGATGATGTGAAGCAGAGGTTGAAAATTGAAATCCCTATGAGAAAATGTGAAGATGAAAAGTGGCATAACCACAGTCCATAGATTAAATCTAAGTTTGAGCATCTTATTGAATATCGATGGTACATGGCTGATAGTACACATTCTGATCAATGGTACTCAGAGCAAAGTAAATAATCTAGTGGATCAAGATCAATGGAGCACATTCATCTAGGTAGAGATGATCTAATAATGTGAGATGAAAGTGGACTTTTCAAAGGACCATGTGTACAAAAACCAAATGGTTACTTTTTAAATATTAATGCACTATATGACATTGTGGAGCCACATAAGCACCAAGTTAGATTAAGAGATCTTGTGGACCTAAAAAGGCAAAGGTATAAATATGCAATTCAAGCAAAATATAAGGCATGAAAACTCACTTGTTTGAACTAAATGCCACCATTAAAGCACTATAAAAACCTTCAAAAAAACCCTAATAAGTACAAAAACCCTAATCTGACCCCATGATCATTATAATTAAGCCAATGAGAATTGAATTATCATATGTGCAAGAATAATTCAATTGAGGAATCAAATTCCAATCCACCAATGAGAAATTTGACAAAACTCACAACCATGTCAGCTTAAAAAGGTGTTTTCAAGGATGATGTGGAGCTTTATTTGGCCTCAAACATAGAAGGGATAGTTTTCAAAGACATAGAGTTCGACGCCACCACTCTGAATACAGGAAATAACAATTTTTCTAAGCTTTTCTAGACTATTGAAGACTGGCCTATCATCACCCAAGAAGAGAAGAAGAACATGTCTGCCAAGAGGCTCTACTACGATATAGTTGCAATCCAAATGATGGGCCAACATTATGCAATAGTAAAACTCGAGGTACTTCATTATAATAACATTCTTGTTCTTATTTTTAAAGATGGTAAAATAGATAAGGGCATGCTAACCAATGGACATACTCAAAGGAAGATAGCCTACATCTCCCCTGTAGCTTTTGAAAACTACTACAAATTGCCCAAACCATAAAAAGACCTATCTTCCATCAATACCTAGGCCAAAGAGAATGATTTAAAGAACATCCTTGCCTTATGGCTATATTCTAGGAACCAAGTCTTCTCTGAATTCAACAACAACATCCCCATAGTCAATTTAGACCTGGTATAAGGATGATTATGACAATGATGAATAGGTTGTGTGGGATTCAACCACTACATTTGTAGACAAAATTTGGTTGCCCTTTGTCTACTTCATGGTTGAAAAATAGATCAACCCTCCTCTAGGTGAGGTAATTAACATTGCTTTAAGTAGACAAATCTTTAAAATTATAAGGAGGAAGAAAACCCAATTCTATGTGATGTCATACCTTTTATATGCCCTCTATGCAATAACCAAGATTCCTAACCTTTGGGAATGGTCACCCAGTGGAACACAAATAGTTTTCCAATACTATTTAAATCTACACATATTCAAATATAGGGATCACATCTAGTTTATATGTGATTGTGCCTATCCAACCTTAAGTGAGGCTATCATCGGGATCCTAATGATGAGGGTCAGCCCACTGATAAAGAAAACTGTTGAAGCTATGGGGGATATATGGCTATATCCAAATTATAAAATCATTAGAATTGAGGGGACCCAATGCACTCCACTCAGGCTACCTGTCCATGTGCCAAATAAGCTAGAAGAATAAGAATTGGATTACCAAATTTATAGTGGAATAGATGGTATTTTCAAGACCAAAAGAAATGGACTTCTCTACAGCCTCCCCATAACTATTGGAAGGACTGTTTTTCCATTATGGGATAATATTTAAGCAACCTCAAAATATATGACATCCTTCAACTTGTAAATTAATGAACTAAGGCAATGGGACCCTTATGGCAGGGTTAAGGAACATGTGAAGAATAAAGGAATCAATGTACCCTATGATCATCAACCTGGTCCTTTTTCCCCTATGTACACAAAAACATCTTCATTCTCTGAGGTCACTAGCAGATTGAAAGAACACAACCTCAAACCTGAATCTAGAATGATGAAGAAATAAAAGGAGATGATAGATGGTAATTGGGGCAAATGTAGTACTATTTAATAAGTAGTGTACCTACTAGACCTCCAGCTCAACCATAAACAAAGCATAGACCTGGGGCACATATTGAGTAGAGACTAGAGGAAAAAAGGCATGATGAGATAGCATATTCTTTAGCCCAACCAAAAGAACAAGGATCACTTATTGAGGAAATTCACATAGTAGCATTAGACCCTACTGAGACAATTGAGGATGCCTTGAAAATACTATCCAATACTTATGAGTCTAATGATAAAGAAGCTCAAGCTGAAAAAATAGAGAAATAAAAGGGAAAAGAGATAGCATTGGACTTAGTTCCTATATATAAACCTAAAATAAAAGCTGAGCTAGCCATTATGTCCAAGGCTAAGAAGCCCAGAGTGACTTTAACCCTTCCCTTGGGTTAAGTCAATCTATTTAGCGAAGATAACTTGATATATGGCCCTTCCATTCCAGAGTGGTTCATTTATGAACGCAAATTGTAGAGATTACCCACCATGAATTACCCTTGGGCCATGGTAAAGACCACAAATATCCCTCTGGAGTAGGAAATGAAGCCATGGATTGTGGCTCTACAAGAAGAAGAGGAAAGAAGACTGTCTACTCTAGAACATCAAGTGAAGCACAAATGGATGCCCTAGCTCCTAAAGTGACCAATCACCTATGGGAGTAAAGCGTGATCCATAGACAGCTAGATTGTAAAGAATAACATAGAAAAAAGTCATAGTGGTGGAGAGGAGATCACTTTCTAGAAAATAAAACCATTGACCAACTTAACTGCAGTGGCAGGACAAAAGCCTAGTCAAAATCATATCTTTGAAGAGAATGTTCTTGAATTAGCCCAGGCTCAAACTAAACAATTATAGGCTACCATCAAAGGCATGCAACAACAAAAAGAGAACTTGGAGAAACAAGCTATCTTATCAGTTCCAGAGGCAATGATTAGAATGTTTGAGGACACTTTATTTGACATGTTTAATTATTTAAAGTCAATAAAGTCTAGACAGAGTATATTGAGCCAATAGGATGCAACAACCAAGAGCCTAGTTCACCAATGGCAGAACTGAAGGGGAAAAATAAAAGATTTGATCAACATCCTAATAAAAGACCAAATTTTTGATTTCAAAACAATTAGCTTGGCTCATCTAAACACAATCATGGGGTTATTGATAGATAAAATCAAGAGTCTAAGCAAATGGTCTAGGGACCTAGAAAACCTTTATAAGGTTGACAGGCAATTGTAAAGTAGGATGAAACATACATTGGGGAGCATAATCAAGGATCCCACTATGCTCATCTCAATTGGTCTAATGATTGATGATGAATTCAAGCATAGAGTCACCCAAGTCATGTATGAAATAAAGAATCAGAGCCAAGGAAAGACATGAGCTGATAACACAAAGATCATGGACATGATATTTACCATAGAAGAGAAGATTGCAGAGGCTAGGAGTATAAAATAAGCATTGGAAAGGGCTGATAAAGATCTCAAGAACATGGTAGATCAAGAAGATGAACTCTTCATGGAGCCTATTGTTAAAGTTAATTAATGAACATTATGAAAAAGTAGTGAAGATCCTTTAGCATAAATAGGGGACTGTAGTAGGGGGACCTCAAGGCCAAACTAGTTGATTTAGAAATATTCCTTTTGTAGCTTAACTTGTATAATATTTTGAAATATAATATTCTTTTTGTAAAGGCATGTGCAATTTGTAAAGCACATTGCCTATATGTTAGTCCATTAAGAAGTGTTTAGAGCATTCTAGAAAGTTGTATAAGGGACATATGTCCCTGACACTTGTACTAATGTAATTTGGCATAACTGACCAGCATACCTCCTCAATTTTCTATATAAATAGGTATTGTTAATTGTAAGATGCGGGGGGAGTTTTTGAGCCAAAAACCATTTGTAAATTTTTGAGCAATTAATATAAGCAAAGATTTCTGCAAAGTTTGTCCACATTTGCTTGTATATTTTGTTATCATGGCTTCTTTCTCATTTATTTGGTCTATCTTTTATATTTGAATGGTTCTTATGGATTTTGGATGTGCACCTTTAAATGCAGAGTTGATAATTTGTGATAATGATAGAGTAGTTGAAAGTTCTTAGGTTCATTTCACTTGCTTTACTTTTCTTGTATATGTGCTAATGCTATTTGCTTGCAGGGGTGAATCTTTAAAGATAATCTAGTTCTTATTTACATCATTTCATATTATCCTCAGATGTTTTCTTGATGTGTGATAAGATTTGAGCTTATGATACTTCATGTCATATGTTGGTTAAGTGCATGGTCAGATGAAATTTGAACTTTGTCATAATGTTTGAATTAAAGATCAGTAATATCTTTCCTCTCTGCCCTACCCTTCCCTTTACTCAATTTTTGATCATTTCACCTTACATTAAATCCATTATGAATATTCTTGCTAGTTTAGCTTTAGCTTAGGTCTTGATCATAATTCACTCTAATTAGTATAAATCACCTTCAATTTCATAGATCAACTATTAGTCTACGGTTGCTCCCAACAACCAATCAATACAAATTTGTGAAATAGTTCATTTGCTTTACCTCTATTCTACCAAAGATAGTAGGATTATCACAACAGAGAACTCATGCAATGGATTCTTTGAATCTAGAAATGAGAAGTGTTTCTTAAACACTCTGAACCACTTGTGATACACTTTTAGGCATCAACAGATTCCCTAATGGAATATTCTCTATATAGTTCTCTCTCTAGAGAATTATAAGGAATTTTAAATTCATTTAAATTCCCTTCAACTCTATAGAGTGTTCGCTCTCTAGATATTTCCATTGAATTTTAAATTCCATAAAATATCCCTTTTCTCTCTATTTAAAACCACCATCTCCTTCCATTTGAAACAACTAAGGAATGCAAGAAAAATCCATGTCCAATCTATGATCAAATCTATCATGCCAAATTAGTCTTTTAATCAAGCCATCAAGTCTATAAGTTGAATAAAAATTTGTGTTTTATAGTAATCCAACACCAAATCTAATAAATCTTAGTCTTATTTTTGTCTTAATATTATTTGGAGGATAAAATTGGTGAAGATGCAGGCATAATGTAGGTATAATATTGTCATTTGAATTTCATTTTTATTTAATTATCTCCAAATTAGAGGTGTGATGTAATTTTGTATTGGATATTGATAAGTTTTTATAAATCAATCCATTTACACAAAATCTATGCATTACATATGCGTTGGTCAATTAGACAATGAGGAATATTTGAAAACATGCATGGATGTTTTACTATAGTTAGATGAAACACATTTTATCTCATATTGGAATCAAGGAGTGGAGAAATAAAAACAAAAGGTGTGACATGATAGACATATTAATAATAATACTTTTTCTCCTGGTATACATGTTTTGGCTTATGACTCCAAGTTTGCAAGCCATTCAAGAAAACTTCGCATCCATTGGTATGGTCCATTAATCATTCATAGCATTTGTCCCACATGCACGTGTAAGTTGAAGAGGTTAGATGGCCAATTTCTTTCAGGCCATTTTAGTGGTATTCAGCTTTGACCCTACCATTCTAAGTGATGCTTCCCTTTTGTTAATAAGGCATATTCCACTATATTAGTTTAGGATTTTGGTTTATTTTTCAATAAAGTGTGACATTGTTTGTGCACATTTTACTTAGGTTTAGATCATCACTTGGTTATCTCTTATTTTATTTCTAATGTTGTGGAGGATCACAAACATCTTTTAGTGTGGGGTTATGCTGAATGAAGTAAAGCTAGACAACACAAAATAAATAGTGGAAGGAAATACATGTGAAAAGGGGTTCGTAAGTGGAAGCACATAAGGACAAGTAAAAATGCAAGATATGACGCGTAACTAATATAAGAGATCAAGATGGAAAAAGTAGGTTCTTGCCTTAGAAATAGAAACTTTTACAATTGTCATGCACTTTGAGAAAAGTGAAGGATGGGACATATGTGTTAAATGTGATAAAAGTAATGTGTAATGGAAAGCATGCCAAATGGAAATGATGGAAATATTGTTGGAGGCATTAATGAGTGAAATGATGGATGAGATCATGGGGAAGTAAAAATGGGCTACCCCTCAAAGCTATAAAAGGTTAACCAATCTTCATTTTAACACTTTACTATTACTAATTCATACATTTATGAAGCCAATCAGATCATTTTCAAGCTATCAAAAGGAGCATTTATCAAATTTTAGTGACCAATTCATAATTTGTGAAGTAAGGCAAACATATTAAATAGAGAAGTTAGTGAAGTAGTGATTAGATAAATGTAGTTGAAAGAGTTATATGTTGTAGGTGTTGATACCCACCATTGGAGGATACTGAAGTGGGAGAGCTGAGGTAATTGGAAATAATAACCATATATTATTTTGAGAGGATTGGATGGTTACACCTCAACCTTTAGGCTCCTTAGAGGGTGATGCAGCTAGAGAAGAATGCCCTGAGAAGCACACCCTTGCTTGTGATCCATGACGAAGAATATTTTGAGGGTACAAAAGCACAACTAATTTTGATAAGAGAGGAATAACTTGGTGAGTCTAACATGTAAGAGGAAATCTTGGCGTAGCATACATAGGGACAACACATTAAGGAATCTAATATGACATGCAAGGTGAATAAGAAAACCACATAACCACCCCTACCCCTTGTATTAATCAAAGAAATGCAATATCTTGAGTCGATGTTGTGCACAAAGAAATGGGAGTCTAATGTGTTGACCTATCAAGTATTTGATTACAATCACCACCAACTTGTGAATGAAGTATAATTATAGTAAGACTCTAGGGTTGATGGTAGAACACTAGAAATGAGCTTATTAATGATATCATAGTTTTTAATCATCTCAATGATGCCAAAGTATTTTAGTTATTCAATTTACCTTATTTTGGCAAGCCCATGGAGGTCATGAGGTTTCTTATCTCGTGCATTCACAAAGATTACTTTTACTTTTTAAGGTGTAGAATGAGGATCACTACCTAGAGAATTAGCAAGGTCATAGGTCTATAATTCTTGGGTGCTAATCTTAATGGATATTTAGAAGACCTAGAAGAAATTGAGAAAATAATGGTGGCACTTGAGTATAAGAAGCAAGATCATGCCATATACAGATCTAGTCTTTAGGATCACACCCTTTAGGTAGTTGTGTGGTTGGATATGACCAAGCTTAGAGGGGTTGATAGGTGGAAATAAGTTGATATGGTGCACTTGTATGTAGCCAAATAGATGGCCCAATGGCTTAAGTATAATTATTCTCAGTATTTTACCAAACATATTATTGTAGATGCAAAGAAGGCCCAAAGCCTGCCTAATCAAAAGTTTGCCTAGGTTACAATTCTTTTTTTATTAGTATTTGATGAGATTAGTGTGCTATAGTACACTAGTGGTGAGTTGAAGTGGGCTTACCCACCTAAAAACAAGTCTCCAATTGATTAGTTCAAACTATTCACATGCCTTAGTGTTATTACCTCCACTCACAAGTTCATAATGAAGGGCTAGTTTGATGGAATGAAATAAGATTTTAAGAATGCATGGTGCATTCCCAAAGAATTGCCTACACAGACAGGTGATAGAGCCCAATTTGCAGTGAATTAATACTTTTCACTAATGTGCATTAGATGAACCCTACATATGACTTATTTGGGTGGCTTAAGCTACCATATGCTTTCACAACCAAGTATTTTATGAATTCTATAAATAGAATATGTGATGCACGCCCTATGAATATTAACATATATAAGATTGACATTGAGACTCACACTCTTCACCAATTATATGTATATCTAGGGAAGAAGGCTTATAGAGAAGAACTAGAATCAGATAATATTGATATCAAAGCCCATCAAATCTTTGTTGGGGACAAGATTCATTTGTTGTATTATATGTTGAAACCAAAGAATAAGACATCAAGGAGTATTGAGGTTAGGAAAGAAACCATTCCACCCCCACTTGAAATTAGAAGGCACCGGAAGGAGAAGAGGTTGGGGCACGATGCCAACTCTAGTGCATAATAAGGATAACCAAAGCATTAAATGATTGCCTCCTTTGCCACCAAGAGGTAGAGTGCCTACAGGTCAGCCACAATGCCTTGATTTTGCCACCTAGACGTATGTTCCTCCAAAATAAGATATTTTAGTGCCTAAATATGGGAAATTTGAAAAAAGAGTGGTGACTCTAGATGCACCACCAGAGAGGGTACCTTTCCTTAAGAAATAAAAAGAGGCCACATCGGAGCCAAAAAAGGAAACCTCTCTAGTGCATCATGAACAAGCCACCCTTGATGGCACACAAGTGGATGTTTGGAGTCCCATTGGTGAAGAGGGGGATGATATAGACATAACTTTGGGCAGTGGTGATCTTGATGCTAGTGCAAGTCACCAAGAGGATGAGCTAGATTTTGAAATATTTGAGCATGATCCCACTAGAGGGAAGAAATCCATTGATGAATCTGTGTAATATAAGCCACTAACTACTAGTACAACCCCTTCTATTTATGCCTAGCACCAATAGAATGTCTCGAAGAAGGACTTATATATGTGGGAATATTTTTCCAAGGAGGACTCGAGTGATCAAACTTAGTGAGAACTTTATTTTTACATGGATATATATAATGAAGAGTTGCATTGTGAATTACCTTCAGATAGTATTATTTTGGCACCCAAAGACATGGATCTCCCTAATACATTTTGGGTGGATACCTGGTAGTGCACATCTCCTTAGGCAAGTGCGATCCTTTTAAATTTTGCTCATGAAGTAACAAGGTAGAATGTATTGTAGGATTTTGATATAAAATAGCTTAAATGAAAGCATCAAGATGTGGTTGCTTTATATCACAACAAGTGTAAAGAATGGATAAATATTGAAGAGGAGTTAGAAGAGCTCAAGCGTAAACTAGAAGCAACAACAATGTCAAGAGTGAATAATCTAACACTCTATAAGTCAATTTTATCGTAGGAGCTGACCCTTGATAATGGTGTTCCTCTCGAGGGTGAGGCTATTGATAAATTAGGGACCCTGGTGGAGCTATTATTAAAAAGATGCAAATACCAAGTAAGTCCTCAATGTGAACAGACTTGGGTAATAGAGTAGTTCACTGAGGATCTTAAAAATTGCAAGTGATTTTTTAATAGAGTTGGCGATCAGTTCCCATCCTTTATGTGGTTTTTGCCAAACTAGCATGACCTGCTAAAATTTTAGAAGTAAGGCTTCAAGAAGAAGAACTATAGTTCTAGCAATTGGTTGAGAGTGCACTTATAATAAAGGATATAGTCAAGCATGCCAAAGCATTTTAAGATGTGGAGGCCTTTAAAAATTAAAAAAACTCTCATTGTCAATATTTGAACACCAATTTTATTGCATTTTGAGGATAGGTTTTGATAGAGGTTACTTTGCTTGAGGATGTTCATAAAGATGTTACTACATCACTTGAGCATTTTTCCACTCAAGCAAGTGACTTTATAGAACAACTTGAGTAGACTAAGTGGCTCAAAGAAGAAGTTGAATAAATCACTTCAAAGCTCTAGACTACATTGAATCATTGGAAGGAAGTGAAGTGTTAGGTTGAGCACATATGACCCGCATTTTTAACATCAGAGGGACCTGAGGATAATGCATAGTCTTAGACAAGCCATTGGATTAGTTTAGGGTGATGTTGGCCCCTCAATTTTGTATCAACATTTCCTAAGTATTTTTTGAAGACAACAGTGTAGAAGAGACATGATGTAAAAGATCGTGGTACATGAGAGGCAAGTCACATGAAATAAGGAAACATGAAACATGAAGAAACAAAAAACATAGGACTTAAACAATAATGAAAGATGGGCAAGGGAATAAAAGGCTAAGATGGTTGGGTAATGATTCGCTCAAACTTCAGAGAAGATAGTTAAGCATAAATCTAGAACTCATCTGTGAGAAGATAAGCACATGATGATGAAGTTGCAACATAGATAGAGCATATAGGGGTAGTTAGGCCTAGGTCCCTAGGAACTCAATGTAATGGATTCCCATGACTCATTACTATTAATGTTCATTGGTGAGTCATCTTTTTGTAATTACTTCTATAACTGAATGGTTGAGGTACACCCATGTATAAATACCCCCTAGTTTTGGTTGATAATTGTAATCTTGGAGTCATCATAATCTTGTATATGACATATGTATGAAATGAGAGGAATATTTTGTGTTTATGAAATATTTATGTAATATGATCATGAATATAATGGAATTATTACTATTTTGTTCTCAATTTACACCCAATTTCTTTTTATATGAATAGTTAAGAGTTAGACATGGAACTAAGTATGAATTTAGAACTAAGTGCATGTTCGAGCACCTTGGCTTAAGAAACTAAATGAATACACCATTTCATGAAGAAACTAATGAGAATGAGTATTGAGTTTCATGCCTTGGGTGAGTGTGCGAGAATGATTTTTCACGTGATATGCCAATGCACTAGCTTGTTGGAACTCTTATTTACTTAGGCACACAACTAGGGAAAGACATGCTAGACTAAAGGAAAAGAGCCCAATACACCACTTGATTTAATTTCATGGGCTTACGGATCATAGTGCCTCATATATATGAACACTAAGTTAGAACATTGGACCAATAGAGGGAAACTTGTTACTTGAGGAAAACCACTTTTTGCAAGGTAAGTAGCCAATGTGCTTGAATTTTTTGAGTTTAGTCTTCAATGAAATTGTTCCATATCCACATCTCTAATTTGTGATTCAGATATCTTGGGAATGTCATTATCCAATATCAATAATGGATTTTACCCCATATACTTGAATTTCATCTTGGCAGATTCTAGTTATGTGAAAGTAGCTCCATAGACGAGGGTAAGGAGTTTGAGTAGATCACGGAGGAGGAAATGTTGGTGTGGTTGAAATGAGTGGGAAGCAATGGTCATATGGTAGGTTCCTACAACTGATGTAAAAATCTCATAATAGAGTAATGATGAGGGAGGGGAAGCTCTGTAGATAAGATGAATTAGGAAATACGAGGAAAATTTAGGTAGAGCTTCACTATCAAGGAAAGAATAAGGGGAAAATACTAGGCCTCAAAGCAAAATCACATAATGAATTAAGTTTAAATGAGCCCCAAAATGGAATTTATAGGCCCCTAAATGTCTTGACACATAATAACCAATCATTAGAGACCCTGCACACATCATAGAAGGAGGTACGACTAGCCTTAACACCTTTATCAACACACAGGTGTATCTACTCATATAGACACTTACATGAGGGCAGGTCGATTGGTTACATCCATTCATGATGCATGAATATGAGTCTACGAGATTGTGTATCATGAAACAACATAAATATAGGGAGTGGTTGGTCATGTTCAATATGCATGGCATGTCATCATGTCTCACATTGCTTGAGGGTTTGGGAACCTAAAACTCATGTCACATGAGGCATGAATATGTGCTTTCACATGCTTATGATATTTTATACTTATTTAAAATTTAAAATTTAAATTTTTTATAAACTTTAACACTTTTCTCATTTTTTGGCACAAAGATTGAGCAGTTGTTCATCGACTCAAAGAACAAACTTGTCTTGAAAATTTTGGGAACAACAATCATTATTAGAAAAACTTCAACAATTTTTTAAGTATTAAAATAAATAAGAATGCACACACTACATGCAAAGAATACTAAAAAACTGTGTGTGTGTGTGTGTGTGTGTTACATCCTAATTCTTTGCTAAGTAAACTTAATTATCTATGGATTTTCTATAGTTGATAATTTGTTTTGATTATTACTAGCTAAATTTTAAGTCATGTGTTGTTAAGGGATAGTGGTATGTTGCTTTGGTTTCATGATTTCACTTCTATGAGTTAGATGTAGTGTATATTTTTACATTACGATCATGATGAGTTGTTGTTTTATTTATAATTTATGATTTATATATGTCATGATGTAATGAAATAACTACCTATTTGTCATGAGTTGGATGCATGAGAGATTCATCCCTCAGAGCTTGACAGAGGGAAAGCATCATCCAAGAGGGTGACATAGATGGACATGCTGGGAGATGACAGAGGAAAAAATAGAACACTGAACACACCACATCAAATAATACATATTAGATGCATGGTTTGAATTGTTTGTGTATTTTTTGATGATGTTTTACTTAGATAATGGTTTATGCATGATTAGTTATTTATGATATCTCAGATTTATGCTTAGATAAATTAATCTTTTGTGACTGCATTTTTTTCATGCTAATGTGTTCATGAGTATTAATTTTTTTGAAAATGTAAATTTGTGTGACTAGTGTATGAAATAAAAATATGCAAAAATAATAAACTAAATCTAAGCTAAGCTAAATTCAACTAATGCTAGAGTAACAAATGCAAAATACAATAATCTTCCATTAGGATTTGAGTCTGATTTGCTTTATAAAGAATGTAGTGATCACTCTTCTAATGCAAAGGGGGAATGGGTAGCATTTGGATGTAAAAGGGATGAATTTGATTTTTCTTTGATTCACTTTGGATGCAAGATATGCTTATGATTTGTAAGGTTTTGTGAATGATTGTGATTTCTCAAGATTTGTGATAGATACAACTTTGATTGTGTTGATTAAAAATGAGGATTTTTATGCTTATTTAGAGAAACTTGAATCATGATCTGATAGTGGAGGATCATTTAGAATTTTTCAAGGTTCCAAATGATCAATGATTGAGGTTGAGTCCTCATCCATGAGGATGGAGACTGTTTCAACCTGGTGAGGAAAAGGAGGGGTTGGTTAGCTGACTTAGTTAAAATAGATTGACAAATTAGAGGAGGAGTCTCAGGAGGTGGAGATTTTCATGGATTTGGTTGGGATGAGGGAGAAAAAAGTGGGAGAGATTTAAATTGGTAAATTAAGGAATCAAATAATAAAAATAAAGAATAAAAGGTGTACAATTAACTTTCTCAAAATACTTGACTTAATCAATTATTTTATTTTAAGAAGAAATGCTAATTATTAATTTAAGAAGAATAATTAAGAAATAATAAAATTTATGTGTCTACATTTGCCCCTTTTCGAAAAGGTGTTGTGAAGCAATATTGTTTCAAATAATTAAAGAAGTAAAGTGTTAATGATAGAGAAGCAAAAATTTTCCCCACATGAATGAAAATGAGTGTGATGATGCCCCCTCAAGGGTTTATGTGAGAAATGAACAAACGCTCAAAATTGATGAAAATAAGAAATAGTTAGAATAAGGATGACAAACAATAAATCAAGCTATGTTAAGATTGATGTCAAATTTACAAGATGTTTTTAACATAAAGGAGTTTGCCCTGGTTAAGGAAAACTATAGCTTTGATTTGAAAACCAATAATTTTAACCACTCAGAGATTGCACACTTATTATTTTTTGCTAATGACTAACGGGCTGAATTAGCAAGTATGGGAACAATACATCCCAGCAATAATAAACTGTAGGTCTATAAATAGAAAAAAGGTATTGATTTTAAAATGATTGGTGGATTTTACGTTGAAAAATTATTTCAAGATTGTGACAAAACCTTGAAACAATAGGATATAATGTTAGAGGTGACATGGCTATCTTATATTACATAGATGCCTGAGGTGTGAGCTAACAGAGATCTATTACTACCTTAGCAAAGAGGTGGCATAGTGAGACAAGTACATTTCACTTGCCGATAGGTGAGATGATTATTACTTTAGAGGATGTTTATTGGATACTGGGGATTCTTATATGAGGTAGACTAGTGTACTAGGGATGGGTTCCATAGGAGGAGAAATTATATTAGATATTTGGTGAGGGTGCATTTCCAATTGTGAGAAATGGGATTGACATAGATTGTTTTAGGGATTTAAAGATGGACTCTCTTACTATTATTTTGATGGCTATTGTCAGTGGCATGTTGCTTCCTAACAAAAATGGTAGATTGTGTCTTATTAGGTTACTAGATGTTATTGGTGACATGATGGAGATGAGAGTCAGGTTTGCATGGGATCCATGTGTTTTGGCTATTATATATCATGATTTATATCATGTTGTCTATTCAGGTCAAGTAGAGATAGGGCCTTCTACACGACTATAGGTTTGGTGTTAGGAGCACATCATGATCGAGAGACCAGTTAGACAACTAAACATGCAAAAGGTAGGGTAGTCAATGGCATATGCATGGCACATGGTTATTGGTGTATGCAGACCACATTTGGGTGATTTAAATTTCTATAGGAGAGCTATGGATGAGCTAGGTGATGAGTAGATTACTTGGAGACCTTATATTGGTATTGTATTTAATTAGCCACATGAGGAGCTAGACATGGACTATATGATGAGTCCTTGCTATATTATTAGGAGACATGTGTACATCATAGAGAGGTATCAACTAGATAGGGTGATGAGATAGTTTGGTGTGAGGTAGCATATTCCAGTAGGTCCACATGCGTTTGCTCAATCAGTGTGGGAGAGACCATAGTGGGGTAAAACTATTTATCCTATTATTATTGATCAAAGTTGGACATAGTTATAGATAATTAGATGGAGGGAGAGGAGAGAGGTGATAGATGTAGGGGTATTTGATGGATATGTAGAGTGGTGGCCTCAATAAAGACTAGTGAGATTGACATTACCATATAGATTTTTGAGGACATGGAGACATAGACTGGTAGCTAGTTTGAATAGGCAGTCATGAGGCACACATTTGGGAGCCTAGGTTAGGAGGGTTATTAAAAGTGGTAGAGGATGAGCATGTGTGGGAGGATGAGATGGAGGATGAGTGGTGGAGATGATCCAGATGCATGATATTCCTATTACTGAGGTAGAGGATATGGAGATTCTATGAGAGGAAGGTATAGCTATGGATTTGGATACAGAGCAAGGGATAGGAGGATATACTCCTATTATATAGGTAAAGAGTGAGGAAGAGGATATAGGCTACATGACCTCCTATTACACAAGTAGAGAGAAGAAAGGCTATAGGTTCATCATAGGCATCAGAGGAGCATGTTCTTATAGAGAGACTAAGGGAAGAGATTTGTGCTAGAGACAAAGAGATTGATTGATCCAAAACTCAAAAATTTTGGTTGAAAGATATTTAAAGAACATGAAAATAACATAGTAATAATGATTTCTCTAAGAAGAGATGTTTTATTACTCATAAGATTGCAAATACAAACATATACATATCTCTAGGAAAATATGTCTCATTTCCTTCCTGATTTACATCTACATTTATACATACTTTGAAGGTAGGAGGAGGATGTGGAAGGTCACCAATCTCAAGGGAGATGAAGTGGTTCAACTTCTATTTACAACAATACATAATTTGATAAATTACTATTTTTAAAAACTTACTATTTTTAGATATCACTATTAAAATTGAAATTTAGGGCACTTTTATTGGGTTTATGGGGGTCAAAACCCACTGAGCATATCTCATGCCATTTCATCACATTATCCTTATTCTTATCTTTCTAAAGGTTTAAATGAGGAGCCAATCAGAGCTATGGTGTTAAAGTTATGGCTCCCAGAAGTTTTGCGACCAATTAGGGTAGGACCATCACCCGAATTGTCACCTAAAGTGTTACCTGAATCATTTCTCCCTCCTTGAGAAGAAATGTTCCCCATTACATCAAGATTCATCATCAAGTGTGGTAGTTGTGTCTGAATTTGATTCTATGTGAGCCACTCACCTTGGTGTCTAAGCTTGCCCCTTTTGATCACCTACTAAAGAGGAATAGAGCACCCTCTTGTTGCCTTCATCTAGGTGTCCATAATTTGATCTTCCTCTACTAGAGCAAAACTCTACAGATCAAGCTCATCAATGTCCAATTATTCTACTATGACTGAAGTTTCCAATAGAGGTGGATGATATGGTTTGAGGAGCTCCATGTTGAATATTGGATGTAGACCAAGGTAGGCTGGTAGGTTTAACTCAAAAGCATTTTCTCAAGCTTGTCTGATGATGGTGCAGGGACCATATCATAGAGGTTAAATTTTTCTATGTGGGATTAGGAGTCATTCCTTTTGAATTCACAACCAAACCTTGTCACCTATAGAAAAATAGTGTGCCATCCTATGTTTGTCATGGTGTTGCTTATACTTTTGATTCATCTTTTCCAAGATGTCATGAACCTGCTGCTGGATGTGTTAGATTTATTCAATGAACTTTGTTGCTTTTTCTACTTTAGATCTCCCTTGAGGTGTATATTCCATGGTGGAGAATGGAATGGCTACATCTATTGGTGTCATGGATTGGAACTTGAAGCATACTTAGAATGGATTGTGCTTGGTGGAGCTGTGCAGGGCCCAATTGTATCCATGTTATATGAAAAGAAGCCCCTCATCCCATATGTGTGGATGTTTAGAGTGATACATCTAAATCATGTGGATAATCAGGCAGTTTGCCACTTCTATCTGACCATCAGTCTATGGATGTAAGGCCATCGACTTCATCAGCTTTGTATCCATCATTTTCCATAGAGTGGATGATAAGATACTTAGGAACCTGCTATCTTTGTTTGAAATAATGGACTTGGGGAGACCAAAATGGAGTCATACATGACTAAAATATAGCTGAGAAGTTTCCTTAGTAGACATAGTTTTATTACAAGCAATCATGATAGAAATTTTTAAAAATGATCAAATACAACAAAAATATAGTCCTTACCAAGTTTTGAAGTGGGCAAACCTGAGAGAAAATCCATTGAGATAAATTCCCAAGGTCTGGTTGGTTTTGGCAATGGTGTGTATAATCTTTCTTATTTGCTAGTTTGACTATCACACATGGGGTGTAGGATTTGAGGTACCTTTCCACATCTTTATACATATGGGGCAAGTATAAGTTCTTTTGAAGAACTACAAATATCTTCTCTACACCAAAGTGCCCACCTGTCCTGCTGAAATGTGCTTCCCATATCATCTTCTATTGCTCTGCAACTAGAACACAGATGTGCCCCATGTGACAGAGGACATTATATTGAAAATATAAATTAGAGACATGTTTACATTCTTAAAGTCCCTAATATGTATTAGCAAAGGTAGGATCTACTTCATACATTGCACCCCAAGTGGCAGTCTCATGTTCACATAGATCAAGAACTATTGTGAGTGCAAACATTAGTGGGTAGATCAAATAATCTATAGCTATATTTGAAATCCCCTTTTTGTGTTTGATTATCAAATGGATTTGCTACAAATATGTGGCCCACTTTTAGTACCTCTCATTTCATAGTTTTATTTATGTCTAGATGAATTCCAATAGTCTATAGTCAGTATGGATGATCGTCTCTTTCCCCAAGATGTAGTGTTTCTATTGTTTGCAAGCTTACATAATGGCATAGAGATCCTTGTCATATGTTAGGTATTTCTTGATTATATCATTGAAATTTTCATTGTGATATGCAATAGGATGGCCATGTTACATGATGATAGATTCTATGATATATTCAAATGCATCTGTCATCAACTCGAAAGGTTGATGCAAGTTTAACAAGGTAAGAATAGGAATTGAACAAAGTATATTCTTCAAATTCTCAAATGATCTTTGTTGTATTTTTCCCCACTGAAATGTAGCTTTATCTCCTCCTTTAGTCACTTGGTTTAGTGGCCAAGTAACATGTGAGAATCCAAGAACAAACATGTGCTAGAAATTTGCAAGACCTAAGAAGATGCAAAGTTCTATGAGGGTCCTTGATGTAAGCCATTCTTGAATAACCTGAATCTTTTTTGAATTGACATGGACCCCTTCCTCATTCACAATGTACCCTATGTACTAAATTATTTTCATCCTGAATGTGCACTTGTTGAGATTTGCACTTGTCCTCTTAAAGAGTTTGAAGCACCTTATAGACATGTTGTAGATGTTCTTCTCATGTTATACTATAGATGAGTATGCCATTCAAGTAGAAAACCATAAATGAGTTGGTGAAGGCTCATAGGATGTCATCCATCATCCTCATGAAGGTTGCAAGTGTGTTATTCAAACCAAAAGGCATAACCAACCATTCAAAGAGCCCCTCCTTGGATTTGAATGCAGTCTTTTAAACATCAATGAGATCAATAGGAATTTGGTGATAGCTAAATTTGACATCAATTTTTATGAAGAAATTCACACTGTGGAGTTGGTCCAGTAGGTCATCAATCCTGGGGAGGGGGTAGAGATTCTTCATAATGATTTTGTTGGCTTGATAGTCAATGCAAAGTCTCCACATTCAAAGCTTAGCCTGATGTGACCCTTTTGGATCAATTCTTGAATCTACCTTTTTATCTCATCATTCTCTAGAATTGATCTATGATACATAGGACTATTAGCGAAGGTGATCCTAGAATCAAATCAATATAACGTTTTCCTGGTAGTGAATTAGAACTTCCATGGGTAACTTGAATAAGTCATCATATTCTCCCATGATTTGACCCATCTGCTTCTGTTGTTGTGTTGATTATGTAGTCAAGGTTGTAACATCGGCCTTCTTGAATCTCTGTGGCTTGACCACCATGATAACAAATTGATTTGTCTTCTCCACCAATATCTTATATTGCTTGGCACTAATCAGGGAGACAGATGTGGGAGGTGGTACTTCTAGTACCCTATAGCATTGCATTCCAAGAGTGAGGGTGATTCTTTGGGTTCATGATTCATAGATGCCATGTTGATCATACATGAATGGCTGACCAAAGAGTACATCACAAACATCCAGATTGACCATATCACACAAGACCTCATCTTGGGAATGTTTTATTGCATATGAAATAAGACACTGGTGGGTGATATGAAGATCTCTCCCTAGGCTCAACCATCCAATACCTTATGGCTTTTGTTGAGGCTTCATGGGTAGATTTAGACTTTTCACAACTTTAGCAGAGATTAAATTCTTTTGACTTCCACTATCAAGAATGAAATGCAGAGGCTTACCTTTCACCCACAACTTAGAGTGAAACAACATTTCCTTATCATATAGCCTTTCCTCGTAGGTCTATGATGAAGTAATGTTAGTATCAAGCTCAACATCTACAATCTCTTCTTTGTCCTTTTTGACTATAGGGTGTGTATGAGGTAGAGCAGTAGATATTGAATTTTGTGACTCAAAAAGTAGGGACTTTATGGCTCAACATTCTTCTTTGGAGTGAATTCTAGTTTTGTGGTAATCACAACATTTCCCAGTCTTCTCCTCCTAGGGTTTCTTATCTTGGAACTCCTTTTGCTTCCAATTTGGCCTCATGTTTGACCTTCTTTGTCACTTTTTGATTTCAAAGGCCGACTCTTCGTATTCTTTCTTCCATACTTCTGATCAATCTTCACCATGAACTTATATGCCTCACCGAGTTCCATTTCCTCTCGTATGTATCATTGTAGTCCACCAAGTTATTTGAGAGTTTTATGTTCTCACTTTATTAGATGCCCAATCTCATAGACAAATAATGAAAAATGTTAGTGTAATCTTAAACAAACTATTCCTTACCTTGGTGAATTTGTTGCCACTGTATGTATAGATCATCATATGCTCCAATGGGGTAGTATTCTTTCTTTACAACTTCTATGAAATCATCCTAGGTAGCTTCCACCTCAAGGCCAATGTCATCCATACTGAACCTTTTCTTGTATAATTCCCACCAATTTGTGATGGAAAATGATGCTTTCAAAAGATCAAAAGTGATCTTCTCTCCATTGGTGAATTTATTTATAGAAAAGTAGGAAGACAATTGATCCAACCAATTTTCTACTACATCAACATTGATTTTGCTTTCAAATGTAGGGATATAAAAATCCACCTGAACCTTGAAGGGTGTTGGGGCACTGAAAGGATATTCCATGGATGAGGAACTAAGGAGTGTAGATGAGAAGCCATAATTTCCCATTAGGATTTGTTGGAGAATTTGGATGAATTGTTGTATCATCTACGCTTGCTACCATTGGAGGGATTAATTCACCATTTCCTTGAAGGGATCAGATGTCTCAATGTCATTCTCCATCTGAGGTCATTTGGAGTGAATAGGTGGATATTCTGTGAGCTTTATTGTTTTCCACCCAAGCTTCTTATAGCTTGACCTCATCCTCAGGGTCATACACTCTCAAGACAAACCACTTTGATACCACTAATCCAAAACTTATAAGTTTTGGTTAAAAGGTATTTCAAGAACACAAGAATAACATAGTAACAATTATTTCTCTGAGAAGAGATGTTTTATTACTCATAAGATTGCAAATACAAACATATGCTTATCTTTGGGAAGAGATGTCTCATTTCCTTCTTGGGATACATCTACATTTATACATACTTTGAATGCAAGAGGAGGATGTGTAAGGTCACCAATATCGAGGGAGATGAAGTGGTTCAAATTCCATGATTTATAATAATACAAAATTTGAGAAATTACTATTTTTAGACAACACTATTAAAATTGAAATTTAGGGCACTTTCATTTATTTTTCAAGGGTCAAAACCCATTGAGCATAGCTCATGCCATTTTATCATGTTCTCTTCATTCTTAGCTTTTTAATGATTCAAATGGAAAGTCAATCATAGCTATGGTGCAAAAGTTATGGATCTCAAAAGTTCCACCACTAATTGGGGTAGGACCATCACTTAAATTATCACCTAAAATATTGCTCAAATCATTGATGGCTTGCATCATGAGGTAGCCAGGTTACAAGGTATAGCTAATAGCAGAGGGGACTAGACTGCAAAGATTCAACATTTATAGGATGAGGTACATAGGTTATAGGAGATTGTGGATAGGATGAATGGGACTACCATAGCCATAAGGATTATGACATGTGATACAAAGACAGAAACACTAGATTATACATTCCTTATACATTGGTATAGATAGGAGAGAGACACAACTCATATAGAGCTTGTAGATTCAAGAGCACATCTAGCTAGAGCAAGATAGTTGGCTAATTTGGTTAGAGTTATGATAGCTATAGAGCAGGCTACCTATTATAGGATTTTATACAAAGGTGTTATACCACTAGATCAATGTGCATCATCATTTAAAGAGTATTCCATGAGATGATTAGTGTCTATGAGATATGTTTGGATAGTGGAGTTTGAGAAATCAGTGGGATAGGTACCATGAATGATGTGTCCACCATGGGGTATACCACAGCGTGCAGAGCCATCTCTGAGAGGAGATACTCCATTTGAAGGATGGGATGAGACTGAGCTATAGTTTAGGACTTCTGAGATGGATCTCATCAATGTATACATATGTTGTATCTTTTGTAAAGACATGTTTAATACACACACACACACACACACACACACACACACACACACACACACACACACACACACACACACACACACACACACACACACATGTATGTATGTATATATATGATGACTTGAATGCCATGAAATATGGACTTTATCTATTGTTTTACTAGATTTGGATGGGCACATGGATACCACAATTTATACTTCCTGCATATTAGTTATGTTTAGCACATATTATATTTTAGCATTTACTTTTAGCATTTTATTATGGATGCATGGCTTGGTTTATGAATGAATTATGATTGTGAATGAATGAGAGACTTGTTGCATAATATTGAATTCCATTCTTTTCATTGGTATTCTGAAAACCCTAGAGTATGTTGAGCAACTTTATTTTTAATGTAGCTATAAACATAATACCACCAATGATATTGAATAATCATGATGAATTTTGATGTTTTAAGCATGTAAAAATAAATAAAGAATAATTTGTGTGATTGAAAAGTACATCATGATATAGTCATAACCATACTAAGTATGCATTACACAAAATAATCTTGATAACATAAAAAATAAAGAAGATAAGTCAAGAAGATTAATCTAGACAAACAAACAAGATCCACAAACAATGAATGATATAATCTAACATAAATAAACAAATGCAAATGAATGACTATTCGAATTGACAAATGCATATTAAATGAGTGAACGAAAAGAATAAATAAAAAAAGAAAGAAGATGTACATAACCAAGAGTGGCTAAAGATAAACTAAAGAAAAAAGAACCAAAAAAATGGCTAAAGAGAGAAGTACAATGATAAAACCAACCAAATAAATGACTAAAGAGAGAAACAAAATGATAAAATTAATGAAATAAATGGCTAAAGAGAGAAACAAAATGATAAAATTAATAAAATAAATCTCTAAGGAGAGAAACACAAACTATGGCAAGCAATCACAAGAGAGGATAAAATGACCATGGTCAAGAGCAAGATTTGAGTACTAGATATATGAGGGAGAATCCAAATAAAAAGGCTTAAGTGTAAAATATGGGGGAATGGATGATGTGGAAGGTAGTGGTCGAGATTATTGTACCCAAAAAATGTCATTCATTTTTGGGACAACATTTAAGCTATTTTGGTCCTACAAGACAAAATTATCTCTTCCCATTTCAAAAAATTATTCTAAACTTTCAAAATCAGGAATTATTCAAGCTTTTTTAGCTAAAAGACTAACAAGTTCAACAGGTTCAAAGGCTTCTACAGTTGAGTTCAATCAAAAGAATAAGTTTCCAACACTTAGTCATTTTCAGGATTGGTTTGACACCTTGGTTCAACCAAAAGAATCTATCGGCAAGCTTCTATGCAATGTTTGAACCATTGAACCATTGAACAATTGAACCTTGAACCATTTTTACTTCAATAGGTTCAACAGGTTCAAAGGTTCAATGATGTCAGCATATTTGAAGAAATTTTTTGTCAATCATCACTTTTGTCAAGGTTCAAAATTCAATCGCTTCAGGTTCAATGGCTTCAAGACACTTGTCAAAAAGAAGAAGACTTAAACCATTGAACCACTCAGGTTCAAAGGTTCAACGAGTTCAAAGGTTCAACAGGTTCAAAGGAAACAGGTTCAACATGGTTTATTTCTAAAAGCTTATTTCAAGTGGTCAATAGAAACGAAGGAATGAACCATTGAACCATTGAACCAAAGTTGGTTCAATTAGTCAATTCAAGTGGCAGGTTCAAAGGAGTGCCCCAAAAGTCAAAGATACAAGTGCCCTTGCAGAGGAAATTTCATGGCAAAAGCAACTAAGTCAAAGAAAGCCCAAAACAAAAAGCTCGATGAGCTCAGCAGATGCTGCCATGTGTCATTTATCGAGCCCCATTTTACTTTGTTTCTAAGAGCTGTAGAAGTTGCCACCTGTCCCTTGTAAGAGAAGTGGAACATGACAAGTGTTGACATCTGCATGAATCTAAATAAGTACCAAGTGTATCTACAATGTTTCTAAAGCATAGCTAAAGTCACCATGTGTCATCTTCTGTGGGACACTCAAAAGGCATCCAATGCCTTTACAAAGTTAAGCGGATGCTGCCACGTGTCCTCACCTATTTCATAGCAGATACTGCCGTGTGTCACCTATTGAGATTGGTGAAAAAATGACTAAGGCAAAGCCAAAGGATAAACAACCCTTTTCGGAGGGCACTTAGAAACCAAAGTGGAACGTTGCAAAAATCCAAAAGATCACTTTGAAGCTCAAACAACCCTTGTGGAGGGTGGGCGAGGAGAAAATAGACCAATTCAAAGGCTGAACAGACATAAAGAATTCCTTCGAAAAAGTTCCTGTGGCAAAGTTGCAAAGAAACAATTCCTTCGAACAAATTATCCAAAAGAATTCCTTCAGACTTTTTGTCCAAAGGAAAAGTCCCCTGAAACAGAAAACCTATGGAAGCCACCACGTGTCCTTCAGAAAGTCACAGCAGAAAGTGCCACATGTCCCTTATCAAAACTCAGTGGAAGCTGCCATGTGTCATCTACCGAGACACAGTTTCAAGCAGCAGAAGCCGCCATGTGGCATCATCCACGTTAATCTAAAATGAGTCTAGAGTGTTTCAAAAGAAAATCTAAAACTGTGGAAGCCACCATGTGTCGACATCCATAGTTTCTTCCTTTGGTATCTTTATTAAGTAAGGATTGTGGTGGGCCCCTAATAAGCTACTAAAGTAAATGGAGCGCGCCAAGTGTCATCCTCCACGGGATTCTCAAAAGACAAGTGGAAGTTGCCACATATCTCGTTGTAACTCTGCGGAGTGTGACAAGTGTCTATATCCACATTTTGAGTTTCTTAAAGGTTTCAAAGCTTCTTTTAATAAGCATCTCTCAGAGTCCTGCGGATGCTGCCAAGTGTCCTCACCTATTTTTTAGTAGAATGTGCTATGTCAATTGTTAAGACTAGAAAAAAGTGACCAAAGAATAGAGCATCAAATTGAACCAAAGCCCTGATTCAATAGCCAAGAAAGGAGGAACGATGAAGAAAGACCATAAACATTCACACATAAGATATGTTTCTAGAAGGTTCCACCAGCTGGACATTGGAGAACACGAACATTCAATGGTGTGACCCATTTCTCTGCATTGAGAAAAATAAATGGGCAACTACACCAGATTCCAGCATATCTTCTTGACAAAATTTAAAATGTATTGAATGCAACATGATGCATTACTGTTCCCAAGTCTTTCTTGGAGAGCTATATATTGGACTCTCTCTTATTGTTTTAAGGAGAGATCTCTCGGTTACCAGAAATAAAACTCTGCCCAAATTGAAAGACATCACTGAGACTTTGAGCTCAGATTGTTCATCATATTTCTTTGTTTGAAATAGAAAGTAAGTTACTTTCAGAATTTGTGCTGTTATAGCTTGTATCATTCTAGGAGATTGTTCTTATGTCTATTTCCTAAATATATTCTTGTTTGTGCAATTTAACAAGTAGAGCTAGTGGAGGTGACAAAGAAGGTGTCCTGAAGCCAGTTACTTTCAGACTTTGTGCTATCATATATGTCTTCAGTATGTGTTAATTTTTTATTTCTATGTAAAGAACCTTGGGATGACTCTGTGCCCTCATTGTTCTTCATATTTAACTCTTTGGCAGATTGAGGTGGCGACTTTATGCCTCATTTCATCCTGCTATGTTACTATACCCTGTTACAGTTACTAGTCTTCACCAGAAAGATTCCTTTTGTCTGTTGAACAACACTTCTAAAAGAAGAGGAGTGTCTTCTATCATTTCATTAGGATTTCTCCTTTGATTCACACACATCATCTATGAAAAAAGAGAGATAGATGGTTTATCCTACCCTTGAGTGTTATTTTCTGTTTATATATATATAATATATAGTACTTGCATATCTATAGGGAACCTTCCCTTGATGAGAGGAGAGATTAGTCCCCTTTTGATGTGGTAAACCTACACATTTGGCCAACCAATCTTCCCTTTGTGGTTGATCAGAACTATTTTGTTTATCAGTACGCTGATTGAAAAAATATTCAACCAACAATTTTTGGCAACTCTGCTGGGGAAGTTATTTGCATTCTGAAGCCTCAAGTTTCAGATTGAAGCAGTCCCTACCCTTATTTATTATAGACTATGGTGACTCCACTCCATTTCTATGTCTTACCCATTATTATTATAGCCTTATTATTAAGTTGATTCAAGGTATACATGAAGCCAAAGGGATAAAGGTATTGTTGACCCTATATTTGAGTTAGTACAACAAAGTAATTTTGATTTGTCTCCTTCACCATCTCATCTATTCTTTTCCTATTAAAGTCAGGTCTCCATTACCAAGTGAAGCATCCACTTTTGCTATTAATAAAGCTTTGCTAATAATTACCCCTCTGATATTTGTTATTCATCCTTTTCATAGTCATACAATGGCGGTTCAAGGCCCTTGGGGTAATTCTTTTTGCCCTCTCAATCTTACTCCACCTCTACATGAGCTCCCACACAGTTCAAGGAAGAATTTCTCTAAATTATATGGTGATAGGAGAGTTCATCTTGACGAACACATTGTAGCCTTCAACATAGCCTGTGGTGTAATTAGAGTGGAATTTAAAGACATGGTAGTTAGGCTATTTGTAGAAACATTACAAGATGTTGCTACAGATTGGTTTTACCATCTACAAGCTCAATTAGTAACTAAATGAAACACCCTCAAAGCTAAGTTTGAAGCCAGATTCAAACCTGTAGAAGATGCACATGCCCTTCTGGATCAACTTACATAGATGAAGAAAGAGCCTCATGAACCAATGAGGGACTTTATATCTAAGCTTGACAAACTAAGAAACAAGATTGCTGTAATTGCTTGACCTATAGCTAAGAATATCAAATGTTTCTTCATTAATTCTCAGTTACCTGAAGTAAGTTTCCTTTTGAGACGTGCTGGTCAAATAGACCTTGCTGCAGCTCAATATTTGGCCACTAAGGTAGAAGATGATCTCATCTTAGCAGCGAAGATAAGAAGAGATCTAAATAGAAATAAACCCTCATCAACTTTTGAATATCAATCTACAGGCACCACTAATTTAATGGTGCAGAAGTTGGTAAACGAGTTGCTTGCTCTCAAAAAGCAAATGGCATAAGGAATGTCTTCTGTTCCTTCATATAGAGATATGCCAAAGAGGACATTTCCAAATCAATCATACCAGGACAATGCTGCTAGGAATCAAGGGCAACTAAATCGTCTTCCTCCCCCACAAGGGAAACTCACTATTGAAGCTCCCCTAATTAATTCAACAATAGGATATCTTGAAGCAGAATTGGATTTCTCTTTTCAACCTGAATTGAGTCAAGAAAATGATGTTGATCTCCTCATAGAAAATTAAGAAAAATCAACTGGTGACTCTAATATTAGTTTTTTGAATTACCAAGATGAACTCAGAAGTAAAGCAGAAGCAATTGATGGATCATACGTAGTGTTTACCAAGTCCAAGAATCAATCAACCTAGCAAGCTGATAAAGGGAAAATAAAGGAGCAACCTCAACCAACAATTTCAATTGCTAAATGTGAAACCTCTCTACCTTTCTAGCCAAAGGATTTAGTGATCACTAAGAAGGTAAGTACATCAATTTCACCTTCACCTTTAACTTTAATTTTGCAAATCAGTCCTTCCCCCTTTGCAAATTAGAAGGTTGAATTACCTTCCTCTGTTCCTAGTCTATTTCAGTCATTTAACATAATTGATCATGTCAAGAAAACCAAAATTCAAATGACTGAGTTTGAATATTTATAATCCAATCCTGAGAAGTTGGATATGTTAGTTGAGTGTTTGACGAATAAGGTTGTCCTTGTAGGACAAGATGCTAAAAAGGTAACTCTTGATTCCCCAAAGAACATTCCCATCCCAAAAAATCTTGTCATTACTCCTCCAACTGCCCCTAGAAAAATAAAACCTTTCTATGTTTCCCTGTTGATAAATGGTCACAAGCTGAGTAACTACATAATAGACTCAGGTGCATCTGACAATGTCATGCTGGCCAAAGCAGTAAAATATCTTGATCTCACACTGACCAAAACATTTGGTAGATGTTTCTCGATGGAGAACAAACAAGTACCTCTGTTGGGATAGATCAAAGATGCTCAATTTGCATTTGCAGCCTTTCCAGACAAAAAAATCAAGATGATAGTTTTGGTGGCTGATGTTCCAGCATCCTATGGTATTCTACTTGGATGAAATTTTTGCAAGGATGTTGGCAAAGAATTGAGCATGGATCTATCTGAAGCAAGGATCCCTATTAAAGGCACCATGCAAAAGCTGCTTCTTGAAAATGAATTAAAATATATTGTCACTCAGACATCAGCCCCTGAAGCTCAAATTCTATTTGAGTCTTCAGGCATGGGTAACTATTTTCTATCTACGGATAAAGTTCATGAAACATCTAATAAAGCTCTTCAAAGTTTCAATCTTGAAATTGGTTCAACTGGAACAACAAAAGAATTGGTAGTTTGCAATACAGATAGAGAAGTATCTTCCCTCTCTAATGAAAGAAAATCTAAAGAAAAATCAGTGTCTGATGAGGCATGGACTCTAGAATTCGATGGTAGTTGCTCCTCTACTAGATCAAGAGCTAGAATTATGTTGATATCTCCCCAAGGAGATATTTTTCCTTCATCTTATAAGTTACAATTCAATAACACTAATAACACAGCTGAATATGAATCTCTATTGCTGGAATTGAGGGCTGCTCGAGACAAAGGCATTAAACTCCTTCATGCCCAAGGAGATGCTGAACTAGTGGTTTTTCAGGTGAGAAACTTGTACCAAACCAAGAATGAAAGATTGCACCACTACCGCAACTTAGTCTGGGACCATATTGAAAGCTTTGATGCTTTCAACATCTCTGCCATACCTAGGGATTCTAATGACTGAGTTGATGCACTTGCTATTTTAGTAACTCTCTTAATTCCTGACTCAAAATTCACAAGAAACAAGTACACCATTGAGCTAGTCTTTAGACCAAGTGTTCCTGACAATGCTGATCATTGGCAAGTATTCAATGATGATCACCAAATCATTGCCTTCCTGAAATGAAAAGACAACTTTGAACAATTACATTTTGAAGGCAGTGAACTTCAGAAGTGTGAAATAGTCCCTAAATTAAGTTCAGATACAAATGAAGAATTCTTACAACTCAAAAGGAATAAAATTTTCAAAGGCTTGGTTTTCCTTGAGAAACTGTTTGACAAGCTGACAGATTCATCAAATAGTAGTAAACAGATTCAAACTTCTTTCAGAGATTTGATCAAATAAATCTGACTACTGAAAAAAATCCTAAAATGGTGAATATTGGTAAGTGCTACACTCAGGAAGAAAAGTTCGAGTTCATTGCTCTACTCCACCAATACATGGATGTCTTAGCATACTCCTATGATGACTTGAAGTCTCTCAGGCCTGATGAAATCTGCCATGACATTCCACTCAAAGCTAACTCAGTGCCTCATAAGCAAAGATCCAGAAAATACAACCCAGAGATATTAGGTACTATTCTGTCTGAGATACAAAAAATATTAAATGCTAGAATCATCTTTCTAATCCATCATTCTACATGGATTGCAAACATAGTGCCTATAAGGAAGAAGAATGGCAAAATTCACATTTGTGTAGATTTTAGAAATTTAAATCAATCCTCTTTGAAGGATAACTGTCATTTGCCAATCATGGATCAAGTACTTCAAATAGTGACAAGCTCAGAAATGTTATCAATGCTAGATGGCTTCTCAGAATACAATCAAGTTGAAGTTGGTAAAGCAGACCAACATAAGACTGCATTCACCACACCTTGGGGCACGTTTGCATATAGAAGGATGCTTTTTGGCTTAATAAATGTTGGCACCACTTTTCAGAGAGCAATACCTTGCTTTCAAGGATGAGATAGGTAATTTTATTGTGGTATACCTTGATGACTTGACCATCTTTTCAAAACATCGTTCTAATCATATACATCACCTGCAATAAGTGCTAGAGCGCTGCTGCCATAATGGCATTTCCTTGAACCCCAAGAAGTCTATTTTTGGAATAACAGAGGGGAAACTTCTTAGACACATTGTGTCGAAAGAAGGCATAAAGATTGACTCAAATAGAGTTAAATCTATTTAAGAGCTTACTTTACCTACAAGTAAAAATGTTGTTCACTCTTTCTTCAAAAAGGTGAATTTCTTATGAAGGTTCATCCCTGAGTTTGCTAAGAAGACTCGACACATTGTAAACATGATGAAAGAGAAATCCACCTTTAATTGGACTAAAGAAGGTAAGTCAACATTTGAGGACATCAAGACTGCCATTGCCCATGCCCCAACTCTGGTTTGTCAAGACTGCAACAAAGAATTCATCATATACAGTTATGTTTCTGAACACACGCTTTCAGTAATTTTAGTTCAACAAGATAAATAAGGTATGGAATCTCTCATTTCTTTCATGAGTTGTCCTCTCAAAATCTATGAGCTAAAGTACTCGAACATGGAGAAGCATGCTTATGCAGTGGTGAAAGCAGTCAAACATTTTCGCTTCTATATCCTGAATTCACACACTACTGCCTTGGTTCCTGACACTACAGTCAAATCCATATTAACTCAATAGGAGTTTGGGACAAAAAGAGGTAATTGGATTGCAAAGATCTAGGAGTTTGATCTAGACATCAAGCCAACAAAGTTGTTAAGGGGAAAAGGCCTATGCCAATTAATTGCTGATAACCAACTAGAAGAAATAGAGCATGAAGAAGTAGAGATGGAAGACACACCTACAGTTCTCTTTGTCTTCACTACTAATGAGTGGTATTCAGGTATTGCTCATTTATTTACTTATGGTCAATGTCCTACTCATTTATCTTACAAAAAAAGGACTATCAAGTTGAAAGCTACCAATTTTGTCCTTTGGGACAACGGCCTATACAAGAGAAGCTTAGATAGAGTATTCCTTCACTGTGTAGACAAAGAAAAATAAAGCCAACTTTTGAAATCCTTCCACAATATAGCCTGTGGAGGACATTTTTCTACTTCTGTGACTGCCCACAAGATTCTGTGAGTCAGGTATTACTACCAACTCTTTTCCAAGATGCATATAAGTGGGTGAGAAAATGTGAACTCTGCCAGTAATTTGTTGGAAGACTCAAGTTAGCTGCCCTGCCTCTCAAGCCAGTGGTCATAGAGGAACCATTACAACAATGGGGAATTGATTTTATTGGAGCTATAAACCCATCTTTAAGTGCTGAACATGATTATGTCCTTACAACAATTGACTATTTCACTAAGTGGGTAGAAGCTATCCCAACCAAGCATGCCACTTCAAAAGTAGTGTGCATATTCTTCAAGGAGAATATCATTTCCAGGTTCAGAGTCCCAACTAAGATTATTACTGATAATGCAACTTGTTTCACTTCCCAGGAGATTACACAATTCTATTTCTATTATGGAATTACACTCTCCCATTCTTCTGATTACTTTCCACAAGGGAATGGACAAGCTGAATCAAGCAATAAGAACCTGGTAACTATCATCAAAAAATTGGTAGATGATAATCAAAGGACATGGCATAAAGCATTTGTTGATGCTCTATGGGTAGATGGAATCACACCAAAGAGGGCAATTGGTATGTCTCCTTTCCAACTTCTTTATGGTATCAATGTTGAGATACCAATCACCTTGGAATTGCCAGCATTAAAATTGGCTAAGGCAATTGAAGATCAGACATATGAAAGCTCCCTTGATAAGAGAATCATGTGCCTGACTGAGCTAAATAAATAGAGAACTATGGTAGTATACCAAATTGTTTCCCATCAAAGCCTGGTAAAGAAACTCTTTGACCAAAAGGTAAAAAACTGTGATTTCCAAGTTGGAGATCATGTCCTGTTGTGGGACAAAAGGAGAGAACCAAAAGGGATGCATGGAAAGTTTGACTCCCTTTGGAGAGGCCCGTTTATTATTCATCAACATAATGGTGAAAATAGCTTCCTACTAAAGTATCAAGATGGCACACTCTTTTCTCTGCCTCGCAGTGGGCAATATCTGAAACACTTCAATTCTTGAAGTATCAGATCATTTTCATCTGTACATATGTATATTTGTATAGTTTTAGTTCCATTTTGTTTTGTTTGTTTTCATTTTTGATGCCTTTCATTTCTAGGTAACATGACTTCATAGCCCAATGGTACACATGAAGACACTGGAGATTCTGAATTCTACTCCCTTCAATTCTTTTTACAATTGATAGAATTTACCCAACTGGAGTGAGCTGTTGTACCCAAAAAATGTCATTCTTTTTTGGGACAACATTTAAGCTATTTTGGTCCTGCAAGACAAAATTATCTCTTCCCATTTCAAAAAATTGTTCTAAACTTTCAAAATCAGGAATTATTCAAGCTTTTTCAGCTAAAGGACTAATAGGTTCAACAGGTTCAAAGGCTTCTACAGGTGAGTTCAATCAAAAGAACAAGTTTCCAACACTTAGTCATTTTCATGACTGGTTTGACACCTTGGTTCAACCAAAAGAATCTATCGGCAAGCTTCTATGCAATGTTTAAACCATTGAACCATTGAACCTTGAACCATTTTTAGTTCAATAGGTTCAATGGGTTTAAAGGTTCAATGGCGTCAGCAGATTTCAAGAATTTTTTTGTCAATTAATGCTTTTGTCAAGATTCAAAGTTCAATCACTTCAGGTTGAATGGCTTTAAGACACTTGTCAAAAAGAAGAAGACTTGAACCATTGAACCACTCGAGTTCAAAGGTTCAACAGGTTCAAAGGCAACAGGTTCAACACAGTTTATTTCCAAAAGCTTGTTTCAAGCGGTCAATAGAAACGAAGGAATGAACCGTTGAACCATTGAACCAAAGTTGGTTCAATCGATTGGTTCAAGTGGTAGGTTCAAAGGAGTGCCCCAAAATTTGAAGATACAAGTGCCCTTGTGGAGGAAATTTTGTGGCAAAAGTAACTAAGTGAAAGAAAGCCTGAAATAAAAAGCCCAATGGAGCCCAACAGATGCTGCCACGTGTCATCTGTTGAGCCCCATTTTACTTTATTTCTAAGAGCTACAGAAGTTACCACCTGTCTCTTGTAAGAGAAGCAGAACGTGACAAGTGTCGACATCTACATGAATCTAAATAATTTCCAAGTGTATCTACAATGTTTCTAAAGCATAGCTGAAGCCACCATGTGTCATCTTCTATGGTACACTCAAAAGGTGTCCAAAGCCTCTACAAAGTTAAGCGGATGCTACCACGTGTCCTCACTTATTTCACAGTAGATACTGCCATGTGTCACCTATTGAGATCGGTGGAAAAATGACTAAGGCAAAGCCAAAGGATAAACAACCCTTTTCGGAGGGCACTTAGAAACCAAAGTGGACCATTGCAAAAATTTGAAAGATCACTTTGAAGCTCAAACAACCCTTGTGGAGGGTAGGCAGGGAGAAAATAGACCAATTCAAAGGCTAAATAGACACAAAGAATTCCTTTGAAAAAGTTCCTATGGCAAAGTTGCAAAGAAATAATTCCTTTGGATAAATTGTCCAAAAGAATTCCTTCAGACCTTTTGTTCGAAGGAAAAGTCCACCGAAACAAAAAACCTGTGGAAGCTGCCATGTGTTCTTTAAAAAGTCACAGTCGAAAGTGCCACGTGTCCCTTATCAAAACTCAATGAATGCTACCACGTGTCATCTACCGAGACACAGTTTCAAGCAGTGGAAGCTGCCACGTGGCATCATCTGTGTGAATCTAAAATGAGTCTAGAGTGTTTCAAAAGAAAAGCTAAAACTGTGGAAGCCACCATGTGTCAACATCCATAGTTTCTTCCTTTGGTCTCTTTATTAAGTAAGGATTGTGGTGGGCCCCCAATAAGCTACTAAAGTAAACAGAGCGCGCCAAGTGTCATCCTCCACGAGATTCTCAAAAGACAAGCAGAAGTTGCCACATATCTCATTATAACTCTGTGGAGCGTGACAAGTGTCTGTATCCATATTTTGAGTTTCTTAAAGGTTTCAAAGCTTCTTTTAATAAGCATCTCTTAGAGTCCTGTGGATGCTGCCAAGTGTCATCACCTATTTTTCAGCAGAATGTGCCACATGTCAATTGTTAAGACCAACAAAAAGTGACCAAAGAACAGAGCATTGAATTGAACCAAAGACCTAATTCAATAGCCAAGAAAGGAAGAATGATAAAGAAAGACCAAAAACATTCACGCATAAGATATGTTTCTAGAAGGTTCCACTAGCTAGACATTAGAGAACATGAACATTCAATGTGTGCCCTGTTTCTTTGCATTGAGAAAAATAAATGGGCAACTACACCAAATTCCAGTATATCTTCTTGACAAAATTTAAAATGTATTGAATGCAACATGATGCATTACTATTCCCAAGTTTTTCTTGGAGAGTTATATATTGGACTCTCTCTTATTGTTTTAAGGAGAGATCTCTCAGTTACCAGAAACAAAACTCTGCCCAAATTGAAAGACATCACTGAGACTTTGAGCTTAGATTGTTCATCATATTTCTTTATTTGAAATAGAAAGCAAGTTACTTTTAGACTTTGTGCTATCATAGTTGTCTTCAGTATGTGTTTATTTTCTATTTTTGTGTAAAGAACCTTGGGACAACTTTGTGCCCTCATTGTTCTTCGTATTTCACTCTTTGGCAGATTGAGGTGGTGACTTTGTGCCTCATTTCATCCTGCTGTGTTACTATACCCTGTTACAGTTACTTATCTTCACCAGAAAGATTCTTTTTGTCTGCTGAACAACACTTCTAAAAAATGAGGAGTGTCTTCTATCATTTCATCAGGATTTCTCCTTTGATTCACACACATCATCTCTAAAAAAAGAGAGATGGATGGTTTGTCCTACCCTTGAGTGTTATTTTCTATATATATATATATATATATATATATATATATTATAGTACTTGCATATCTATAGGGAACCTCCCCTTGATGAGAGGAGAGATTAGTCCCCTTTTGATGTGGTAAACCTACACATTTGGCTGACCAATCTTCTCGTTGTGGTTGATCAGACCTATTTTGTTTATCAGTACGCTGATTGACAAAATATTCAACCAATAGAGATGACCCTAGAGACCCTGTATCTCTAAGCACCACCTAAATAACCCATTTAGACAATGTCTATATGTGGATATCAGACAATATGTAGTTCTTCCAAATGTGAGAAGTGATGAAAAAGTGGATGATTGATGGAGCAAACAAAGTGTGTACAATGAAATGATGCACGAGTGACCCACCCAAGAATAAGTGAATGGAAGGTAAGTGTAATGGATGTTATGGTTACGATGTGAAAACACGTGGAGTTGGCTTATTTTTTATGTTTTATGGATATTTTGCAATGTTTTTGTTGTTTTATTTGATTTTTGGATGTTTTGTTTGTGATTTTTTCAATGTTTTGATTGTTTTTGGGAATTTTTAATGTTTTACAAAGAGAAATACTTAGCCTGCTTTCCCTAACCATAATCAAGAGTAAAAGCCTACTACAACAATATCAAACTTGAACTCGAATAATGTGAAATGATAAATGGACTTAACATTTGACAAAGTGACACAAGTGGATTTATACAATGGATAACTGAAGGACTATGCCCCCAGGTAATAAGAGTAGTCATAGATAATGGTTTTCACACATGGTGCTAGAAAGCTAGTTTAATATAAAAGATTTGGTCAATACATTGGTCGTTTGTTGTGCTAGTAATGTTTAATCATAAGTTTGCATAACTCATAGTTCTCATCCTACAACAAGAAGAGTGAAAATGGGTGAATGATAAAGACATTTTGATCAGAGTTACATATTACAAAGGATGATGAGTAAAAGAGTTTATAAATAATAGTAAATTATACATTTATGTTTGATCATTTATAAAAATATTGGCTTTATTGGATTTGCCTTGAAAGAATAAGCCTTGTCAGAGTTGGTAAATAGGATAAAGTATTCCCTTTTTTATAGCATAGTCAAATAAACAAGTGACTTTTGAAGAAATTTTGTTTGATCATCCATTTGCTTTTTAATTGCATTGTGACCCCCAAGATGTAATCTCATGTGACTAGGTGGACACATGGGATCATCACCAAAGACTACAAAAAGGTGAGTAAATATACGTCTCCCCAATATTAATCCTATGCAACTAGTAAGATGCATAGGCTCAATACCGAAGATCAATGAAGGGTGAGAGATATTTGATTTTTTTTTATATTTGACAATTTTTTTGTTGAGATATGGATGTTTGCTTATATGGGAAAATTCTCCTAATCATGGCCCCGTACAACTAGTAAGATACAAGGATTTATCATCGAAGACCAAGATAGGCAAGTAAATTCTTTGCTTTTTATTCTTCTTAGCATGCTTAAATGTTTTTGATTTCAAAAGAACTTTGGAAAAGGAAACTCTATCATAAGCGATCTTCTAGATAAAAATGTGAGCTAGTATGGTTGTAAATAATGGCAAGGGTGAAATGATTTACTTTACTCAAACATTGAAAACATGAACCAATGTAATGTAAATTTTGAAAAGACGTCTTTGATTACTATATATAGTGATATGATAATATAGATAAGTTGTAACTGGAAACATTTGTGTTATGTGAACCAACAATGAAACAATCACTAAACATAACATGTGATGTACTGACATGACAATGGAATTTGATGATACGAAGACAAGATGGATGGAAAAAAATGCCCCCATGATTATTATTTTTTGGTCTTTTTATGATTTTATGATTTTTTCTTGGGGGCATATTCCCAATGGAAGGTTACAAGATTCATTATGTACATGATCCTCTATTTTTCACTCCATGCTGAATCTAGATAACTGTTATTGCTTTGATTAGATTTCCTTATAAATCTCTACTTCAGTCCTATTATTGAATCAAAATATAACATGACTAGGATGAGGCTATTGAGCTCACCAAGTGCTACTAGGGAGCCATTCAGAGATTATTTCATGATTTACAAATCCTTGTAGGATGAAAATGTCTAGATATAGGTTTCTTTGACAGAGTTTGGTAGTAACTTTAATTTGCCTGAAAAGGTGCAACTGTCAAAAAAACCTATGTTGATGATCTTGATGGTGAAACTGAATTCTAGAAACCTTATGATAGTCCATCTAACCACCATGGAATATGGACATCTTTCTCTATAGGTACTACAAGCTATGTTATTAAAAAAGATCAAGTACTAGGGACTAATCAACTCTCCATATGTACAAAAGCCAATATCCCTTACCCAACCACTATGAATTAACCACCAAATACTACAGAAGTCAAAGTAGGATAGATTTGTGTTGACTATTCTTAATTCTTTGGCAAATGTAGAATACTCAAAATGACTATGATACACTTCAAAATTAATGTCAAAGTCATGATCCAACTCATTTTAATGGCACTCCACCAATGTGGTGTAATAGGTATGTAACATTGGAGTCAGGATTATCTCTTGTAAAATTACAGGGAGATCATTCCATGTTGTATATTGCCTATTTAACTAGTGGTGTGTAATATTTCAGGTGTGATTGTCCTCAAGCAAAAAAAAACCAATTTGTCCATCGATGAGTGTTCTTTGGTTGTTTTTAGGAGTCTCAATTAATGGTTGATGTAATAATGTCTCTCTTAAAGGAATGCTCTCATGGATGTTGATAGATGTGATAATTGACAAGTTCCCATGAGATAAGTCTAATGGTGTCCTCTGTTATGGGTTCCAATTGACATGAAAGTAATGTAATGTTGATGGGAAGATGAAGAATTACACTGATGGTGATAGAACAAACTACTGTGATATTACTGATAGTGTTGGTAGTGATGATGGATGAAGATTCTTCCCTTCTTCTAACATTATCATTATTGTTTGCATTTGTATCTACTATTAAAACTATGGTTGGTGTCACAATGGATATTGAACTTGATTTTAATTACAAGAGAAAGCAGATATTAGATTTAGACATTATGTTTGCCTTGGGTTAAGCTGTGGCCATTAAAAGAGATTGTTGGAGTGATTTAATACTGTACCTCTTTTTAACTTCTCTTTTGGAAATGTTTGTCCTTGGATTAAGAGCTTTTCTATATTACAGACTTTTGGGTGGTGATCTAAAATAATATGATAAGTCAATAGGTGGATTGGGTGGTGTCTAAGTAAATATGGAATATTGATCAAAAGTAGGTATTTGATCATAAATAATGGTCTGATGGATGATAGATGAAATGTCTCCATTTGGACTGGGATAATAAATGGTATTTTATGGTGATGAAAGAATATCTTGACATATTTGTATGGCTGGCCTATCAAACATGAAAAGATGTGGATTATGCTAAATATATTCAGCATCTACCATCTCTTGACTTGTAAGATAGGAAATGTTAGAATTATAAGTGATGGATGGGTGGTTATGTTTGATATACTCAACATCTAACATCTTATGATGGATATGAGCCTCATAATCAGTGGATGGATGATTTGGTTGAAATGCAGGTATAATAGTGATAAGGATACTATGGTGAGGTGTTTTGATATCCATTTATGACAAACAGGGTGGGAGAAGCTGTTTGATTTTTGGAAAAGTGATTGATTGGGTTTGTGAAGAAACAGGGACTTGAAACTTGGGGTGAATTGGCTACAAAACCAAATGGTTGATTTTGACTATTGTGGAAAGACTGGTCTTGATGGGTGTGAAAGTTTGAAGATAAATTGGAATGGAATGTAGTTATTTTTGACTAATTTGGAACATGACTATCAAAAGTATTTTGATATATGTGGGTATTGGAAAATGATAATGAAGATGGACTAAAGGATTGGTTTATGGAAACATTATGCTTTGAGCCATATGGATTTATATACATGGGTTGATTTGGGTTAGATGATGTTTGGTGAGGAGATGATGTAGATTTTAGAAGTAGATATTGAGAGGGGGGGTGAATCAGTAGACAAAAATGAAAATTCAATTCCAAAACCCATTCATCATACATCAATTTGATCTAGCAACATGAACATGAAAGCTTATACATCCAAATCATGAACAAGAGCATACATCATATGAACATATCATTTATGTGGGAAACCCTCTAAGGGGAGAAAAACCAATATCAAGCTTTCAAACCAATATAATATAGCCTATAAATATATCAAAAACATGAGACTTTAGATCAGCATCAACTGATCAAGGAGCACTCACCCCTCAATTTAGTCTAGTACCTACTAGACCTTTAGCTAGTTTCAACTAGCAAGGAGGATACAACGCCCTAGGTGATTAAGCACTAACTAAACCACCTTAGATATGATTTACACCACTACTATGATGTATTATACATATGATGATGACCTTATATATATCTAACACCTTCAAACCTTTTTCTCTTCTCTAGGCAGGCACACCTAGCTCATTCGCTCAACCAAGCCACCCTTTAGACTATTAGGTCTAATGACTTGTTAGCTCATGAACCTAATAAAAAACACATAGATGATAATATTCAACCTATAATTGTACTAAATGATCCATATTTTCTCCTTGATTGAGCTCTTTTCTTCACTTTTGTCCACACACCCTCTCTCACAATCAAATAGGCCAATTAGGCCTAATATATATACCATAGTCTCATCTAACCTATCTTGGTCAAAAAATATGATTTAAATAATTTATATATATTTTAAATATATCATAATACATGTTATATGTAAGATACATACACTCCTTATTTCTTTCATTGACCTTAATACCCAAAACACCAAATAGGCCTAATAGAGACCTAAATGAATTAGGCCTACAAACCAACATGTTACACCTTGGACTCCTTGGTACACCTTAACCATTAATGAAAAAATGAAACAAATAAAACCTAACTCCAATATATTATTTATCACTCTGAAATTGGTCCACAACACTTGGAGCTCCAATTCATACCTTGAACCAAACCATTCTAGCCTACTCGCCAATAGGCCTAAAAACACAGAAAACACTATCTTCTAGAACTAAAGAACACAAATGATTTTATCAAATAATAACATAAAAAAATAACATGTATAGGTCATAAATGACATAATAAACATCACTTGAAACATTTGGATTCACTAAATAGGCTCAAATCATCCAAAAACACCATTGTCATAGGCTCACTCAATTTTAGTAAAACATAGTCAAATTACAGTCAAGTATTTTTGACTCTCCAAACTTGATTAGAAACAAAAAATGACTTATAATACCTTATAATAAATATTTTATAATTTTATAACAACATAAAACTCATTGGATACTCCAACACTGCTTAAACAACATCAGACTTACTCCTTCAAATTGACCACATAGACTACCTATAGCTTCCAATAGTATAGTCATGTAGATGTTCTTATTTAGCATATGAAAGAACACTTTAATAACATATAATCCACATTAATATATTATATGTGATCTCTAAATCACTCTTAAGTAGATATTTCTCTTGTTCTAGTAGCATCCATTGGTCTAACAGACCAATTCCTCATATCACTATATCATAGTCTTCACTACTCAGATAAGCTACTTTGAAAGCACTATTTCACCTATGTATGAGCATCATCACCAATTTTCACCCAATTTATTAAGAGGAATATATCTCAAAAAAATAACTCAACTCATTAGATTCATCCCTACTCACTTGGAACACTTCCCTAAACACATATTCACTCTACCTGGATATTTGTTCACTGTTTTCACCATTTATCTTTTAATGACTAGTCAATTTGATTGACCAAACTAATTGAAAAATTAATTAACTATTTAAAAAATTACATGGAATTAAATAACAAGTCCTGGCCTTCAATCTCCAACAACTTTCATGCATTGACTTGGTCAACTCTACCTGTAGTACTAAAATCTTTAGAGACAAGCATATTTTTGTACCTTCTGATCACTACCATAACACACCACTACCACATAGAAATTCCTATATGAGTCATGTATACCTTCAAATAGTATAACTTGGTCAACCAGTCCATTATATGCTATATCCAAGAAAATTTCTCCAATCAGGTCCAAGAATAGGGTTTTAGACCATAAAAACCTACTTACCTTCTTAACAATCGTTCATAAATAATAAGACATTAATCAATGAAATAATGATTGTAAATACTTATTAGGAACCCTATACACCTTTTGAAAAATTATCATGTCCCCATCCAAAGTCTACATGAGATGATGAATGTGAGAACTTTCCTCTCGGCTCAAAATACAGCATTCAAGCACCCTCTGAAGTACATGAAGACTTTTATTGATTTTATCTCTCCTTATCTAAAATTAGACCTCATAAATATGATTTAAAAAACTTTATTTTACATCTACCATGAAAATACAAGCTTAAATAACCTACAAACACCCTTTGACCCTTTACAAGGCCTCACAAGCCCACCTAGGCCAACTAGGCCAAGAATCAAACAACCTTGTAGACCACTTGAAAATACTTAGAAGTTATATAAATAGCCTATTATATCCATACAAATGTATAAAATTCATATTAAAATCAAACTAAGCTCTATACCATGGCATATAATCCATAAGACTCAAAACCCTACAGGCAACCATGTATGGTCAAACCTACCTAGTACAAATTGAACTGGATACCTCATGCAGGCCACATGAAGTCAACCCTTGAGCATAAAACACATCAAGAACAAGTAAAAAATCCTCATACTAGGATCCATTCAACCATACATCATCCATGTAGGACACCCATGCACACCCCTACAAGCATCACACTGCTTCAAGTACACTGGGCCACATTGTTCCATCTCACTATACCTATTAGACCACTTTTTCATTGCACATGCCTTATAGGCATCAATGATAGCACCTACCATCATTATCCCAAAAATCTCCCCCTTTTTCATTGATGGCAATGCTCCTTTTCTCTCTCCATCTTTACCAAAATGACAAAGTGGACACCTTTCAACATTGGGCACCATAGAAATCAAACAAGCTAGCTATAGTAAACACATGAAATCAAGCTCACCTTCAGGAATACATCTGATAAATTACCATTTTGACCTCAAATAGGCACAACTCCCACTTGGAATATGCTCTCACTCAGAGACTACTCTTGAACCATCAAGATTCTTTGACCTATCACCAATTGCATGATAACGTAGCTCTCCCTAGGACCACACTCCACTTTGAAGGCTCCCCCTCAGTCTTCATAACCCATTCACACCTACAAGACCTCAAAGAATAGCTACCATTACTTCAAACAAAAACAAGAGCACCAAAGCTCCATACAATCTCTCTTATCGTCACTTTCAAGGCACCACACAAAACACCAAGGGCACTCCAAGCATAGTACCAAACCTAAATAATGATTATAATAGACCAAAATTCTCAACTAGAACCAAAAATGCCAACTTTATTTGGAAAGATATCACAAAATTTCTCAATTTATCCACTACGCCTACTTGGACTTCTTATAGCCTTATCTAGCCACTACAGACCTTATAACTCTCTGCCTTAAGCACTTCAAGACATGAAACTCCATATCTAAAGTCCACTACCATTCCCCCTCATACATTCTAATAATGAGCCTCTAAATCATCCTCCTTAGCATACTTCCTTAGCTTACTAGCCAATTAGGCCTCCTAGTGAGCTAAAACTTGAATAAAATGAAATATATTCACTTCTAAACCACTATAAATGTTAATTTAGATACCCATTTGGCACATTCAACTGATTTGAATCTTTTAGAAATCAAAACCAAAGAATGACCATTTTTTCAATCATGCCTAAATGACTAGGCCTTGAAAGCAACAATTGGTCAAAAGTTAACCTCTGGTTAATGCAGACACCTGAGTTGGATACCACACGTGGAGACCATAAAAACTCACTTCCATGCTAAATTTAAAGTCTCCACACCTTTGGGAACCCTGAATTCTTATATGCCACCAAACACATACTTTTGAGAAGAGAAGCCAGTGACCACTCAAAAAGTTCTGCCTGGCACAAAATGATTCATCAACCTATGAAACCACCTGGAACATGTCTTAATCACATGTATAGAACTTCCTAAGCATAAAAAACTTCATGACACATCTTTATGCTTTAAATGATTCTTGAAACCAAGCAATTTGTGCATACAGGCTCATTGTCTATAGCAGGCACTTTGACCAAAAGGTCATAATCACATTTGAGCACCTTATAAACATCTCCAAGCCATCTTCCCTCTTTTGACATCCAAAAACCTACTTGAATCACTCATTAGAAAACTTTTATCCACCTTAGAACACTATATGAACTGTCTTGGCATCGTCTACATAGTCATCACTACCAAAATTGGTCAACTTTGACTTTTGACCGCAAAACTCACATCTGAGCTTATCAAGGACTCATGACTATCTTCCTCATGACCTCATATAAATCACTTCTTTCATATCATTCAGATCACTACTCAAATATAGCATCAAAAATTAATTAAAAAGTCACTTTAGGACCAGGAGACCTGAACATACCTCCTGAAGAACTCACATGATTCACCACCTGAATAAATCTCTCATGAAACACAAAAAGAGACCTCCAATACCTCAACCATTTATCCTTTATAAATCAAAAGTCATTATGGCTTAGAACTCTTCAAATCACTTCATGGAAACACACTATCATGTAATTCTCTGTATACACCTCCTATATGTCAGTCATCTAATAGCAAAATTTCCTTTAAAAAACTCAACATAGGATACCACAATAAGAAAAATCATGCTACATGACCTTAAAATCATAACCAAACTTTTAGTCTATTTATATCTTCATGAAATCCCTTCAAATTAACTCAAAGGATCAACCTCACCCTCACAATTAAGACCTTGTTATGAAAACTTAGAACTTATGGCATCTTCAGATATGTAATAGAGACTAAACAACATACTTATAAGCATTAAATGATCCCCAAATCATTCTCCCTTTATGAAACATCTCATCTACAAGGCACAAACCCAAAGAAAACTCTTGAAACAACATTCTTCAACCTCTACAAATAAGCACACTCAGAACCCTAACAAGAAAATTAGAACAACTATCAACCTCATATTACTCAAACTTTATTCATGATGCCATCACACTCCTCTATGACCTTATGAGTTCACCTTGACAACAAAGAAACATGACACCATAAAACCTTCAAGATCACTTTCAACAATCTCCTTCAAGCTCATAAGCAATATTGTGAAGCTATAATAATAAGAAATATCTGCAGAACTTCTGTGACTATTCAAAAGACCCAAAAAATAAGCCAACCTACTTCTTAGATCAGCTCCCAGCATTGGAAATCATAAACACTAATTGTCATCTTGAATAACATAGGTATTGAAATCCAATCCTCAACTCTAATACCCCTATTTTGACTTAGGTTCCTTTGAACATTACCTTGAGAACATTGTTAAACACTTTGATCAGTCACCTTGAGAGTCTAAGGTCACCATTCAACTTATAAAGTCACACTAGTCAATGGTCATATACTTTGTTTCCATTTTCTATGAGTCTTCTCCATGTATAGGTATCCACAAACCATTCACGCTTACTCAAAAAGCTTCATTATCTCTCATAATCTCATTAAGTCTCATGGAGACCTAATATAAATAGGACTATCTTTTAATATGTCAACAAGGTCCTTTTGTCTATCAACATAGGTTTGATCTTGGATTTAGCTTCAACATAATGCTTATTCATTTCCATATTCCTTCTTTGATAAACCCTCATGCTTGAAGAACCACCTATAACAACAAACAACTCACCTTGGCTTGAGGAAAGAACAATCCCTACCTTGACATCCTTCTCCATATTAGAGAAACCTTCAAAATTCATCAGTCTTAAAAGCACAACTTTGAAACCATGAAGAACCATGACATCAACTAGGCTACCATACTGATCATCACCAATTATAACAACAAGCTGACTAGGCTCACACCAATCACCAAGCTACTCACAAGATCACCTCTAAGTTGCTTAGGATCACCTGTAGGCTATTAAACTCCTTCAAAGGTCTAAATTTGATACCAATTATTAGAAGTAGCTATTAAGAGGGGGGAGGGGTGAATAAGTAGGAAAAAATGAACATTCAATTCCAAAACCCATTCATCATACATCAATTTGATCTAGCAACATGAACATGAAAGCTTATACATCTAAAGCATGAACAAGAGCATACATCATATAAACACATCATTTATGTGGGAAACCCTCTAGGGGGATAAAAACAACTCTAAATCCTAAAAAATAATGGACTATAGTCTTATAAATATATCATAAATATGATACTTTTAGATCAACACGAACTGATCAAGGAGCACCCACCCCTTAATTTAGTCCAGTACCTACTAGACCTTTAGCTTGCTCCAACTAGCAAGGAGGCTACAACCCCATAGGTGATTAAGTACCCACTCAAAAAAATTATCTCTAATTTACACCATTTATATAATGTCTTATACATCTAATGATGACCTTCTCTTTCTTTAACACCTTCAAACCTTCTTCTCTTCTCTAGGCAGGCACACCTAGCTCATTCGCTTAACCAAGTGACCCTTTAGACTGTTAGGTCTAATGAATTTTTAGCTCATGAAAATAATAAAAAAAACATGGATGATCCTATTCACCCTATAATGGTCCTCAATTACCCATATCTTCTCCTTGATTGAGCTCTTTTCTTCGCTTTTGTCCACACACCCTCTCTCATAATCAAATAGGCCAATTATGCCTAGTATATATACCATATTCTCATCCAACCCATCTTGGTCAGATAAGATTCTTTCCATGCTTGATATATATTTTAAATATATCCCCATACACATTATATCTAAGATACATACTCTCCTTAGGTTGTTCAGTGTCCTTCATACCCAAAACACCAAATAGGCCTAATAGAGACCTAAATGAATTAGGCCTACAAACCAACACATTACACCTTCGACTCCTTGGTCCAACTTCAGACTTATTAAATGAATGAAACACATAAAACCTGCCTCCAATATATTATTTATCACTTTTACATGGGTCCACAACACTTGTAACTCCAATTCATACCTTGAACCAAACCATTCTAGCCTACTCACCAATAGGCCTAGAAACACAGAAGACACTATCTTCTAGAACCATAGCACACAAATGCTTTTATAAAATAACCAAATAAAAAAAAAATTATAGGTCTTCCATGACCTAATAAAAATCACCAAAACCATTTGGACTCACTAAACAGGTTCCAAGATCCAAAAACACCAATGTCACAGGCTCACTCAGTTTTGGTAAAACAAAATCAAATTACAATCAAGTATTTTTGACTCTCCAAACTTGATTATAAAAAAAAATGACTTATAATACCTTATCATCAATATTTTATACTTTTATAACAACATAAAACTCATTGTATACTCCAACACTGCTCAAACAACATCAGACTTACTCCTTTAAACTGACCACATAGACTACTTGTAGCTTCCAATAGTACAGTCATGTAGATGTTCTTATTTAGCATATGAAAGAACAATTTCATAACATATAATCCATATTAATATATTTTATGTGATCTCTAAATCAATATTAAGTAGATAGTTCTCTTGTTCTAGTAGCATCCATTGGTCTAACAGACCAATTCCTCATATCACTATATCATAGTCTTGACTACTTAGATAAGCTACTTTGAAAGCACTATTTCAACTATATATGAGCATAATCACCACTTTCCACCCAAGGTATTAAGAGGAATAGATATCAAAAAAATACCTCAATTCATTAAATTCATCCCTACTCACCTAAAACACTTCCCTAAACACATATTCACTTTGCCTGGATATTTGTTCACTGTTTTCACCATTTATCTTTTAGCGACTAGTCAAATTGATTGACCAAAATAATTAACATAGTAACTATTTATTACCAAAAAAATCTATTAAATTCAATAAAAATTCCTATCCTTCAATCTCTAATAAATTTCATGCATTGATCTAGTCAACTCTACTTGTAATACTAAAATCTTTAGAAATAAGCATATTTTTGTACCTTCTACTCACTACCCTGACACACCAATACCACTTGGAGATACCTATATGAGTCCTCTATACCTTCTAGTATTAAAACTTGGTCAAAAAATCTATTATGGGATATATCCAACAAGATTTCTCCAATCGGGTCGAAGACTAGGGTTTTAGACCATAAAAACTTGCTTACATTTTTAACAATCGTTCATAAATAATATGACCTTAATCAGTGAAATAATGCTTTTAAATCCTTATTATTAACCCTCTACACATTATACAAAAGGATAAGGTCCCCATGCAAAGTATACATGAGGTAATGAACATGATAGCTTTCCTCTTGAGCTCAAAATGCACCATTCGAGCACCCTCTGAAGCACATGAAGACTTTTCTTGACTTTATCTCTCCTTTTATAAAATTAAACCTTGTAAATATGCTTAAAAAAACTTGATTGACCATATACCATTCAAATACAATCTTCACCAACTTGTAAACACCCTTTGACCCTTCATAAGGCCTCACAAGCCCACCTAGGCCAAGAGCCAAACAACCTTGTAGACCACTTGAAACCACTTAGAAGTCATCTACCTAACCTCTTAGCTCCATACACATGTATAACATGCATATTTCAAGTACATTGAGCTCCATACCATGAAATATAATCCATATGACTCAAACCCCTATAGGCAATCATGCATGGTTAAACCTACCAGGTATAAACTAAAATGCATACCTCATGAAGGCCACATGAAGTCAACCATTGAGCACAGAACACATCGAGAACAAGTAAAACATCTTCATACCAAGATCCATTAAACCATACATCATCCACTTAGGACACACATGCACACCCCTACAAACATCACACTGCTTCAAGTACACTGGGCCACCATACTCCATCTCACTATACCTGCTAGACCACTTTGTCATTTCACATGCCTTATAGACATCAATGAAAACACCTAACATCAATATCCCAATAGTAATACTAGGGTAACTATTTAGAAAAATTTGACCACTATATATAGGGGAATGGTTTGATTCCATCATCATATGAGAATTTTGGTATTCTCCCATAGGTGAATGTGAATAAGAGGTGGATTGGTGATGGGAGTTAAATTGCTAATTTGGAGAATTGAAATAACCATCCATGTTATAACTCATGTGGTTAAGATTGGAGTTTGAATACATGTTCAAACTTGGGTTTTGGTTGGCTTGATAGCATACTTGATTTAAAGGTGAATTTGAATCGAAGTTAGGTGAATTAAATTCTAGATCATAAAATGGGCTATTAGGATTGTGATTTGAAAGGGAATTAGGAGTGTTATTGTTCCAAGAGGCCATGGTTTTTTATAATGGGTAAAATATTGACAAAAAGTTTAAAAAATAACAAGAGATTAAATGAATTTTACAAACAAGGCACATGCAAGAAAAGAGGAGAACAAAAAAGCTTCTATACTAAATAAGCAAGCAATTGCACAAAAAGGGTGAAAACTAGGTAAAAAGGGTTGTGAAAAATTGTTGGGCTTTCCATTGTCACTCACTCATATGTACTCTTAGTTGTGGCATAATTTTTCAAGGTGCTAACCATGGAGGATTCTACCATGCCCATGGCCCACTAATTCTAGTTTTAAGGGTGTGGCAAAAGTAACTTCTTATTGCTAATCACTAACTGATGCACCAAAGTTGAATGGTAAAGAGGCAATCCTAGGATTAAGGTATACATGATCTTATCTAGGGGGAATAAAACTGTGGAAGAGATTGATAGAGTGAACACTCACTATTGGGTTTTGTCCTAAAGTAACTAACATAGTCATATGGGTCTCAATGTAAAGCAATAAATGTAGAAAACAAACAATCAAAACTTCACAATTGAGATACAAGAATCTTCCATTGCGATTTGAGTCTGATTTGCTCTATAAAAAATATGGTGCTTACTCCTCCAATGTAAAGGAAGAATGACCAATATGTGGATGCAAAAGGGATGACTTTGATTCACTTTGGATGCAAGATATGCTTATGATTTGCAAGATTCTGTGAATGATTTTGATTGCTCAAGATTTATGATGGATGTAACTTTGATTGTGTTGATTAAAAATGAGGATTTTTAGGCTTATTTATAGAATCTTGGATCATGTTCAAATGGTGGAGGATCATTTGGACTTTTTTAAGGTTCCAAATGATCAACGACTGAGGTTGAGTCCACATCCATGAAGATGGAGACTGTTTCAACTTGTTGAGGAAAAGGAGGGGTTGGTTAGCTGACTTAGTCAAAATGGATGAATAACTCATAGGAGGAGTCTTAGGAGGTGGATATTTTCATGGATTTGGTTGGGATGAGGGAGAAAAAGGTGAGAGAGAGATTTGAATTGGTAAATTAAGGAATTAAATAATGAAAATAAAGAATAAAAGGTGCATAATTGACTTTATCAAAATACTTTACTTAATTAATTATTTGATTTTAAGAATAAATTTTAATTATTAATTTAAGAAGAATGATTAATAAATAGTAAAATTTAGGTGAATTTTGACACTAAATAAAATTTAGGTGTCTACAACTAGTGTTTGGAACTGATGTATGTAGACCAACCAACATATCTTAATTATGTTGAGAATATAAGATAGTTATCATAATGATATTCAAAAATATCATTATCAGGCTTAATGGTTTAATATTAATAAATAACGACTTAATATAAATAGTCATCATCATTAGAATTGTGTTATAATTAACTATTGAGTTTAGGAAAATATATTTAAGAAATAAAAAGAAAAAGGAGAAAAATATAAATAAAATAAGATATTATAATTAGGAAATAAAACCGAATAAAATAATAATTAATAAAATTATATATTTAGGAAAATATATAATTAGAAAAAAAGGATAAAGTACAAAATAAATAAGGATCAAGCTTTAAAGGATATACATAAGAAAGGAAAAAGAAAGTGCAATACTCAAGGAAGAAAAAAAATCATAAAAGAAAAAAAAGAACACTAGCTTTAGAAAAAAGGTTTGCCCATAAAATTACGAAAAAAAAAGAAAATGGTTAACTATGGGAAGAAGTGGAAGGGATGTCAGTTTTCTAGAATGGCAACGATATTACATCCATTACAAATTAATGAAGAAGAAGGTGGGACAACATACACAACAAATTTAGGAAGGAACAAAGAATCATTACAGTGTGCTTAAGAATTCTCAAAGATGCTAGATTATCAGATTGAGAAGAGCAAACTCTCTATCCTTCAAAAATAAGGGCATCTTTCTAGTATAATAGAAGCTCTAGGAGAAGAACATGAAAGGTTGATGCAATAGGCTGAGATTCCTTAACTGCATGCACTACAAGAAGAATACAAGCTTATGGGTCAAGATATTTTGAAGTTTTTGCTTTTTATTGAGATAAATGCCACTAGATTGCACAAGATTTTGAAAAAGTATATCAAACATTCTGGTTACAAGATTATAAACTACTATGTGATAACACATTCAAATCATCCTTATTCATAACTTTATCAAGTCTTCTAGCATGTGGATATTGGAGTTGTTGTTGAGGCATTGTCTTGTAACCTTGTAGAAATTCAAAATCATAGGGGAAACTACTTATTTATTTATGATCAACCCAATTCTATACTAGCATTTCAAGATCTTGTTATTGACAAGAAAAAAAGATGCAGTAGAGTTGCTTACTCACTCAACAAACTTCCTGTACTTTCTTGGGCAACAAGCTCTTATTATTTAAGATCTACTAAGGCCTTCTAAAGAGTATGTGAAGGATCATAGATATCATTTTGTTCTTCTGGTATTGAACTTAGTGAACACATTTCTATATATGTTAAATACATATATAACTTACCCAATAATAGATGACTATTTTATAATCCTAGTAGATGCAACAACACTCTGTGGAGTTGTTATTGGGTCGATGGCATTTTCATGGTTAATTTGTTTAGGTACTTCAGTGCATGGTCAAATAGGTTTCAATAGAGCTATCAATCAATGGTATATTAGTGATTTTGTACCATCAAATATGCACTTACAGGTGTCTGTAATATTTGTAAGTGTAAGTGTACTAGGAATGGTAGTAGGACCTACTCTCGCTAGACTTTTCCAAATAAACAAATCCTTTTTGGGACTCACTCTTAATCAAAACACACTACCTGGTTGGGTTATGGCCATTTCATGGCTTGTTTATCATGTGTGGCTCTATATATCATTTAAATAACCTACTTGTGAAGATGGTCATGTTGATGAGGATAGCAACAAAGGTATGTGCTACTTCAAGTTTAATATGTGTTTCTCCACTCTATCAATTATATATAGATTTACTATTACAACATATAGTTTATTAGTGGTATGAATTTTAGTATATAAAAATTAAGTCATGATCTTTAAGTCATATTACTTTAAAATCCATTTAGAATAATAATAGTATAGTCAGGATGTTATCTTGTTATGTTCATCATGTGGGCTTATAGCAGTATATATGTTGTGTATAATCGCTTACTATTTAGTAATATATATACTATTTTACATTATGCAGTTATGAACTACACCATTAATATTTCCCACTTATGTATAGAGGTCAGACAAAAAATAAAGGGTCAATTATACTACTTTGCAGAGTTAATATCAATATATATCGATAGTTGTATCGATTAATAACTTTATAACAAATGAAATATATGTGGTGATATATATATATATATCTTAGGGCAATGTTTCATATAGTTGCTGTACAGAGTGAGGAAGAACAACATGTTATATACTCCATAATCAATACTAAGTAAACTCAACTTAGATTAATGATGCGTTGCATTATAAAGTGTAGTTGTATTACTAGTATAATTATAGTGATAGTAGTAGAACATTATAATGTCATAATGATGCTAATACAGTAATGATCAGAAAAATATAAGGTGAAACACATAATGTATTAAAGTATCATTATTCAATACACTATTGCTCTAGTGTATTAAGATGATCTTCATGATGAGGTATTAAAGTAAACTATTAATATGATGTTATAACTGAATATGATCTATCTATTATAAATTATGTTTAAGGAAAAAAAAAAAAAAAAATATATATATATATATATATATATATATATATATATATATATATATACGTTTTGAATAAATCAAGATGAAAATCTAATTAGTTGGGATAAAAACTATGGAGTATTACATTATTGAACCCCTTATCTTATAAAAGATCATCAATATGTCTTGTGAATGGGAAAGTTATAATGGTTTTTGAAATCATATGAATTCATTGTCTAGAATTTGAGATGACTGGTAATGTTTATAGTATATATGTATTGTTGGTTGTATGTGATATATGGTATAAGTAGAGTTAATATGTACAAGGGTAGATATATAGGAAGTATATCTTATTATGGATGTAAGTATCTATATAAATATGTAACATAAATGGGTGTGTTGGGTTATATACCTATATATATATATATATATATATATATATATATATATTTAATGGATTGTTAACATAAGTCATAAGGGTTTAAGGGGAAAGAAACTATAATCATATGAACACAGTCTCCTAGAAATGAAATGAGTTGTTTATGTGAAAGATTATGTTATTATTGGTTATCTATAAATATTATGGCTGACTGCTTGTAAGTAAGTAGTGTGTAAATAAAAATGATGGACTGTGTTATTACTAATTTTACTATATATATGTTGAATCTACTTACAAAAATTAGATTATGCAGTTTAAACATAGGGTATACCTGGTTGGTATAAATTGTACTTGTTTCCCTATTATTAGGATTTTGAGACATTTGATTCTTGTAATTATAAGATTGGTTATTTGTATTTGATTAGTTGTGCTCATGTATAATAAACTATGATATTATGGGATGCCATAGAGTGTATTATGTTTAAAACTAAAGTCTAAATTTATGTTATACCTGGGTGATACAAATTGTAATTGTATGTCTAGATGCATTCATATGTTTGACAGACTAAATGTATGTGTTTTGGTTGTTGATATGTTTAGCATGTTATAAGATTGCTGGTAAGAATTAATTTGTATTAATTTTTTGATTATATATATGTTAACCAAATCTTGTATTATTATTACTGAGTAAGTAGTGAGACGGACTTCACTAGCTTACTAGCATCACAATGCTAGATGTAGGTAATTTGATCAAGTGGTGTGTATAAAATCAACCGATCCTAGAGATCAATAACGATTTAAAAATCTTAGCCAAGTAATGTTAGTGAGACATTATAATTTCATGTGTATGATTTACATGTTTGTGTAATATATTGTTAGAACATGTTTCTTTATGATACATCATATGTTTAGTTTTAGAAATCATATGTCACACGAGTACTAGCTTGTCTCTCTAATTTCTCACACCGTCACTATCTACTCATTTGTGAAGGGAGGACCATTCCTTAATGGGGAATCATGTGGGGGATCAATGGTCTATGGTTGGTGTGGAAAAGCACTTGGATGATGTTTTCCCTCCCCACAATATTACTTACTTGGAGATGACACTTAAGATTGCTAGAGATACTGGAGTTCAGGAACTCATGCTCCATGGAGCTTTGTATCTTTTATTTTGTACATTATATTGTATTTATTATTATTGAGATATTATCCTTTATGAGATATAATTATTTAATTATCTATACTTTAGAAACAATGTTTGTATCATTGTACCAATCATGGTTGGACATTTGTAACTACTTTTCATATTTGGTTATGATGTGTTTCATATGTTGTTAGTGATTAGTGACTATTAGATGTCATAATCTTATTTATAGTTAATATATTTAGAGTGTTATATTAGGATCACTAATTAGATTCTAGTGGTGAATTATAATGAAGGAATGTGATGATTAAAAAAAATTGTCATGTTTTTCTTAGTCAAACCCAGTGGGGTTGTAACAATATATATGTATACATGCATGTATGTATATACATTTATATATGTATGTATATACATATTTATATATGTATACATAGATGTATATATAAATATATATACATATGTATATACATATATATGTGTGTGTGTATGTCTACACACACACACACACACACATATATACATCGACATCTAAGTATACCATGGAATTTTTCTATTCTCTTTTTGTATAGATATATGTATATATGTATATATGTACATATAAATATGTATGTATGTATGTATGTATGTATTTAGGTACGTACGTACATACATACATACATACATACATATAGATATATGTATGTATACACACACACACAAAAAAAAAAGAATAGAAAAACTCCACGGTATACTTAGATGTCGAGGTAGAAGGTCATGAATTTACTAAAGCATTATTGGATTTAAGAGTCAATTCTAATGTCATGTCAGAAAGAAAATGGGAAGCCAAACCCAAATTACATCTAGTAGATTATGATATTGTTATGGTTGATGGTATCTTAAAATCACCAATAGGAGTATTAAAAGGGGTAGAGGTGACATTTATGGGTATAAGCAAAATAATCGATTTTGAGGTAATGGAGGGGTTTTCCTAAACCCCATCATATTCCATACTTTTAGCACTGGAATGTTTTGCGGATTGCAATGGTATTTTAAATTGTGAGGATGAAGAGATAACCCTTGAAAGGGATGGGATTATTAAACATGTCTTGTTAGAAATATGCATGAGTGTTGGTTGGACTAAAGAAGTATGGGAAGACAAGGATGAAGAAGAAATTTTTGATGATCTCCAAGTGAATTATGTGATTGAGAAAGTACCCTATTTTGACAAGGACTCTGAGTTAAATGAAAGAGGAGAAATCAAATTACAAAATGAATAAATTGAGTCTGAGACTGAAGAGGATATAGAAGCATGGTTATATGAGACACTAGAAACAAGAGTTCATAAATTGTTGTACTTATGAAAAATTGACCAAAAATAAATAAGTACAACATCCTAAAAGGAATCAATAAATGAGGAAGACTATTATTTAGCTAAGGAAGATAAAACCAAGTACCATTCAATCAAATATGAGGAAGAGGACATATTTTATGATACTATAGAGACATGGCACTATGATGTAGATGTAATACACAATGCTATATAACAAAAAATGATTTAGAATGTCACAAAACATATAAGAAATATCATGACACATATAATATATACTTGTATGTATGTATGTATGTATGTGTATACACACACACACATACAAACATACATACATCTCTCTCTCTCTCTATGTGTGTGTGTGTGTGTGTGTGTGTATAAAGAGAATAGAAAAACTCCAAGATATACTTAGATGTTGAGGTAGAAGGTCATGAATTTACTAAAGCATTGTTGGATTTAGGAGTTGATGTTAATGTCATGTTAGAAAGAACATGGGAAGCATTAGGCAAACCCAAATTACATTTGGTAGATTATTATATTGTTATGGTTGATGGTATCTTGAAATCACCATTAGGAGTATTAAAAGGGGTAGAGGTGAATTTTATGGGTATAAGCAAAACAATCAATTTCAAGGTAATGGAAGGGTTTTCCTAAAACCCATCATATTCCATACTTTTAGCACTAGAATGGTTTATGGATTGTAATGGTATTTTCAATTGTGAGGATGAAGAGATAACCTTTGAAAGGAATGGGATCATTATCCATGTCCTTTTAGAAACAAACATGAGTGTTGGTTGGACTGAATAAGTATGGGAAGACAAGGATGAAGAAGAAAATTTTGATGATATCTAAGGGAATTATGTAATCGAGAAAGTACCCTATTTTGACAGGGACTCTGAGTTAAATGAAAGAGGAGAAATCAAATTATAAAATGAAGAAATTAAGTCCGAGACTGAAGAGGATATAGAAGCATGGTTATACGAGACACTAGAAACAAGAGTTCATAAAGTTTTGCACTTATGAAAAATTGACCAAAAACAAATAAGTATAACATTACACAAGGAATAAATAAATGAGGAAGACTATTATTTAGCTCAGGAAGATAAAACCAAGTAACATTCAATTAAATCTAAAGAAGATGACATATTTTACGATACTTTAGAGACAGAGCACTATGATGTAGACATAATACACAATGCTATAGGACAAAAAATGATTTAGAACGTCATAAAACATATAAGAAATATTGTGGCACATATAATATATAATATAAACCACATAATTCATACGTTAGAACTAATTATTTATGCTACAAGTTGTCTACTACATACCAAGAAAAATGACAAAAATGAACATATCGTGAAACATTATAATCCCATGAAAAGAAGGGCCACTATCGTAAAAGACATAAATACTCAATATAAAAATGATCAATAAAATTAGCTCAAGTGTAATAAAAAAGGAAAATCCAATGAAAAACAACACAAATACATTGTAATGATTGGTAAAGAAAAGTGACAATACATAATGACATTACCCAAAGATACTATAAAAAATATAAGAGATGCCACTTAGAACAAATCAGAACAATAAAAAATAAGAGCATAATATTAAGCAAATCAAAAGGGCATATCCATTGGGAAATGGAGCATCACATAGTAACTCACCTAAATTCTCAAGAACTAGCAATGCCAAAACATATTTAACACATGAAAAAAGTAATCCCCAATGAAAAACATGAATGGAAGCTTTAGATGATTCATTAGTCATAAATGTCATGATATGGTGGGTAACACATAAAGTATATATTAATAATTAGAATACCCTTATCATACTCATTGAGATGAAGTGCATTTAAGAATAAGGGAAGTTTAAGGCTCTTATTGAATACACAAGAAAAGGAATTTTGCACCAAAATATCAATAGATGTGAAGTAGATTAGAAACAGATTGGAGAAACTAACCCAAAACTATGGGTACAATATTTCTATTGAACCTTATGACATATCCTACAAGCATATTATATGCACCAAGAAACACAATGAGAGACCAAGATCTGGAATCATATTCTTAATGACTTTTATTGCACATTTAATTATTGGGATCTAGATAGAAGAATATGCATTGGTCTGGGAAAAATCCAATATTTTCTAATGTCGTCTGATGAAGATGCCATAACATGATTTGGAAAACATCAAATAATAGAGAAAAGATATAACAAAGAATCCTTAGAGACTCTTGATAGAATATATATGGGGAAGCATCCCATAACAAAAGAAATAGAAAATAAAAAATCCATGCAAGTCCTAGCTAAAGTATATCAAAATATTCTTGGAAAATGCTATAAAATAGAAAAACATGAACACAAAAAAGAAACAAAAAATATTTCATATCAAAATAATTATAAGCCTGAAGAAGGGGAAAAATAATTAGTAGAAATTGATGAAGATAAGGCATGGTACTTTTATCAACCACTAAAACCCTGAGAAGAAAACATAGCACATGAAGGAGATCCTAATTTGTCTAAAATTGGAGATTATTGGGAATAATCAACAAATTTGAAAATAATAGAATTACCAAAAGAATGTGAAGATATTTTCCCCAAAAAATTCAAAGAGCTTCATGACATTAAACCTAAGTTAATGACAATGGGCATATAGCTAAAAATAGAAGCAAAACCAATTTGAAAAAGACCCTACCAACTAAATCCTAACATGAAGATTAAAGGAAAAATAAAAAATGATTGAATTCTAGTGGTAGGCATCATAAAATAATTAAAAGATGCATAATGGATTAGTCTAATGGTCATATAAAAAAAAAGATGGGAGAAATAATAATAAGTGTTGATTTTAGAGAATTAAATAAAGCTTGCATCCATAACCCATTTCCAACACCATTCACTAAATAAGTTTTGGAAAATATTGCGAGTAGAGAGGTATATTCTTTCACAAATGGATTCTCTAGATATCAATGGGTTTATATTGACAAATATGACTGACCAAAAATAACATTCACTACATAATGGGTTTTGTTCATGTATATAATAGGGCCATTTAGCCTTAACAATGTCCCAGTTGTTTTTAGTCGAATTATAGTCGATACTTTTAAAGATTTTATACATGATTTCTTAGAAGTCTATTTAGATGATTGCACTATTTATGTATTGCTAAAATATCATATACAAACATTGAAAATGATGTTTGAATGATGTTGAATGCTACAAATCACGTTAAATCTAAATAAATGCATTTTTTTTATGCCTTTTGAAACAAAATTGGGTTATATAATTTTCAAGGAAGGACTAAGGATTGATCCCTTAAAAAATACTATAAGTATAATTTTTTCACCACCCAAAACAAAAGATAAGTTTTCACATTGTTATGATACATAGGATACCACCAAAATTTTATTAGAGGGTATGCCAAGATCAATGCACCTATAGAGGAATTATTGAAGAAAAGTAATAATAAATTAATTGATTAGACTAAAGAGTGTTAGGGTGCATTCCAGACATTGAAAACAAAGATCTTAAACATACCCATATTAATATTTATAGACTATAAGGTTCATTTCCACATACATGTTAATGCCTCAGGGATAGTGATATGCACGGTATTAACAAAATCATGATATGATATCTTTTACAAGCTACAAGCTAGCTAAATCAAAACAAAACTATTCTAATAAAGAGAGAGAAGCACTAACAATATTCTTTTCACCTCAAAATTGCAAACATTATTTACTTACTACTCTATTCATATTTTAGACTGATCAGGAACCACTAAGATATATTTTGAATAGACTAGTACTTCAAGGATGAATTTGCAAATGGATAATGCTATTTAAGGAGTTTGATTTCACTATAAATGTTAAACTAGATAAACTTAATAATGGCCCAAACTATTTATCCTATATAGAAAATGGAGAAGATTAAGGACTGATAAATGATTGATTCCTAGGAGCACACCTATACTGCATAGAAGAAATCCCAAAATATATGGAAATAATTACATAGTTATTGTCGACAAGAAAATTTCCATAAGAATATTCAATGATAGATAAGAAACAATTGATCATCCAAAGATTTCTTTTTACATTAATTAGTGGTGTATTATTATATACACCCTAAATTGGTCAAGCAACCACACATATCATGTCTTTTCATAGTCCTTTCATAGGAGACTCTGATTGGAGAATATGAGCTTTGTTCACATTTAGCCATATCTTTCAGTTTAGTCATCTGGGTCTTGTTTCATGTTTGAGTCACCTTTTTGCATGTTCTTAGTCATCTCAAGCCTTTCAAATAGTCATTCCTCCTTAGCTAGGTCAATTTTTCTATGCTCTTCCCATCCCCCTAGGTCCTAGGATTGTAAGATAGGAGTGTTGGGATTGGAATAAAACACTGGTGCCACTCCTATCCTCTTTCGATGCTCTTGTCTGGGGCCATTTTGAGTTCCAACGGTCAGTTTCTTTTGTAAGTTGAGTCCTACCCCTTGTCTTAACTTCATCCTTAAATCTTCCCATGTCAACCAAATGCAAATAAAAGCTCTCAAATTCAAAATAAAGAGTCTCTTATATAAAGGAATTCACAAAGCATTTTATATCTAACACTTACTATTTTGACACATTACATAACTAAAAATCGATAATATAGCTCAACATTCTGTATCACACATAGACTTGAATGCTTGATCAAGGAAGGACCTAAGTGAAAGTCATTCTTATATATACCATGTGTGTTGATTATGCATGTTCCCTAAGGGAGAACATATCGTATTTGAGACCTTAGCTTGAGGGTTAATGTAGGAAGTAATCAAAATAATAAGGGTTCTAGATTGTGTGATCATTCTTCCCCTAACCCAGTTTTTCCCCTTTTTCTTTTGATGTATTTGTTGTTTACATGTGTGTAGATGAATATAGGGTTTTAAGAGTAAAATAGATCTACAACAAGCTCTGTTGACTACTAGCTTCTAAAATTTTGCACATAGGGTCACACAGACGTAACAAATAAAACCTAAGAAGCTCAGATCATCAGGACAATAGTGGTAGGGGTAAACTACAACATCAGTGCCATTCCTATCCACTTTCGATGATCCTATCCAATTGTAAAATGAAGATTGGATCTAGATTTTTGATAGTGTCACAGACCTGTACGTTAATTTCTAGCTTCTGAATCATCTATTTTAATCTATTTTCAGGTAATTTCATTCTTATCTTTCATATAAATTATTAGATAAAAATATAAATTTTACCATATTTAAGTAAATCTTTCCCCATACTCCATACCCCTTATTATTTAGGAACGAAACACTAGTTTCCCAAAATTAATAAAACATTTGGTGGACCCGACTTATTTTGAACAAAATCTAAAACCCTAGGTACCCTTATGGTTTTTGCCTTCATATTTTGTGCAAAAATTAACTTACAAATTTTTTATTTTTTGTAAAAACTTTTGTGCATTTATTTTATTCAAAACTATTTTTATACTTCCTTACAAATTTTAGAATTTTTGCAAATTGTTTACTTTGTCAAAAATAATTTCAAAATTTCAATATTAGTAATTTTCTTGTGCAAAAATTTAATTTCTAAATTCTAATTTTTGTAATATTTTTTTGTGAATTTATTCTATTCAAAACTATTTTTAGAATTTAAATTATTGGCATAATTTTCAAAAATTCTAAAACCCTAGCTCAAAACCCTAGATTTCCGAACTAGGTCCTCAAACCCCAAGCTTCCCTCCCTTACAATTTTTAGAAAAATAGTTTCATTTTTTTGCAAATTGTTTGGATTATCAAAAATTAATTTCAAAATCTCTATGTTCATAGTTATTTTTGCATTTATTTGCTTAATAATACTTACACACACTCTTTTTGGTGAAACAAATCAAATGGCCACTAAGACATTTCTTCCCTCTCATCCCATAGATCAATTTCTAAATTTTTCTCATAATTATGATAATGAATGGACAAATTTGCAAAATTGCACATTAGCTAAAAAATGTGGAAAATGATTTTATTTACAATAAAGATAATTATTATTATTGTAATGAGGAATATGATGATATATGTGAAATAGATAGTGAATCACAAATAGATGCATCTTCTTCTCTCAAACTTATCTCTTGTATTCCTTCTTCTAAAGAAAATAATTTTGATAAATGGAAAAGATACTTCTCACCTCATTCGCCTATGCACAATGTACCAAATGAAAAAAATAGTCATGCACTTCCAAGTGGACCTCTAATTGGTCATAATTTGCTTCCATATGAACCTAATCTCTCTCTCTCTCTCTCTCTCTCTCTCTCTCTCTCTCTCTCTCTCTCTCTCTCTCTCTCTCTCTCTCTCTCTTCTGCTACTTCTATGTTCAAATAAAAACAATATAAACACAATAGAATTAAATTGTCAAAGCATAATTCAAATGATGCATCTCATGCTCTTAACTCTAATTTATCAAAAGAATGTCCAAATGATAACTCTCTTACTCTTACTTCTCATATTGAAAATGAAAAAAATGCATACACTCCATCCATGGATAGCATAGATACACATGATATTCCAAATTCCAATGATAACTTATTGCATATCAAAAAAGAATTAAATTATTCTCTTACACCCCTCCCTAACAATTATGGAAGTGATGATGAGTATGATAGTGAACATGCCAATGAATATGAAAATGAAAGTGATTATGAACAATATTGTAATTCTAATAATGCATGGAATCATGATGATTATTATGCACATAGTGAAGAAGAATATGCATCTCATGCCTCTAACTCTTCTCTCATTTCTCCTCTCACAAATAATGCACCATCAAATATTGTTTCTACTTCTATGAATGATTCTATTTCAAATAATACACATGATAATGCTAACATCACATCTTCTACTCAATTATAATGTTCACTAAAACATAAAGATACCAATGAATCTCCTAAGCCACCCCTCACTATAGTAGAACCTAGTTATCACTCTTCACGTAAAGAGAATGGTATCCCATATCCCTCTAGTAAGGTCCAAGTCACCATTACTCCCAAGGTTCAAGTGAGAACAACCCCTCTTTATGATCCTATTGCTAAATGTAGCATTCCCATGGCTAAAATTAATAATAAAATTTGATGATTAAATGAACCACTTCAAGATTATAATGTACCATTCTAGGAGATTATCTCTTTGATGGATGCATTTGGTGAATTACAATACCAAGTACATCTCCTTACCTTGGAAAATAAGGCTTATAAGTCTTGCATAGATGCTAATGATCTACATGGTAACCCACTTCTGAAGACATTCATAAAATCTTCATTGCCTAAGCATTTCCAGACACCATTATTACCTCACTTTGATGGAACTAGACATCCTTTCGAACACCTTGAAACGTTTCAGAAGACTTTGCCATCTCATGCAAGTCCTTTGTTCTACTAAAATTATTCTAGCAGGAATTAGCGGGGGAACACAGAATTGGTTCTTTCATCTACTCCTTATTGGCTCCTTACACACATATGATGACTTAAAGGAGGCATTTATCAGACATTACATAGCAAACACATGCCCTCGTGTTACATATGAGAAACTTGCAACTTTACATCAGAATACTTCAGAGCCAGTCAGTGATTATATCTTATGATTCAAAAATCACATGTTAAGATTGATATACAAACCAATATATTTAGAGATTCAACATATATTTATAAAGGGGCTTCACCAAACTCTCTTCAAACATCTACTACATCAGAGAAAGTCTTCTTTCAGGCACTTATGCTATACAATTCTAGATTTGGAAAAGAAATTGGGGTTAATTGAGGTAGATTCAATTGATCAGATTACTCTAGATTTCACAATAATATCTATAGCTGCTAACATCTATAATCCACCATGTCCTAAATAATATAGGAGACCTTAACTAGAAAATAAACCAATTAAGAATAAAAAGCTAGTTTCTAGAGCACAACCTATAGTATTCACTACATAGAACATTAATAAATCACCAATATAGTTTGATTCAGAGTAGGATAAGCCATCTATCATATTATCAACACTACTAGATAGGAGGTTAATCACATTGCCTTCTACTCACTGACAAGATCCACATCTCTTACATAGACAACCACATTAAAACTTTTGTAACTATTATTGTATCCATGGACATAGAGAAAATGATTGTTATGGACTCAGAGATTACATTAATAGATGTGTTGATAATAACATCATAACATTCACACAGAGGGCACCAAGATGTCCTCCACCATGGAACCATAGACCTCATTCATACACAACTAAGTCATCCCAAGACATTCCTTCACAAGAATCATCGATCATCTCATCATGAGAGTAATACAAGTTCTAAGACAGAGCCTCATAAGAGATCTCCCATTCTACCTATTCAAAAGATTTGGAAACCAATACAGTGAGAACAACCTACATATAACACTGTATTCCAAGGAATACATAATTTAGTTCCATATACATATCTAGTAGAGTCATAGGTACCACAATAGAGTACTACTCATGAGAAATATTCTCTATGACTAGATTTTCTAGGTCCTATCTCATGTAACAATCCACTACGATTAAAATTAAATGAACCCACATCACACAATACTACTCAAGATAAATATTCAATATGGCCATATTTTTTGGGTCCTATCTCAAGTAGCAATCCACTATGGTTAATATTAAATGAGAGCCAATCACATGTTTCAGCTCCATTTCGACTTATTTTTCAATCATACACATCGCAATAGAGGACGGTATATGATTATGGATAGATGAGCCCTCTTCATAGCATAGTTCCTATTACACATCTAATAAAGTTACATTTTGTAGAATCTCCTCATAGAACTACAACTAACACACATAAGACATTATTAGATATAGAGCATATTCCTACACAACATGAGTAGTATGGGCACTTGTTTAGTTAGCCATCAGGGTTTAAATATTGAAATAGTATAGAATGATATGACATAGATTCATAACAACATTAGTTCATAGCTTCACTTAACATAGTAATGATGGAGCCAAAGGTCTAGCTAGCCTTTATATTCTTGAGCCACTCTCAAGGAAGTAATATGCACAGTGTGTTATCTTACATCCCCACATACTAACAACTAACATTCCTCATTCCTAAATAACTATCCTTAGCTAAAATCAACTTACCAATATCTAAACCTTACCAAATACATTTTTACCAATATTAAACCCAATCAAATTATCCAAACAATTTACCAATCTTGAACCAGCCTATCAAAGTCCAGATCTTACCAAATCCTATTTTACCAATATTAAAAAAAATCAACTTATCCAAACAATTTCCAAATTTTAAACCACCTTAGATTATCCAAAAAATTTACCAATTAAAAAAACCAACAAATTTTTACTTACAAATCAAAGCTAAACATCACACTTAAACTTATCAACAAAACATTCAAATCACATATCCCAAGTACCATGTTATCAAGCATATACAATCTAAACTTCAATACCAAATCAACCATTTCTAAGTCAAACATTTGTAATGAATATGCCAATCTATACCAAAATCAATAAACATAACACGCTTGAATCAAAATCAACCCAGTATCCATATATATATAAATGAAGTTTTCAAAACACATACATCATATCAAAATACAATCAATCATGAATGGGAATCATGCCCTCACTCTCAGTATCACTCTCTCCTATAGTACTAGTCCCATAGTCTAGCCTATCACTCTATGGCCCTACACCTCCTCGACCTCCCAAATGCCTCTTACAATGGCTCTGTCGCTCCAGTAATCAACCATGCTCCTCATGCAAGTTTGTTTACTACCTCTAAAGTTCTATGTACTTGTCCATAATCATTAATCCAAAATCAAGTGGGGGCATCCTACACCTATCTAGCTCATCTCTCTCTCTCTCTCTCTCTCTCTCTCTCTCTCTCTCTCTCTCTCTCTCTCTCTCTCTCTCTCTCTCTCTCTCTCTCTTGCTACTCTAACATATGCAACCATAGCTATAACAGTTTATCAAACAAATGGGCATACATGTTGGTTGTAATAGTTGATCACCCTATCAAACCTTCCTCCACAACATTATCAAGTACATGTCATGTAAGCTCATGAATTTTAAATTCAATGATAGTGTAGACACCGAAATAGTGTCTAACCCTTGGTCACCTTCCCCCTTGGTCCATTCTTAACCCATTCTTAAACCATGCACTTACTAATTTAAAAATAATAATTTATTATTAATATCCTCCCCTTTGACACATCACCTATAACACCTCGTCTGACACCTCGCCTTGGACTATTTCCCACCCTATGACTCACCCAAGACCTATTCTTACTTCTCTCTAACCGCCTAACCAACTCTCATGCGTATTTAGCCCAAACTTTGACATTCTCCAATGGATAGTGCACTTGGCGGATGGAGAACGGGCTTGGTGGCTTTTTTACCCATTCTCCACCCCCCGACATCGGTCAAATGTCGGCCGACGCCGGCGGAATCACCGACGTCGGTTATACTTAAACCAATTTTCGAACCCTTTGACGGGACCCGAATCAGAAATGGTGAATCTCTGGAGTTAATCACGAATCTCTAATCTTCTTCCGGTGAAACAAAGTTCTCGTGCTTTTGCTTTCTAGTGTTCTGGCTTCTTGGTGTTCTTGCAGGGATCAACATTCTTGACAGCGTTTTCTAGGCACTGAGGTCTTGTATCAGACATTCTACACAGGGATTGCACGTTATCTCCATCACCAGCGACAACCGAAACACAGCTTCTGCACCTTTGCCAACTCGTATCACAGCTAAGTATTTGTACTATTTTCATTTCAGTGTCATTTCAAATATATTAGCATTCTGTCTATTGTCTATTCCAAGCATCCTTGACCCAACCTTCCCTGTTCTTCTCGGAGAGGCTAAGAAGCCTTCTCTCACCCCTTATTCCCTTTCCTTTGCCTCTGACACCCCTTTAGTCTCTCTTTAGACAACACCCTCTGTCCAATCAACTCAACACAAGCTATCAGAGACCTACAGACCACCTTAAGACCAATCTAATCAACCTGACTAAATTGCTTTATGAAAAGGCTGAAAGACCTTTTTCCTACCCCTTACCCCTTTTCCTGACAACATTCTCAGTTCCTTAGACCTTAAGCAGTCCCTTTGAATCCCTCATAGACCCTTAGACCCCCAGACGAGACCACAATCCATTTTGTAGACCAAAAACTAGACCTGAACCTGTCCTTGGCCATTACCCTGACCGACCTCATCCACTTCCCCTACCGACGTCGGCAGTCTAACCATCGTCGGTGACTTTCCTGACCGACGCAGGCAATATCACCGCCATCGGTGACTATGCTAAGCAGATTGCAGCTTTATCAGGTATGCATTTGCTTTCAGTTCTTTCTTTTTAGTATTTTATTATTTCTCTTTTCTGTCTTTATCATATTTTATTTTAACAGTGGATTGTCATCCTCCAAGAAGCCTTAGCGCTTCTAGGACCAAGCTTTTGCTTGGCAATCCACCCTCTTATCAACTAACATTTTTCGTGTTTTAGTGTCTGTCTCTTTCAGGTGTCATCCTCCACAACCAAAGAGGAGTTCTCACAACGTCTGGATTACGGTGCGCAGACTACTTCCAGGTACATACAAGCCTTGACCATTTCTTTAAGTTTCCCATTTTTTCTCTTTGAATGTGAAAGCGAAATTGCATAGAAACATTTTGGCACGCCCGGTGGGACCCTTAGGGCCTTCCTTGGGTTCCTTTCCTTGTTTTTTCATTTAGGTGCATTAGGTTTCTCCCTCTTCACCTCTTTCTTCTTTTCTAAAAGACATCATAAGCAGGAATAAAAAGAATTTTTCTTTCTTTTCTTGCATTTCTAGACTAGTCAAAAATCATATTCTTCAAACCCTTTCTCAAACTTGTTTTCATTCCAACTTAACATTTTGATTTGGGGCTTTAAAATATATTGCATTCCATTTTTGCTTTCTTGCATTTCTTAGTCCACACTTAGTAATTAGTAAACCACATATTGAATTAATCGTAGATCACTTGATGTCACACAACCAAACCACGTGCACTAAATAAAACATCAAACTCACTTGAGACAAGGCCCAACTGGGATTTCATCACCCAGCGGATACCTTACCCATCCCGACAATCTTACTTGGATTTCACCACCAAGGGAAAAGCCCACTCTGTTCTCTGGCAGAGTCTAATCTATAGGGAAAGTATATTTTGGCTAAGCAAGACCAGCTTACCACTGGAATCATGAAGTGAGGGGAGCTTGCTCTTTAGCACTAGGCCAAGTACGGAACCTAACACAGACTTTTGAGCACCTAAACATACCTGAAACCATCTTTAAACTACCTCTTTTAGGACCCTTCTAACAACCAACCTCCTCAAACATCACTTTAAGGCATAAGCCACACGATCCTAATAAAATTATTTCTAGGGATTTAACGCTTAGGATCTGCCTGTCTTCATCCTATTTTCTTTCTTTATCTATTTTTTTGAGCTGGTAAGGATGTCTTCTTTATTTCCAAAAACTTTTTTCTGAGTTTCTGGAAAACATAGTAACTGACATCGGTTTTATAATCGACGTCGGCAATTTTTCTCCACCGGCATCGGTTATCTGACCGACATCGGCAGACTTCTTCATCGACATCGGTTTTTATACCGACGTCGGTCTCTATCCAATCTTTTTTCCCAAAAATAGCAAGCTTAAAATCCAACTTTCTTGCTGTCTAAACATCCATTCTGGTTTTTTGAGACTAAAAAACATAGTTTTCTGAAACTTGACCCTTTCTTGCCTTGAATGGTTTTGACATGCAGTCAAACCAAGGCTCTTCTTGACCACGCTAGGCAACAACTGCTTCCACCTTCACCATCTATAACCAGTCCTATAATGGAGTTCCACTCGGAGACTGAAAGAACTCCTACTTGCCCAACCCCGCCCCAGACTCCTATTGTCCTAGAAGGGGACCAAGATTTGGCACGATTCTTGGACCTCAACGTCAAAGCCTTGCAACACTATCTCACGCATAGCCAAATGCGAGACTCCTTAGGAAACCCAATCTATGGGATGTCGACTTCCTTAGTCGAGACAAGAATCACATCAACATCATCTACAATTCAACCTATAGACAATCAAGCCAACACCTCGACTAATAACCCAACCGTGTCCTACCTTCAAAATTTAACCTCTCCTTCTAGACCTACCTTCATGGGGGTTCTGGTACTCCCTCAACCTCAAACTACTCAACCAAATCCCACACCTTTCCAAAACCTACTGGTCTCTATCCCCCCTACTCTTGCACCTATCAACACAAGAGTAACTGTCTACCCTTCAACAAGTGTGGCCACTCCTCAACCATCCTTGACGGCCCCTATCCAACTTGTGCCTACCAACCCCATAACACAAGTGCCCTTGGCTTCAACTTTCACTCCAATAACCAGCTACCCATATGTTGCGTCTACGCAACCAACCACGTCATATGCCCCTCTCAATATCTTTCAAGCGCCTTATAATCTAGGGGGCGCTCCACCCGCCAATCTGTCAGCAGATATCATCAAAATGCTGATGGATAAGATGTCTAGCCTAGAGACCTCCATTTTCGGCTCATGCAATGCTCTCTCATACGAGCAAATTTGTAATGAGCCCATTCATCCTTCCATCCTGATTAGACCATATCCCAACCAGTGGGAGCTTCCCAAAATTTTTCGCTTTCAAAGCAAGGAAGACCCACAGTAGCACTTACGGGCATTTAGACATGCCTGTTACCTTATTTCCCATGACGATGCATTGCTCTTACGCACATTTTCTATGTCCCTTTTTGGTGCTGTGCTTGACTGGTATAGCTCTATTGCTAGCCATTCCCTCTTCACATTTACACAGCTGGCCCAGCTCTTTCTTGATCACTTCTCCATTAACATCACCAAGAAGGTCTCGATCACGGACCTCTATACTATCCACCAATTCAAGGATGAATCTATAGCTGACTTCGTTGCTCGCTGGAGAGGCCTCATCAATCAACTCTCCTTTTCCTTACCCCAACCCGAACTTATTGAACTTTTCTCCCGAGCCTGCGCCAAACATATTTCTTCCACCTTACGGGTTTAGACCTTCCGCACCTTCGACAAAGCCTTCACGATGGCCCGCAAACTTGAATTACGTGCCATCAAGGAGAATAAAGTCAAGTTGCAGAGCAAGAATCCCAACTATAAGACCAATGACTCTTCTTCTAAACCTTCATCATCCAATCCTAAGTCTAAAGCTTCAGCTAACGTTGTGGTCGTTAGACCTTCATCCTCTTCAACCAATCAGCCTGAGCCATCCACATCTCAGAGCGCTACTCATCAATTCTATCAGAGATACGTACAATGACAGTATACTCCTCTTGGAGAATCATACGCGTCTATACTGGAAAAACTTGTTAGACAGGGGGTTCTCAATCTCCCCCAGATCTGACCACCTCCACAATTTGATCCCTCACGCACCATCCTTGCGTGGTATAGGGAAAATGACTTCTACAATTACCATCGTGTCAAAGGTCATGACACGAGAAACTGCAAAACTTTTAAAAACATAATCCAAGACATGCTTGAAAAGGGTGACCTCATCCTAGATAATCCCAATGCACCTCTGAATCAGGGCATCGACATCTTCAAGCAACCATTCCCCAATCATCCATCGACCCAAAACAATATCCAGACCTTGATTGACAACACTCATGAACACAACATTCAAACAGTCAATACGGTCTCGCCCTTCATCCCTGACCAACCTCAAGAGGTTAGTCCATCTATCAATCCATCAAGTGTGGATGAACCTCTTTCTCCGGTTAGTTCTCCGTCAACCTCTCTCATCTTGGAGGATGCCTCAACCTTACTGGCACCACCAGTCTCACCATCCTCCTTCCTGCTGCCTATGGAGGACCCGACCTTACCTACTCCTCGACCGCAAGTGGAGGGCACCATAATCCCTGCCTTTTACCCGCTTGAGGAGCCACATTCTCCAGTGCCTTCTCCACCAAGAGAAGAACCTGACTCTCCATCTTCTTCGACCAACGACAATCCAGTTATAACTCTCACACACCTTGGGTTCGAGACTACTGCCAAACCTAACACATCTTCTCAAGGACCCAAACCTCATCCAACATCTTCTCAACCATTTTCTCGACTAGTGGAGAAAATCAAACTTCTCCCTTCAAGGAAAGTGGAGCATCAGGGATTATGGGAGTGTCTTAAAGCTCTTCAACATCCCCGTGCCCTCTCGTCTCATGCTGCCAATCCTCCCAAGGCAGAATCTTCCAAGACTCTCAACAAAGACCAGACTCCCACTTCTAAACCTGCATCTACCTCATCTAAACCGATCAAGTCACTTAGCGTTCGCCCTGTCTCTACCTTCACTCACCCGCAAGTGAAGGTGGACTTAGACCAGACCTCGACCAATAGTAGTCTTCCAACTAAGTCAAAGAAGACTGCCAGACCACAGAAGCAAACCCCTCCTCCACCGTCAACATTACCCTCCATTTTAGGCCCTCACCCTTCTACCCTAATCAGAGTGCTCCCTACTCCGACCCTTAACCAACACAAATTACCTCCATTACTTCCTTTGCCCACCACAAGTCTACCCCCTCTTAAAAATTTGGCACCTCTCACGAAGAAAGTGCCGTCTTCACATGTGGCCGCACCACCAACCCAAAAGGTGGTACAGAATCCTTCTTCAACACCTCCCAAGCAAAAGTCACCAGTGCGTCATGCATCAACAAGTGTAGACCCCTTAGTAGGTTCATATGCTTTGATATTACGCCAACTTTTGCAGACTTCTAGCATAACCCTCCCATCTATCAAACCATTCCAACCCCTCGGGTCAAAACCTTCCTGGTTCGACGATACGAAGATTTGCTTATACCATCGTACGCCAGGACCCGATACCGAGACTTGCTGTGCCCTCAAGGCAGTCATTCGCTGCTATATGGAGAAAGACAGTCTTCTCCTTAAGGACACTCTTGACCGACCCTCGACACCTTCCCATCCAACCTCTTCAACCACATCAACATCTCACCAACAGGCCATGACCCCTTCTTCACCTCCTATCTTTGAAATCAATGCTATCCACATAACCACTAGGTCACAAAAGGACAAGGCAAAAGAAAAAGTTGCTATTCCTTGGTCACCTCAACCACCAAAACCCAAGATTTCCATCTTAGGTGCATCCCAACCCCCTTCTTCAGAGGCAATCAAAGACTTTATGATAAAACAACTTCACCAAATGCCTATGAAGATGACCTTATATGACCTTATCCAAAGCTCCCCCCAGCATCGTCAGGCTCTAATCAAAGCCTTACAGGCAGTAGAAGTCCAACCTGAAGACCCTCAACCACTAGCTGCCCTAGTCCATTCTTTTTCCCCCGTCGCCTCTATCACTTTCAGTGATTCTGAAATTCCTACCTCTACCTTGGAAGATTAGGACGCTGCTCTTTTCATCACAGCCTACGTTGATTGAACCCATATTAAACGAGTTATGATTAACGAGTGCGCCAACATTAATATCATTTATACTCACACCTTTGATCAATTGGCTCTTCCCAAGAATTGCGTATTGAAAACTGATGCAATCCTTAGATCCTTTAATGACACTACCACTAACACTATTGGCACTATTGTCCTCCATATCCGCGTTGGTCCATGCACAATCCTAGAGCTCTTCTACATCATTGAGGGAGAGTTCCAATATAACATGCTATTAGGACGACCCTGGATCCGCGCCATGGCTTGCATCCCTTCAACACTTCACTGTTGTGTCAAATTTGAACACGACAAACAAGTCCATGTCATTCCTGCTGACCCATCCCCTTTTAAGACTTGTAACACAACCTATCGACCCAATGACATCCTTATTCCTCTCAAGGCACCAACCCAGACATCGTCTCCATCGGTGGAGGCATCAACTAGTACACAAACAGTGGTTGCCATCACATCACCTTATCAATTAACATCCAAGGACCCCATGGATGATATCTTCCAAAGAATTTCACTGGGGGAATATCGCCTACTTACTCTAGACATGTTTCAGACTCCTCAAGAGTATGGACAGCTTCATCAAAATCCAAGCTATGACTGTCGGATCGGAATGGTCATTCCTTATGGTCCTCCTAGCCTTCGAACCAATCTCGTCCATGGGGGGTTGGATCAAGCTCCTACTGACTCAAATCCTTCCTCCTCACCTCAACTATTCACATCCGATTTCTCCTTTCTTGGCAACCCCACCTTTGCACATACCTACCTTTATAGGTGTGCATGGAAGGGTTTTGGCTTTGGGCGCTACGAACAAGGCTCCCATCGGCCTATCAAACCACCCAATGACGATAATGCCAAGAAACGATATGGACTGGGTTTTCAAGAACCCACTGAGGCTTCCACAAACCTTTGCCCCAAACCCACCATCGACCAATTTCTTCTAGACTCACCTATTCTTCCATCCTCACCTACGGAGTCGGTGGTTTCCATCCCTCTTAGTTTTTTTTTTGCATAAACACCATCTGCTTGGAACCCCTAACCTATCAGCTCAACGGGGTTTCCAGGTCTCTCCCTCTCATTTATCCCAGCATGATAGATGATGAATCGGTAACCATCAACACTGTTCACTGCATAGACGATGATGCCATTCTTACCTCTATGGGTGCCGACGATTCTTTCATTCAGTGCTCCCTCCCTTCTAAAACACAGGTTATGTTAAATGAATCAACCATTGACATTAACCTTTCATCCTTTGGTGTTCCTCATGTCTTAAAGATTGGTCAATCTTTAGACACCCAGGAGCAGATCGACTATACTACATTTCTCTCAGATAATCGCAAAGCCTTTGCCTGGACCTATGCTGACATGCCTGGCATCGACCCTAACATTGCCACTCATAACATCGTCACAAACCTAGAGGCTAAGCTTGTTAGGCAAAAGCTTCGCAAAATACATCCTCATGTTGTGCTTCTTGACAAAGAGGAGCTTCAACGCCTTCTTTCTGTCTCCTTCATCCAACCCATCAATTATCTGCAGTGGGTCTCTAACATCGTTCTTGTCACCAAAGCGACTGGGGGGATCTGGATCTGTACGAACTATCGTGACCTTAACCTAGCCTATCCTAAGGATGACTTTCTCCTTCCAAACATTGACCAACTTGTTGATCTTACGGCTAGCCATGAGATGTTATCACTCATGGATGGATTTTTAGGATATAACCAAATCCTGATTGCACCAGAAGATCAGCACAAAACCACCTTCATTACACCATGGGGAACTTTCTGCTATCAGGTCATGCCTTTTGGTCTGAAAAATGCAGGCACCACATATCAACGTGCCATGACTTACATCTTTCACGATCTCCTCCATAAAATCATGGAGGACTATGTAGATGACCTGCTTGGCAAGTCTAAGCTTCGTCACGACCATTTGACTATCCTCAAGATCATCTTCTCTCACCTTCTTCAGTATAATGTCTGTCTTAACCCCAAGAAATGCGTCTTTGGGGTCTTCTCAGGAAAGCTCCTGGGATTCATTGTCTCTCTTCGTGGCATCGAGATAGATCCTGCCAAAATCCACGCTATCCTCGAAATGCCACCTCCAACTAATCTCACGCAACTTCACAGTCTATAAGGGAAGCTCCAATCCATCCATCGCTTCATTTCGCAGCTTTCTGACCGCTACCAACCCTTTCATCACCTCCTCAAGAAGGATGTCTCCTTTAAATGGGATAAAGATTGCCAAGAAGCTTTTAAAGCCCTAAAATGCTATTTGGTCTCTCCATCAGTCCTTATTCCACCAAAAGATAACCAGCCCTTTTACCTCTACATCTCAATAACCAATCATTCGTTAGGTGCCATGATCGCTCATCAAGACGAGCAACACCGTGAACAAGCAGTCTACTACATAAGCCGAACACTTGTCGACTATGAAACTCAGTATACTCATACCGAAAAACTCTGTTTGGCATTAGTCTTTGCCACTACCAAGCTCCGTCACTATCTTCTTAATCACAAAACCTTTGTCATCACTCACACTGACCCTCTTAAATACATGCATTCTAAGCCATATCAAAACTAATGTATGGCTCATTGGCTCATGCTTCTTGCTGAGTTTGACTTAGAATTTGTCTAGCAAAAATCTATAAAGGGGTAAACAATCGCTGACCAACTAGCGTATGCCCCTCTTCCCGACAATCAATCTTCTCAGTGTGAGTTTCCCAATGAATCTATCGCCACTCTATCAACTGATGACACATTATACCAAATGACGATGTTCTTTGACGGCTCTAAATGTCAACTCAGTGGGGGTGCGGGGGTCATCCTCATCCCACACGAGGGTGAGCCCATGCCCCTATCTTTCAAACTCGACTTTGAATGTACCAATAATATGGCTGAATACGAAGCCTGAATTTTGGGACTTCAAACTGCCCTTTCTTTAAACATCAAGACCATCAACATCTTCGGTGACTCACAACTTGTCATCAATCAAATCAATGGTTTGTATCTTTGTACAAATAAAATTTTACAAAGGTACAAGCATCGTGTTGACACTCTTCTAGCATCTTTCGACCATCACTTATTGCAGACTATCCCTCGATCTACGAATAAGTTTGCTGACACCATGGCTTCCCTCGCCTCGCATATTCCTTCTTCATCATCATCCTCATCAAGAATTTATGTCATGGTACATCGCGTGCCGTTGCCTTCATACATTTCCACTGACATCAACCTCGTCCACACCATAGACTCTAGTTCACAAGATGTATGGTATAAACAACTTGAGGACTACTTGGCTCATTCTATCATTCCTCCCAACCTCTCTAGCAATGCACGGCGGGCTTTCATCAAGCGCACCGCTCGCTATACTATGCTAGGGGGCCTTCTCTATAAAAGAGGTTTTGACGGCCTTCTTCTTCGCTGTTTAAACTCCACTGAAGCCTCTCATGCTATTAAACAAGCCCATGACGGAATTTGTGGTAGACACTTCAGTGGTAACTCGGTTGCCAAGCGCATCCTTCGCCTGGGTTATTATTGGCCCACTCTTCATCAAGACTGTAGCAATTATGTTTAGCATTGCATCAAGTGTTAGCAGCATGCTAACTTGCTTCATCTCCCTAGTCACACCTTACAAGTCGCTCAAGATTTTTGGCCTTTTTCACAATGGGGCTTAGATCTCATCGGCGAGATTAACCCTCATTCATCTCTTCGTCATCAGTCAATCATCACTGCCACCGAGTATTTCACTAAATGGGTGGAAGCTATTCCTCTTGTCTCCACAAAAGTTGACAAGATTATTGACTTCATCAACACCCACATCATCTATCATTTCGGTGTACCTCATAAAATCATCACCGATAACGAAAAGTCATTTAAAAACAAAATTGTCCAGAAACTTTGTGACTCCTTTGGCATTAAACTTAGATTTTCTTCGCCTTACTACCCACAAGCAAATGGGTAGGCTGAGGCTTCTAACAAAATCTTAACTAAAATTCTCATGAAGGTGGTCAATGACACTGGAAGGGATTGGCACGTTCACATACCCTTCGCTTTGTGGGCCTACCGTACTAGCATCTGAACCTCTACAGGTGCTACCCCTTTCTCTCTAGTGTACGGGACAGAGGCTGTCTTACCTCTCGAAGTACAGATCCCATCTCTTCGCATTTCACTCCATGACATTCTTTCTAACGATGACTTTCGTCAAGATCGATTAGCTCAACTTGAGTTACTCGATGAACGTCGTCTTGCTGCCCTCAACCATCTCCATGTCTATCAAAATCACATCAAACGAGCCTATAACAAAACTCTTAGAGAAAGAGATTTCAATATCAGAGACCTCGTCCTCAAAGAGAACCAACATGTGACCAATATGGAACAGAGTAAAAGAGGCAAATTTGCTCCTAATTGGCTCGGACCTTATATCATCACACACAAATATGGATCAGGGACTTATCGTCTATCTTCTCTTGAAGGCCGACCAGAACCTGAGCCCCTTAATGCTTTGCATCTGCGACCATTCTACTGTTAGTCGAGTACTCATCCACTTAACATTTAACTTGAGCTTGTCCCTTGAGCAATCCCTGCCCTTTTAATTCTCAAGCCTTTCCACCCTTATTCCCTTAACAAATCCTCTATACCCCTTTTATAAAGTATGGACGCTTTGTCCTCATAAAAGGGAGTCCTTGACCTTCTATAGTCTTGTCCATGACTCAACATTCTGTCAAAACTAAATCAAGATGTCAAAATATCCAAGGTCACAAAACCAAATAAAAAAGCAGACTGCTCCCTTGAAGGACAGTTGTAATATCATTACTGTAGCTAATAGACTGCTCCCTTGAAGGACAACTATTCAAAAGCCCTTAATTTTATAAAGCAAAATATAGACCACTCCCTCGAAGGATGGCTATGACAAAATCTTGCTACAAACAACACTTTTTTAGAAGCTTCCCGCATCGATCAGCTTCACAAATGACCACAAAACAAGTGACATCTTTATGTAGACTTCCCGCATTGATCAGTCCGCTCTAAAAAAAAAAAAAAAGGGTCATGGAATTGACTTGTAGTTATCTTAGGGTCTCATATAAAAAGGGGCAAAGTTATCCCTACTCTAAAATGGGTTACCCTCTCCTCCTATCCCATTACCTACTCAAGGGATTTCGAGCTCACTTTAATGTCGAAGTGATTCGATTACCGCTCTAACATAACTCATGGTCAACAATGCAACGCATAAATGGGGCTCTTGGTTCTAACAACCCCTATTTATGCTGTCATTTTAGTCCTTGTCAATAAAAGGGCGCTTATGCCTTTTACTTTCTGCCTACACTTTGGTCACATTCAACCACATCATTTGTCAAAACAATTCAATCCGACTCTTTTCAAACCACTCACATAGCCTAATCATTCTGGGTTCCATAGACATCAACACACATGGAAACTATCAACCACACAATTTATGCCAAGCATAAACCATTACTTGCTGAAGCATAAATCGACATGCAATTCATTTTTAGCATTCATCCATCACGAATATGGATAGTTGCTAGGGATGAAGAACCCCGACTAATGTTACAGAATACACCATTTGGAAAACGCTGTAACATCATCTTCTCCTCGTCATTTCAAGCATGTATCCTCAGACATATGGGAAGTGCTATATCATGACCAAAGTCAACCACTTCAATCTTTTTCCTCCCTCTTGGGAGAACTAAATTGGCCTAAGGCCCTAACAATAGGGGCTATGTAGGCAACACTCAGTTGACATGGGGTCTTCTGGGGTTAGCTCGGCCATTCCTTCATCGCATTTCTTCCATCGCATTCTTTCATCACCTACCAATCACATCTCAAACAATCACATATTTTCATAATCATTAACATTAATCATTTTCATCCATATCATTAATCATTAATCCTAATCATACATCCATCATCATATAAACACCATAATCATCTCAGCATCATAATCCTAAACATCATATCAAAACATATATCAAATCAAAATAACATACAAATGCATCCATAACATTTTTCATAACACATCAATGATCAAAATCACATCATATATATATAACAATATTTTATACAATCGCGCAATCTGTGCCTCTGTCTCTCTCTCATACATCTCGCATCAACGGCTTGCAGGCCAGTATATACATAAAAATCATAATCTGCCCTCAAGGCTGTGGCTGTGGTGGTGGTGGCGGTGGCTGGGAAGATGCTGTATCCTCTCCCCCCTCTGATCTGTGTCGTCTGTGAGACCCAGAAGTCATCACTTGAGACATAGATCTCTATCGACTCTGCTCTGCCCTCATCTCAAAGTATTGCTGTATCTGAGGGAACCCCCTGATGGCCCTCTCATAATACGTGATCTCATCTAGCGCATCACTATATCTAACTAGAGATACAGTCTGTGGTGGACCCATCAGACCTGCTACCATGCCTTGCACTGAACCCTACAGTTGTGAAAACTCTGGCTGCACTGACACTAACTATGTGGGCTACTGAGCTGGCTGCTGAGGTGGATACTGCATTGAGCCTTGTCCTCTCAAGCCCTATCCTACCGATGCCTGTGCCTGGGCTGCGGCCAACTGACTCTGCAAAATAGTGACCTGCCCTATCAAAGCAGCCACTCGACCTGTCAACCCTGCCATCTCCTCCTATAAACTGGTGACCTGGCTCTCCAAAATGGTCACTCTTCCTCGTGCTACATCCCTCTCCTGAATGGCAGCATCTCTCTCCTGTCAGGCCACATCTCGCTCCCTGACCACTACTTGTAGATCAATCTGTGGTCTTACCTGTATCCCTGTATACTAACCTACCCACCATGTCGAGTAGGCCTTTGTACATCCTGGGTCGGCTATCCTAAGTCCTGTCGACAACTCCTCAAAATCTAGCCCCTTTGTCTCCTCTGATAGTGGGAGCGGTGCCTCTATATCATCCCGCCTGTACCGTGGGAACACGAGAGGTACATCTTATAGCAGCCCGTACTGGCGCCACACTCTCTCTACTGGGATCCTCTCGAGCTCCCCAACTCGCCTGCCTCTGACCCATCGCATGCTCTGAGTCCCGACCAGCTGCTCTCCCTGATCTCTGAATGCTAGATACACCAGGTACGGTATCCAAATGATATCTACAGGAATCAGGGCCTCTAGTACCCCTCTGTAGTGGTCAATATTCCTGATCACTCCATCCACCCGTGTTTGCGCCATCACCTCGTGCCATCACCTGAATTCGACCCTGAAGCTGGCCTATATCACCACTGGGAGGCTGAGAGGTTGTGTGACCACGATGTGCTCGTAAGCCCAACAATGCAGGAGGTGGCCGACACACAAGCTGTACCACCACTTCCAGCTAATGCCCCACAGCTCTCTAAACACCTGGGCTAAAAAGACTGGTGCCCAAGCAAACACTATCTGCCACTCTATCATATTTGTCAAAACTCCAGTCATAGTAATTAGAAACCTGCCTCCCTCTGCATTTGGCAGTGCGTAAACTGTGATGCCTATCATCATCAAGATTGCCAACTGATGTGCATCCTCATCTGCAGCGTACAGGGGCTCATACACAAAACTGGCTGAGTGATAACTCACCTCAGCTGCATGCTCTCCAAACAATGTCACCATCTGAATATCATGCACCTCTCTCAAGCATGCATATAGGTCTGCTCTGTGTACCGACAGCCACAAAATTTGGTATACATCCTCCATAGTCACTGTCATCTCCCCTATCAGCAAGTGGAAGGTGTTGGTGGAATGATCCCATCGCTCGATCAGAGCCACCATCAGGTTCACGTCCCTCGCCACCTGATAGTAGCGTTGCAGCCCACCTAGTCCCACTGCACTCATTTGTGCCCACTCCTCCCCTGTGATGTCCTGATGCATCCGCGTCATCAATGTCAACAGTCGATCTCACAGCATCAAAGTCTGCCTCGCTTGCATCCACCCAAGTCAATCTCATGTTAAAAATTTCCCTCTTCTTTCTATTTTGACCAACATATTTGACCATCTACGCCTGACCCGACCTCTAGGAAGCCCTTGGCATAGCTTCAACCCCTCGACTTGATCATCTTTCATCCCTCTTTTGATCAAGCAGCCACCGACATCGATTAGCATGCTAGTGACGGCACTCACCTAACTGACATCGGTCACTTAGTGACTGACATCGGCAGGTTAGTGACTGATGCAGGTCGCTGGTCGATCGATGCCAGCGAACACGCCAACGTCGGTGACTAGTTCAGCCCTAGGGCCGAATGGGGCGAGCCCTAAATTTAGGGATTCCCCATTTCTCCCCCCAACACCCCCCAAAACCCTCTCAATACCTCCTAACCTATTCTAGATCCCTTCCTCACCCTCCTAGCTACCCTCCCCCCTCAATTTTTGGCTAAATTAACAAAAAATTCAAAAAATAAATAAAAATAAAAATCTAACCAAATAGGGCTTAGAGACCCTCCTACCTCGTCTCGGCATCGCTGACGTGGTGGCACAATGGGTGCCACTAGTGGTGGACCTCCTGCGGGTCCTCTACTACCCTCTGCCATCACTTCTACATCAAGCTCCTCCTGGCCCACACGCGTCTCTACAGCCTCCAATCTCTCTCCACGCGTCTCTCTCTCTCCACCAATGTTTCTCTGACACCTCACACTGCTCCTCGATCAACCTAGTGTCACTTTCACTCACTTGGCTCCAGAGCTCTTTTCTTTCAGTCAACCAAATCACAAATGACTTCTGGTCAGCTGCCAATCTGGTTTTGTCAGATTTGGTAGGCCACCGACGTCGACATAATCATGCCCTAGTACACCGACATCGGCCGATATCCTACCGACGTCGGTCCCTTTATGTATCCAACGTCAGTTTTATCACCGACGTCGGCAACGTTCAAACCTCCTTTTTTATCACGTTGCCCCAAAATCATGTCCCCAATCAGTCAGCCCTCTAGTACACGTCATTTTGGCCCCCTGGGGCACACTTGAGATCACTTTTGCCTCCATCCATCGACCACCAGACCTTAAAGATCATGACCATCTCCTTTAACCGCGACTACTTCCAAAGCGATTTTGCCTTGGTTATTTTTCCATGTATGCTACCTCATGATTGGTTAGCAAAATTGTGCGCATACTTTTGACCTTCACAAGTATAGGATCGCAAGCCGATTGATCCCCACTACTTGTGACATTTTCGTGTTTTTGAGAGCACTTCCTGATCCTGGGATACCTGGAACATGACAACCGTTAGAGCTTCAGCTTAGATTAAATAACCCAATCAACAGACGACTAAATGTTGGGGCCCGATTATTTCTATTTTGGCACTCCTCGACCCTCGACCTACGACAATTTGACCTGACCATCCTCGTGAAGTGATGTACGCGCAATCATGACTTTTGTAGCGTTCTCACTCTATCTTCACCCCTTTTTCATCCAATTTTTGTCAAATCAGCACCCGATTCTAGGTTCCCTTCTCTCAACTCCTGCTTTGAGGGGGAATACCTCATCCATAATCGGGGCAACCAACCCTCCTATTTTTGTCTTGCAGTTCACTTGAACAACCAACAAGACGAAATCAACCTTATCCCATACCTAGGGCAACTGACTCTTGTTTTTGTCTTGTAGTTCATTTAGAGCAACCAACAAGACAAAAAGGGGCAAATGTAGACACCGAAATAGTGTCTAACCCTTGGTCACCTTCCCCCTTGGTCCATTCTTAACCCATTCTTAAACCATGCACTTACTAATTTAAAAATAATAATTTATTATTAATATCCTCCCCTTTGACACATCACCTATAACACCTCGTCTGACACCTCGCCTTGGACTATTTCCCACCCTATGACTCACCCAAGACCTATTCTTACTTCTCTCTAACCACCTAACCAACTCTCGTGCGTATTTAGCCCAACCTTTGACATTCTCCAACGGATAGTGCACATGGCGGATGGAGAACGGGCTTGGTGGCTTTTTTACCCGTTCTCCACCAGTCGACGTTGATCAAATGTCAGCTGACGCCGGCAGAATCGCCAATGTCGGTTATACTTAAACCAATTTTCTAACCCTTTGATGGGACCCAAATCAGAAATGGTGAATCTCTGGAGCTAATCACGAATCTCTAATCTTCTTCTAGTGAAACAAAGTTCTCATGCTTTTGCTTTTTAGTGTTCTGGCTTCTTGGTGTTCTTGTAGGGATCAACATTCTTGACAGCATTTTCTAGGCACTGAGGTCTTATATCAGACATTCTGCACAGGGATTGCACGTTATCTCCATCACCAGCGACAACTGAAACACAGCTTTTGCACCTTTGCCAACTCGTATCACAGCTAAGTATTTGTACTATTTTCATTTCAGTGTCATTTCAAATATATTAGCATTCTGTCTATTGTCTATTCCAAGCATCCTTGACCCAACCTTCCCTATTCTTCTCGAAGAGGCTGAGAAGCCTTCTCTCACCCCTTATTCCCTTTCCTTTGCCTCTGACACCCCTTCAGTCTCTCTTTAGACAAGACCCTCTGTCCAATCAACTCAGCACAAGCTATCAGAGACCTACAGACCATCTTAAGACCAATCTAATCAACCTGACTAAATTGCTTTACGGAAAGGCTGAAAGACCTTTTTCCTGCCCCTTACCCCTTTTCCTGACAACATTCTCAGTTCCTTAGACCTTAAGCAGTCCCTTTGAATCCCTCATAGACCCTCAGACCCCCAGACGAGACCACAATCCATTTTGTAGACCAGAAACTAGACCTGAACCCATCCCTGGCCATTACCCCGACCGACCTCATCCACTTCCCCTACCGACGTCGGCAGTCTAACCGTCGTCGGTGACCTTCCTGACCGACGCCGGCAATATCACTGTCGTCGGTGACTATGCTAAGTAGATTGTAGCTTTATTAGGTACACATTTGCTTTCAGTTCTTTCTTTTCAGTCTTTTATTATTTCTCTTTTTTGTCTCTGTCATATTTTGTTTTAACAGTGGATTGTCATCCTCCAAGAAGCCTTAGCGCTTCTAGGACTAAGCTTTTGCTTGGCAATCCACCCTCTTATCAACTAACGTTTTTCATGTTTTAGTGTCTGTCTCTTTCAGGTGTCATCCTCCACAACCAAAGAGCAGTTCTCACAACATCTGGATTACGGTGCGCAGACTACTTCCAGGTACATACAAGCCTTGACCATTTCTTTAAGTTTCCCATTTTTTCTCTTTAAATGTGAAAGCGAAATTGCATAGAAACAGATAGTCTCTCATAACCCATCATCTCCAAATCCTGCCCTAGTAGGTTATTCATCTTGAGCACCTCTTGCTCCACCTACATGCAAAAATACAATACTATGTTAGACATATACCTTCAAAGTAAAATAAAACAAACACAAACTTGTACACACTTCAAATATAATCACTGCTTACCTCCCATCATCTGGATCAGCTCAAGATCCTCATACCTAGGAGCATCCACTCCATCAACATGATATAATAGATCTCATCGATGCCTATTCCAACATGTGGTATATGCCTCTATGCAATCAACATCATCTACATCAGGAATGTTTGTAGCCACATCCTACACATCCAAAGGTAATGGTGAAAACTTAGCCTCAGTAGGCCTCCCATGAGCTCTTACTCTTGTTGGTGCCCATGCACTCCTCACCCACACCCATGATGCTAGGAGCACATCTTTTGATACCCCAAACTATCTTATCATGCACTCATACTGAAAGACCTCATACACTCCAACCCAACAATCATGAATCCAACAACTGACCCTAATATGTCATAATTTCTCCCCATCCTCAATCCACCTAGGGAATCCTCTATAAGGCCTCCATATAATATCTTGAGACACTAGTCTATCTAGAACTCATCTATAGTGGTCTATCTTAGGAGATCAGATAGTCAACATACTCATCCATCACTCTCCAAATGGATGTGGAGGAGCCCACCTCCCCATCAGTAATCCCATTAACCACACAACTACTATGTGCTCATAATCCCAATAATGTAATAATGTAGCCACATTCGCACCACCACTGAATGCCTCCTAAGTAAACTTGTAAAGATCCCTATATAAATGGGCAAGCATAGTCCTACCCCATGAAAACATAGTACCATACACCTCTATATTGTGTATGACCCTATGCATCTTATATACAATCGATACCCCACTCCCATCCATAACAAAAAATAAAGGCAACAACATGACCAACCACTTTTGCAGATGTGGAACACTCAAATACACAATAACTAACAATAATACATCACTATCACTACCTTTTTGATGTACAATTGAGGGCATAACAACAAAATATAAGGATGCATGATCAACAGCATCCGCACCCATGTCATCCTGTAAAGTCACATGCTACCCACTAACTAACAAATGCAAAATATGGTACACATCTTACAGAGTAATCATAATCTCTCCTGTAGTAAGATAGAATGTACAAGTAACCATATTCCACCTCTCATAAAAGGTAGTAATCAGATACCTATCCCAATGAATAGTGCTTAGGTCACATACATGACCCAACCTAGCCCTATCCATCACAACTCACTCATTAGTAGACAATGGTAGTAATCTCAGTGTCTCCATCACCTAACCTCTATGGAACTCTCTCATATGCACCTCACCCTAGAAAACAACATATATATTAGTCAACCATACCAAGGAAAATAGCTAAGCTACATAACAACATGAAATAACTCAAAAACTAAACAAGATAGCCCTAATAGATAACAACACTACAGAAGGACACTAGCGCTAGACAACACTACCAAAACCTAGATAGCAGTGCTAAACACTAGATAGGAGCACTGACTCCTAGATAAGAGCACTAAAACTAGTAAAAAATTTCTTGGGCTATTAAAATAGCTCAAAAATGTTAAAAATAGGCTTCTAAACAAGCAAAAATTAAGCATTAACATTACTTACCAGGGTAACATCACCCCTAGCCTCCATTAGGGCTATTAACTACTCAAAATGAGTCACTGTAGATACTCATCTCCTTGGTATATCTCTCACTCCAGAGCTCTAAATTTCAAACTAGTCAAGTGCACAAATAAATCAAAAATCAATCCAATTTTCCTATATCAAATAACTTTCTCATTAAAAAGCAAAATACCATTTTGCCCATAATTAGAACCCCATAGCTCTGTTTTATAAACTAATTTGTTCCATGAAATCATGATAACATTTCCTTCAACATCATGTAAGCCTTGCTCTCTTACTACATCATCTACCTATTATGACACACACACATCTATACCTATTCTACACCCCAACATACAACTTGGTCCTTACCAATCAAAAGCTCATTCAACTTTCAAACAACTTAGCCTAATCAATCAAATAAACTTTAAATTTCCTCACAACAAGATAACCTTATTTCTACTTACACCACTAGTCATCACTTTTGGTTCAACCTCCTCTATCACAAAATCTCATCCCTCTCCCCAAAAGGGGGCACCATTCATACTATTCTTATTCCTACACTTACCCAACATGCCTATCCACTCTCATAGGTGGATACACCATAGTTCTTATACCTCCAACATTTAGATTATTAGATTCAGTTCATATTGGTCAAAATATCTAGTATTCAGATTATCAGATTCAACTTAGATTAGTCAAAATATATAGTGATTCAGATTACATGGGTCACTCAGCACTACTCAGGACATTCAGAGGGATACATCTTCAAGTTTACAAATACACAGACTATCTAGATATAGTGGTTCAAATTATATGAATTCACAATGACTTTGATACAGATTCAAACCAAATACTATAATTGGGAGCATGTACATTACTAGACGTCTTACACAAATAACTTCATACAATATGACATAGTTATAAGAACAAACAACAAATTATAAGCATAGTATAGAGCACAGTGTTTTGATCTCCAATTTCACACATGGGTCATGACATGATAGATCATGTCACATGTGGTTATACAAATTTTTAGATTATCCAAATGCATCACTCACATACCAGATTTGGAGGCATGACATAGATGATCATGTTCTTCAGCATCCAGGATTATATAGATTGAATGGTAGGACATGCCATTCTCTTCTTACACATTGACTAGAGTTTTAGATTACACCCAGTTGTACCCAAGTGGTCACTAGATTGGACTGTATGGCCATCTACAGTGATTGGTCTATATCATTACCTAGACACAATTATATGAGTTTGTGGGGGACAGAGGACAAGCATTGGTTTTAGGCCTTCAAACATTTCTCAGTTCTAATTCAGATATTAAAGGTGGGGGCATGATAAGATTTTGCTCATCACACCATACTGAGTTTATAAACACATTCCATATTATGTGAGTTTATGTGGGATAGAGGACAAACATTGGTTTTAGGCCTTTAAGCATTTCTCATTTCCAGTTCAAATATTTAGCACAGGGGGCAAGCATTGTCTTCCTTCTCCATGTTATATAGATTCCACTTCTAGATTCAATACAGGGGGCATCCATTTTAGGGATGCCTTCTTTATCCTAACACTATTTGACTCTCCATTTACTTCCCTAGCCAAGAAGTGAGTTGGACTCTTTTTCATCACACTTATCTCCATGTAGGTAGGTTCAGGTATGCATTTTCTTTTTTTCTTTTAATTTCATTTCATTACATCACTAGATTAAAATGGGTACAAATGGATACACCCTAAATTGGTCAAGCAACCACACATATCATGTCTTTTCATAGTCCTTTCATAGGAGACTCTGACTGGAGAATATGAGCTTTGTTCACATTTAACCATATCTTTCATTTTAGTCATCTAGGTCATGTTTCATGTTTGAGTCACCTTTTTTGCTTGTTCCTAGTCATCCCAAGCCTTTCAAACAATCATTCCACCTCAGCCAAGTCAAGTTTTTTATTCTCTTCCCATCCCCATAGGTCTTGGGACTATAGGATAGGAGTGTTAGGATTGGAATACAGTGTTAGTGTCACTCATGTCTCTTTTGGTGCTCTTTTCTGGGGCTATAATGAGTTCTAATGGTTAATTTTTTCACAAGTTGAGTCCCACCCCTTGTCTTAAATTCAGCCTTAAGTCTTCCCATGTCAGCCAAATGCAAATAAAATCTCTCAAATTCAAAATAAAGAGTCTCCTATATAAAGGACTTCACAAGACATTTTATAGCTAGCACTTACTATTTTGGCATATTACATAACTAAAAATCAGTTAATAGTATAGCTCAACATTCTGCATCACACATAGACTTGCATGCTTGATCAAGGAAGGGCCTAGGAAAAATTCATTCTTGCATCTACTATACACATTGATTATGCAAGTTCCCTAAGGGAGAACTACATCAAATTTGAGACCCTAGCTTGAGGGTTAATGTAGGCAATAATCAAAACAATAGAGGTTCTAGGTTATGTAATCATTCTTCACCTAACCTAGTTTTTTCCCCTTTTACTTTGGATGTATTTATTGTTTGCATGTGTGTAGATGAATACAGGGTTTTGAGAGTTAAACAAAATTACAATGAGCTCTATTGACTACCAGCTTCCAAAATTTTATAGACAGGGTCACACAAGCATAATGAACAAAACCCAAAAATCTTAAATCATCAAGACAATAGTAGTAGAGGTGGAATACAACACCAGTGCCACTCCTGTCCACTTTCAACACTCTTATCCAATCAAAAAACAAAGACCAAATCTAGATTTCCAATAGTGTCATAGACTTGCACCTCAATTTCCAACTTCTGAATCATCCATTTCAGTCTGTTTCTAGGTAAGTTTATTCTTATCCTTCATGTAAATTATTAGATAAAAATATATATTTTACCACATTTAACTAAATCTTTCCCCATACTCCAGATCCCTTATTATTTAGGAACTAAACACCAGTTCCCCAAAAATAATTAAATAATTATGCAAGAAAGGATGTGATGAAATACTAAGACGAGTAGTATTACAACATGAGCAACAAAAAATACTCAAAGAAGCCCATAAAGGAATTGTTGGGGGCACAATGTCTGAGAAGGAACCACAAGGAAAGTATTAATGATTAGATTATGGTGGCCCACCCTATTCAAACATGCCCATCTTTATTCATGATAATGTGACATTTTTTAGAGAGTGGGAAAACTAAATGTCAGGGATGAAATGTCGTTAAGACCAGTATTCACTTTGGCACCCTTTGAAAAATGGGTAATTTATTTCATTAGATCTATAAAACTTGTAGCAAGGAGAACCCAACCCTGATTTATTAGCACATAAATTCAATATTTGATGAGATGTGTGGAATCCATGCCTATAAAATATGTTATAATGAATACCATGACAAATTTCATGTATGAAAATATTATTACATGATTTGGATGTCCATTGAGTATCATCGGTGATTAAGGAAAACATTTCGTGGGCTTAACTATTGATGTATTATTAAAACACCTCCTGATTAACCATAATAAAAGTACACCTTACCATACATAAGCCTATACAATGGTGGAGTCCTTTAATAAATCTCTCAAAAAGGCATTTACGAAGAAATGTAATTTGAATGTCATGGATTGGGACTTGAAAATACCTATGGTACTTTGGGCATACTGCATAACATATAAATGAATAACCAAGTACTACCCATTCCACCTAGTTTATAGGTTAAAAGCTACAATACCAATGGAATTCATGGTACCTAGTTTAAGACCGATTATAGCATTAAAAATTAATGAAGATCATTCTATCCATGAACGATTAATATAATTAGAATAACTAGATGAAAAAAGATTTATTTTCATGTACAACCAGACTTAGGAAATGAGATGCCAAAAAGCATGGCATGTCAAAAATTATAATTATAAGGAATTCAAGGAAGGAGACTATGTCTTACTTTATAGGAGTAATTATAGGAAACTAGGAAAGTTGAATATTAGATGGTTAGTACCCTACATAGTGATAAACATTTATCAGCTAGTGTGGTAAAAATTAAAACATTATCAGGAGTCAAGTGATAGAGGTTCGTCAATAGGGCTTGCCTAAAAATATATCATAAAATATAAATATGAAATAATGCCATAGACAAAAATATAAAATAATGGAAAATAAATTTAACAAAATAAACTCAAGTTGAAAAATAGTAAACGATGGCTTAAGAAAAAAAAGAAACAAATAAATTCTAAGTTGAAAACTGAAAAATAGTGGCTTGATGATAGACACAAACACATAAATTTGAAAAGAGTAGCATTAGTCCTTGTAGATGATAATTTGTGATTATGTATCACCTTAGTCTTGTAGACTTAGCAAACTCATACCTCAATTGTTCATCTTAGTTATACACTCTCCTTGCTTCTACAAGCCTTGCATCTTCTCTATCTTATGCCCCTTTCCTATCTCTTAGTTTGACTAGTCTTATATTGATGACATAGACATTCTATCTTGTTCATAATGCTTAAAATGTACTTATCTTACACCTCTTAAATTTTTTATCCTATACCTCTTTTGCTACTCCCTAGACACTAACATCCAGGATAGACAATAGCGTCGATGTTAGTATCTTGCCCTAATTTAAGTGTCTAATGCGATAAAGTCATCCAATTTTTAAATGAAACATGTCCTAATGGTTGGCTTAAGTGTTTTAATTTGATTTATTACTCCAATCGGATTGATATAAATACAATATCAACCCTCATTCATTCCTTGCCTATGGACACCTAACAATTAAACCAAAAGAGCATTCAATTGAGAAAAGATTCTTTATTTATTCATATTTCCAAATCAGTTATAGGGACTACAAATTTATAGGTCTTAAGTACTAAAGGTGTATCCCAAAATATTGATTTGTTGAGTTACAAGTTAGGTCACCATTGTACTTATTTTACACACATTACATGATTCACACATAAGCCAACACATAGGAGTGAACTACATTAGTCTAAAACCCTCTTCAAAGTATTAGCTATGTATACAATGCTCTTGAATAGTGGAGTCATTGGGGTCAGTTCAACACTATGTGCCCACTAACCCATTTTCCCCTAAGGTCACATTGAAGATGGAAAGCTAGGGTTTTGCCATTTCATAAGGAGGGACTATCTATGACCTAGATCTAAATACACCAAAATGAAGGTGAAACAAAACTTAGAAGCATCCAAGTGGTTGCATCCTATTTCAATAGATACTCCATATAGGACACTATCATTGGACTCAGATAGTAGCATCGATACAAGCATTTAGGGTTGATGTAACTATCCAGATAGCCAGAGGCACCAGATCTAGAATTTGACAATTGTTATAGAATTATATTCCCACCTAATTTTAGCCTATCCAGATCTACAACTATGTTAGCATCAAAACAAGCTAAATACTTATATTCTTTATCATTTATATATTTATCTTGGTTTTACTTTCCATATTTGGATGATCTCAACATAACAAATTTAGTGCATGCTTATATCTGAGTTTGGCATTTAATTGGTATATTCTATATCTAATAATCACCCTTGTTCCATTTAATTTATATATTCTTAACCCTAAGCTTAAAGTGAAAACATACACACATTTCAATTTAGGGTTAAACATTTAGTGAACCCGATCTTTGAACATCAAACCCTAGGTCACTTAGGGTTTTCTAATTCTTTTGTTGCTAAACTCTAAATTATTGTAAATTTTGCAATCATGTTTCCCTTGGATAATTCATGTTAATTATTTCATGGTCCAATACCTTATAGTGGCTCTCATTTGTTATATCCCACACCTAATTAGTACATGTCAATCTATAAGGGATGCAAAACCTACATTCTTGCAAGCTCCTTCCTATTATAATGAGCGGGTTTGAAATAACAACTAATAATTAATCCCTTTTCAAAATTATTTTTGTAATATAATAGAATCAAAATCTAAAGAATATAAAATTATTGACCAATTGAATAATACACATGCTAATATTTCAATCATTGAGCTTCTAAAGTAACCTAATGTTTATAAGGATATCTTATACTAAACATTACATGAAACACAAGTCCCATGTAATATTGAGCCTACTTATTTTGTAGATATTATGCAATATCTTAGATTCATAATAGGCCCATCACCTTTGATCCAACAGATATATCATCCAAAGATAATATTGACCAAAATGTGCCTTTGTTCATACAAGTAACAATATAAAATAAAGGTATCAAAAGAGTGCTCATTGATAATGGAACAAACCTAAACATTTGTAACATGAAATTGTTAAAAATCATGGGTGTTAACCAAAATAGTTATGCAAATTCAAATGTTTCAAAAATCACAAATCCTTTTGCATAATCAAATTACATTAAATATTACTGTGGGTCCCTGTACAATACCCATTGTGTGCCAAGTTATGACAAATGATTTGAACTATAACATTTTATTAGGATGGTATTGGATACACAAAATGTTTGTAGTTCCTTCTACATTGCATGCATGCTTAAAATTTGGCATCAAGGAATCCTTTACACACGTCTAATAGATCCTAATCCATTCAAATATTGTGTACTAGTCTAATAAGTAGACAATCCTAAATTAACATACTTTGAATATGAACCTAAAATTGACACATTGGCACAAGAACCTAATTAGGATATACTAAGGTATTGAAAAGACAATTTACACATTTACTTGAGTCCTCAACTTCATTACTCAAGTGACTAGTGGAGCATGAGCTCATGTCTCTCCCTCATCCTATTGAGTTTGATATGAGTCTACCTCTATCTAATATATATGATACGAATGATTATTATGATTATCATCAAGGACCATGACATTATAAAAACCATTTATTTACCTTGAAACATAAGATCCAATATCTTATCGATGATAAAAACCTTACATTTGAGGATCCTCCAAAAGAACTCAATTTCCCACAATTCTAAAAGTATCCACACCAACAAGATTTGAAAATTACCTTATACATGAGTGGTGCTTATTATTGGCATAACCATATTGATCATGCACAAATAAAAAACCACTTGTAATATAAAGCATTTATAACAACTCACTTTTAACTTACAAGACTTACAAATTAAGGTCACTTGGAAAAATTCTTTGGGCAACATAATAATACCAATTGATTGTGGTCCTAAATTGGTTCAAACATGGGTTTGGGTTATGCCTACCACATCTCCATATGCATTTACACTCATAACTCTTTGGATATACCAAATGTAATCAATAATTGACTAAAATCAACAAGGTATTTCCTTTTCTCATGAAGGAAAATTAATATATATTCCAAATGATAACACTAGCTCATCTACTGCACATGCAAAAAGTGAGGAGGGACATGATATGTACCTTTTCAACCTATCCAATCATGATGAAAACAATGTAAAATATCCAACTTAAAGGTTACAAGGCACTGAATGGGGGAGAGAACTATGATCATCCATTGGATAGGATCATAGCTTAGTCTCTCCAAAAACTTTCAAAAATATGAAAAAAATAAAAAAACATTCAAAATTACAAAAATACTTACGTCACTTAAAATGCTATTGGCTCCTTGGAATCCATATGTTACTTCCATATTAATGAACCACATACTCATTTACTACTACATACACACATGTCACACTTCTACATTGGGTGTGATACAGGCATACATAAATACATGATACACTTCTATTTTTGATGTTGGGTTTTCCCTCTACTCATGTCATATGGATATTAGGGGCATCTGCTTCCTTGATCTTGATACTCACAGGTTATATGATTTGATGATGAATCTACATGATCATGTTTGAGATTACATATGTACTTACACATGCTTATTATCCATGATTATATCTTACACAAGGTACTCCATATCTTATACCCTTGACATAATTTTCTAACACATTGGATCCATGGGCCATTATGACATGTTTATGTTGGTTGTTTATGATTTAATTTATGCACTTCCTTGATTATATTGTATTCCTTGTTCGAGCATTTAAATATACTCCTTTGTTTGTGCTCCCTATGCTTATGTATGTTTTCTTTGACATTTGTATAATGTCATTGTTCGTTGTACAAACATTTGAATATGTCATTCTTGATTCCATGGACATTTGAATAAGTCATGTCCTTTTGATTGTACAACATTTGAACATGCCCCTTATTTATGGTCTGTTTGGACCATTGCTTGTTGACTTGCTTCCAAGTGATCTTGTGTGTGTGTTTGTTTGTTTGTTGAGCTTGTATTGTTACTATGTAGACATTGTCATAATTTTTATCATGCATCTTAGGACTAAATGTGATCACATTGGTTCTATGTGTTTCAATGACACATTTACCTATACATGTTATTTCTATATGCTACATGGTTACGTTCATAGATTATACAGTTGTCTTACCCTTTAGAGCTGAGGTAACTCCCATTTCCTATCTTTCCCTCACCTCAAAGGAGGGTATATTAGTTGGGGCATAGTTGGGAAACATGTTCTCTAAAATTGACATAGTTCCCAGATTCAGTGGGGGCATGCTTTGGAATAATTTTCTCTACACTCATTCAATATATGGTATTTATATCAGTTTGCAAATTTAGTGGGGCATCTCATATGGGCATGGCTTCCACACATTCACAATTTTTAGATTTAGTGGAGGCTTCCTTTGGAAACATGCTCTCCATATTTATTTAGTGCATGGTACTTATATCAGTTCATAAATTTAGTGGGGGAATGCTTTGGAAGCATGTTATCCATACTTATTAATTATTCAACATCTCTAGTTTAAAGTGGGGGCATGTTTTAGAAACATGTCCTCCACATTGGTACTTATAACATTTTCAGATTTCTCCATATATAATAGGGACATGATTTGGATGCATGTCCTCCACACTTATACAGTTATCCAAATTGGCCAAAGCACACAGTTATATGATTCAGATTCAAATTCATAGTCGTGTTAGAATTTTATAAATTGGTACCATTGTTATACACATTCTCAGCATGATACATATCTAAGGTGCATATTTTATGCAACATGTGCCTAATATTTTAAGATCCAGAAATATTTAAGATTCCAAAATTATTACGCATATTGATACCCTACAAACTTTTACAGACCATATTGAAACAATCTAATATAATAGTTGGTTCCCCTTTTGGTATGGTTAAGTTGATTAAATCACTTAATCTTGCGAAGTTTTTAGGTTGGGATTAATCATCCAACCTCACTAGGTTATAAGTATTATTGGGTTACACAATTGAGCTAATCTCAACTACCAAGTGACAACTCACTCTCTCTCCCTCTCTCTCTCTCTCTCACACACACACATTAGATGTATGCACTCTAAATATTTATCTATATTTATTATAATCTCAGTTTCAAAGCCTTACACTGATATATCTTTTTGTAGAACAACTTGTCAATAGGCAAGATAGTTACATCGATACACATGTGTACTCCTAAGTATTGATATTTCATTTCAGTATATTTCAAGTACTTTTAACCCATATTATATGCACTAATTTTATACTATAACATGTTCTTAGTTTTAGGTTAGTCACTAGAAAATATCTCAAATTTAACTCAAGCAAAAGCAAGGTGTGCATACTCACCTAGGTACTTCATTTAAACTATCGCTTTCATTACTACATTAAGGGGGAGGAAATGTAGATGATATTTTCTGATTATGTGGCACATCAGTCTTGTACACTTGTCAAAAATAGACCTTGGCTATTCCTCTTAATTCTACACTCTCCTTGCTTCTATAAGCCTTGTATATACTCTATCTTGTGTCCCTTGGCCTATCTCTTAGTTTGACAAATTTTATATTAATGACACATATATTTTATCTTACCAAGAATTATTAAAATGTACTTATCTTACACCTCTACAAGTTATGATTATGTGTCTATTTTTCTACTCCCTGGACACTAACGTTCAGGATAGATAGTAGCATCAACATTACTATCCTTGCCCAATGCAAGTGTCCACTACCCTAAAGTCATCCAATTTATAAATGAAATGTCTCCTAATGGTCAGTCTAAGTGATTTAATGTGAGTTATTACTCCAAAAGGATTTATACAAATACAAGATCAAACCTCATTCATTCCTCTCCCTAGGGACACCTAACAATTAGACCAAAAGAGCATTCAATTGAGCAAAGCTTCCCCATTCATTCCTATTAGTTTTCCAGAATGGCAATGATATTACATCCATTACAAATTAATGAAGAAGGAGGTGGGACAACATGCACAACAGATTCAGGGAAGGAACAAAGAATCATTGCATTGTGCTTAAGAATTTTCAAAGATGTTAGATTATCAGATTGAGAATATTAAACTCTCCATGCTTCAACGACAAGGGCATCTTGCTAGCAAAATAGAAGCTCTAGAAGAAGAATGTGAAAGGCTGATACAATAGGCCAAGATTCCTCAATTGCATGCACTACAAGAAGAATATAGGCGTGTGGGTCAGGATCTTTTGAGGTTTCTACTTCTTATTAAAATAAATGCCATTGGATTATGCAAGATTTTGAAAAATATAATAAGCATTCTGGTTATAAGATTATAGGCTACTATGTGATAACACATTCAAATCATCTTTATTCACAACTTTAGCAAGTCTTTGAGCATGTGGGTATTGGAGTCATTAATGAGGCATTATCTCATAACCTTGCAGAGCTTCAAAATCATAGGGGAAACTACCTATCTATTTATGACCAACCCAATTCAGCTCTATCATTTCAAGATCCTGTTATTGACAAGAAAAAAGATGCAGTAGAGTGGTTTACTCACTCAACAAACTTCATGTGCTTTTTTGGGTAGCAAACTCTTATTATTTAAGAAGATCTGCCAAGGCCTTCTGAAAAGTATGTGGAGGATCATAGATATCATTTTTTTCCTCTGGTATTGAACTTAGTGAACACAATTCTATATATGGTAAATGCATATATAATTGTCCCAACAACATATGACTATTTAATGAGCCTAGGGGCTGAAAAAACACTTTGTGGAATTGTTATTGGGTCAATGTCATTTGCACAGTTAATTTATTCAGTTACTTCAGTGCATGGTCAAATAGGTTATACTAGAGCTATCAATCAATGGTACATTAGTGATTATGTACCATTAAAGATGCATTTATGAGCATATGCAGCATTTGTAAGTGCCAGTACACTAGGAATGGCAGTAGGACCTACTATCATTAGACTCCTCCAAATGAACAAATCCTTTTTGGGACTCACTCTTAATCAAAGTACACTACTTGGTTGAGTTATGGCTATTACATGGCTTGTTTATCTTGTGTGGCTCTAGATATCATTTAAAGAACCTACTTGTGAAGATGGTCATGTTGATGAGTCTAACAACAAAGTTATGTGCTTCTTCATGTTTAATATGTGTTTATCCACTCTATCAATTATATATAATTTTAATATTACAACATATAGTTTAATAGTGGTATGAATTTTAGTATATAAAAATTAAGTCATGATCTTTAAGTCATATTACTTTAAAATCCACTTAGATTAGTAATAGTATAATTAGGATGTTATCTTATTGAGTTCATAGTGTGGGCTTATAGCAATATGTGTGTGTGTGTGTGTGTGTGTGTGTGTTGTGTATAACTGATTACTATATTTCAGTTTATATACTATGTGCCATTATGTGGTTATGAATTATGCCATTAATATTGCCCACTTCTGTATAGAGGTCTGACAGAAAATGGAGGGTCGATTCTACTACTTTGTAGAGTTAATATCTATCTATATCGATATTAAATTGATATTCAGTGTATTAAGATGATCTTCATGATGAGGTATTAAAGTAAAATATTAATATGATGCTATAACTAAATATGATCTATCCATTATATGTGTATGTTTAAGGAATACAAAGATATATACGTTTTGAATATATCAGGATGAAAATATAATTAGTTGGGATATGGAGTATTACATTATTGAACCCCTTATCTTATAAAAGATCATCAATATGTTTTGTGAATGGGAAAGTTATAATGGTTGTTAAAATCATATGAAGTCATTGTCTATAATTTGAGATGACTGTTAATGTTTATAGTATATATGTATTGTTAGTTGTATGTGATACATGGTACGAGTACAGTTAATATGTACAAGGGTAGATATATAGGAAGCATATATTCTTATGGATTTAAGTGTGCATATAAATATATAACATAAATGGGTGTATTGGGTTATATACATACATATATATGTATATATATATATATATATGTATATATGTATATATATGTATATATATATATGTATATATATATATGTATATGTATATATGTATATATATATATATATATATATGTATATATATGTATATATATATATGTACATATATATATGTACATATATATATATGTACACACACACACACACACACACACACACACACACACACACACACACACACACACACACACACACACACACACACACACACACACACACACACACACATATATATAGTTAATGTATTGTTAACATAAGTCATAAGGGTCCAAGGGGCAATAAACTATAATCATATGAACATAGTCTCCTAGAAACGGAATGAGTTGTTTATGTGAAAGATTATGTTGTTACTGGTTATCTACAAATACTATGGTTGACTACTTTTAAGTAGTGTGTACATAAAAATGGTTGACTATGTTATTATTTCTTGTACTATATATATGTGTGTTTAATCTACTTACATAAATTAGATTATGCAGTTTAAACTAGGGTATACTCGGTTGGTATAAACTATACTTGTTTGCCTATTATTAGGATTTTGAGACATTTGATTCTTGTAATTGTAAGATTGGTTGTTTTTAATTGAGTAGTTGTGATCATGTATAATGAACTATGATATTATGGGATTTCATAAAGTGTATTATGTTAAAAACTACATTCTAAATGTATGTTATATCCGAGTGGTACAAACTATAATTGTATGTCTAGATGCATTCATATGTTTAATGGACTAAATGTATGTGATTTGGTTATTGATATGTTTAGCATATTTTATGATTGATGTTAGGAATTAATCTATATAAATTTTTTGGTTATATATATGTTAACCAAATCTCACATTATTGTTATTGAGTAAGTAGTGAGATGGACTTCACTAGCTTACTTGTATCACAATGTCAGATGTAGGCAATCCGATCAAGTGGTGTGTATGAAATTGATTGATCATAGAGATCAATAACTATTTCAAAACATTGGCCAAGTAATGTTAGTGAGACATTGTCATTTCATGTGAGACAGATACTAGCTTGTCTCTCTGGTTCTCACACCATCATTATCTACTCATCCATGAAGTGAGGGACATTCCTTGATGGAGAATTGTGTGGGGGATTGATGGTCTATGGTTGGTGTGTAAAAGTTCTCAGATGATTCTCTCCTTCCCCATAGTAGTACTTACTTGGAGATGACACTTGAGATTGCCAGAGATACTGGAGTTTGAGAATTCATTCTCCATGGAGATTTTATCTTGTATTTTGTAAATTATATTTTATTTATTATTATTGAGATATCATCCTCGATGAGATGTAATTATTTATTTATCTATAATTTTGGAGCATTGGTTGTATCATTGTACTAGTCATGGCTGGATATTTGTAATTACTTTCCATGTTTGGTTATGATATGTTTCACATGCTGTTAGTGATCAGTGACTGTTAGATGTCATTTGCTTATTTATAGTTAATATGCTTAGAGTGTTATATCGGGATCAATAATTATATTCTAGTAGTGTATTCTAATGAAATAATGTGATGAATAAAAAAATATCATGCTTTTCTAAGTCAAACCCAGTCGGGTTGTAACATGTGGTATCAGAGTTATTGCTCAAACTCTAGGACCTAATGAGTCCATTAGCATTTTCATATACTTCTATTTATCAAAAAGGAGTGTGGTGAAATCTAGAATATCTAGAGAGGGTCCTTCAAATGTCAATGGCAATAACCCTCTATTTGATCCTAGCTAATTTGTCATTGAATAAGTAGCAAAGTTGGATTAGATTCTCTCAGCCATGAATGAAACTAGGGATTGAATATCAACCTTAGAATAGGAAGTTTATGGCCTTGAATAATAAGTATACAAGGATGAACCTCAAGAGCACTATACTGAGTAGGAAAACCCTTAGGATGTGGGATCACAAATTATACTCATGTTTGGAGAGCCTTGTGACATATAGTATTGTACTAGTTAAGTGAAGTATATTTTGGACTCATAGTGCCTCAGTGTCAAATCATTTTATATCATCATTGGAGTTGGGAGATTTATTAAATCCTTATGTATGGCATGGTGACTATTTTAGGTAATTGACATCCAAGATTCTTGGAAATGTATTCATCTATGTGGATGAAATGATGTTGTGTGGTACATTGAGTATGTACCCTTAGGAGCACTTGTACCCTCTTAGAGTTGTTAAAAGGTTAATTTATTGAGTATTTTGATGATGTTGGTTGTATAGGATGTTTGGGTAGGTAGGTGCATAACATAGTTATTGAGTCATGAAAAATAGATTCATACCATATTTTTGGTCATTTAGATTGAACATCTTGAGAATGATAACATCCTTACTTGGTAATCAAGTCACCTTCATCATTTATATTTAGTATTGTGAGTGTTCAAAAATAGTGGGATGCTTCTCACTTAAGAATATGTGCATTTTAGATATATTTTTGTCTTATATATAGTAATCCTAAGAGTGGGAATCCTATAAGACCATTTTAAGATTGGCACCACCCATTACGATGGGAATTCTCCTTGTAGTATAGTCATTTTTGTTGAGGACTCCAATGTTTTAGGAGTTGGCTCATGAATTGGCACCACATATGTTTATGTGGATTGGGAAGTGGTGTTAACTCACAGAGTTATCTTAGAGGTGAGTTGTTACTCTCTCACCCTCCTTGACATCATTATAAGCCCACCAAGGGGATTCATATTTTCATGATGTTGATTTAGTGTTCCCTTAAATGGAAACTTGTTTTTGAAATGTTATTTTGACAATATTCCCTTGAGTTCATGGGATAGTCTCTTCTAATTCCTATTGAGAGAGAAGTAATAGGATTGGATAAATTGATGCATTTACGTGGTTAATATTTTTCTTTTTGGTTTTGGAAATAACCCATGATACTACACTTATAGGATTGGTAAGTGTGTAGTGATTTGGCAACTTGGGTTGCAATGTTTAATTTATACCATGCGAGGGAATTTAAGAGTTTTGTTGTTGAGATGTTATTTCACTAATTTATACTTGTGGCTTTTTAGAGTTACACTTTTTAGTGCTACCTTATCTAAACTTGTGCACTTTGACCTTGTGGAGTGGCAAACCTTGAATTTATATTGGTTTTGGATTAATATTTATTAGTTGATTGTAATCATTATGTTATGATTTACCCTTGAATAGATTGGTATTATTTTCATCTTGCTTAAAACATTTTGATTTGATGAGACATTTGTGTACTTTCACCTAGAACAAGTATGAAATAAGATGTGTAGAACATCTTGTTAAACTAAGGGGTTGAGGTAAACTTATGGCTTGGTGTGTAACTATTCAAGAAATTAGGGAGACATTGACTCATTTTTTCCTTTTATAAGGTTGTAGAGATAGTGTGATCCTTGGCCTTTGTATGTTATGTTAATTTTAACATTATTTTCTCTTAATTATGAGTATAATCGAGATGGGTTAAACGATTAAGTTTGATAATAATTATGATTGGCTAATGGAAACTTAATACAATTATAGAATGACTATATGATTTTTATTGTAATGTATGTTGGTACATCTTGAATTATTTAGCATATATCATTGCTTTCTATGATCTATTAATATGGATTTGTGTTTCCTTGAACCTTGTTTACATTTTGGAGATCATTAGGTCATGGAGACCTAAGGGATGAGTGTTGAATTAGGAACATGAGTACTAAGAGATGGGAGTAGATCGTATTTAGTCTCACATTAACTCAATAGTTAGTAAGTTTGGGTCTAACAAGCGGAGCTTGTCGAATCCAGGATTTGGCAGATGAGAATTATCCAATTTAGACGTATGGCCATATGCATGTATACTATGGAATGCTTATTCCTTAATTTTGTAAACATTATAAATGTAGTATTTATAGTTCCTATTCATCATCATATGTTTCAGGATCTAAGTGGAGTAGTGGTTGATGGTGTTGGTTCTATTCTGAGCATGATTACACAAAAAACAATGTTAAATCATATAGCCAAATACAAAGATACTAAAACTCATGGATAATAATATTATTATTTCACTCTGATAAAAAACCATATAGGTGGTTACAAAATATATAGGAATACTATTTCCTATAATTAGGGAGATACCAATTCTATAAATTTCTTACTTGACTCCCTATTATAACTCACAAACCTATAAGTGTAATATTGTTGTAACAATATTATGACTAACAAATATATTCTACCCAGATATAACTAACACAAAATACTATTTACCTCTTGGTCAATATCAAAAGTAACTACTAATGTACAAGTTAATCCCTAACATTTCCCCCATAGTTTTAACATGGTGAAATAAACATTCACACTCTTATTTGTAGTATGCTCATCCATTGTAGCATGCGCTATTTGGCTCATGACCTTGATATAAAGAGAACCTCACTCCTCTCATGGTTTCACAGGTTTACCACAAATCTTGACATGAATAAGACTCATCAACTATTCACCTCTTGTAGTTTTCTAGATCTACCATAAACCCTCTCAAGATCCATGAACTGACTTACATTGGTGCTTTTTGTCTTTTCACAATGTTTTCACATCAGGGAATCATGTTTTGGAATTACACACAAATTACAAATATTTGAACAGGCATATTATTTTATTCTTATTTTGAAAATACACAGTGAAAATGAAGAAAATACCACACAAAATGTCACCACATCATTAGTGTAGCCCCATCATTAGCAACTGATGAGAGGTTGTTGAAAGACCTCCATCCTCCAACCTCTAGTTGAAGAAGCTTCTCACTCAGGTGATAATATCATGAAGCTTAATTGCATGTCACTTTGACTGAAATTGGGTCCCCCCCATAATATTGACACATTCGACATTAGGATGTTGCATACAAGCGATAGTGCATCCTTTACAATATTAATTTTATTTTTTACATTTTGAATTTTAATAGACAAAATGAATCAATTCTAGACTTTCAACTTTAAATTTTGACTATAACATTACTTTGAAAAATATGACACATTTAAAAATCGACTCTTTTGACATAGACACAAAAACTAAATTAAATGACATTTAAGCAAATACCACCTAAACCATGACACTTATAAATAAATTGACTTCACAAATTTTAATACGAAGACATTTAGATGTATTAATTTATAGAGACTTATTAAACTAATGACTTAAAAAATAAAAAAATAAAAACAAAAACTAAACATACGTATTCAAGCTAAACTTATACATAAACAAATGATGACACATACATTAGATATTATTATATCTATAAGACTGACATATAAATCGACAAATAAATATTATTACTATGGATTTATGAATTGGCAAATAAAAACTGACCTAAAACAAATTTATTTTGAATCTTTGCATCATTGTTGAAATTTTGCAGGAAGACGCAAAATTGAATGTCATCGTGTGAGGATGGCATATTTGGTCAATGCGTCTAGCTGGTAATAGATCTTCAAACATAAACCTAATTTGAAAAAATGCTAGATCTTTGTTGAATATGTTGCATGGAAAGAGTGATTAGAGAAATGTGGATTACATGCATGGATTTGGATTTACATTAGACATGTACACAAATACTATTAGGCTAACATAACTAAATTTGATAACTCATTATGCATGGAAGATTTTAAAATTTATTGTTTCATAATCTGACTAGAGTGGGTGATGTAGATTCACATTGGACATAGAACTGTTGGTAGGCATAGACCATAGATTTTTAGATTGTTGAAATGCCTCAGGCATAAGATGCCATTTTAAAGCTAAATACTTTGTATACCTATCTAGTTGAATAACTATTACTTTATTTAAATCTCTCCTCTCAAATTATGAATCTCACTTTAATCCTCAAGTGCTCAAAACATTACTATAATGCTCACAAAAAATCTTGCTTTGGCATTAATGATAATGCAAACAATCCAAAATATTACCCAAAATGACCAGATGTCCATGCTTGTAGAATGGATGCACATCTAACTCAAAATAACCATAGTTACCTGGATGAGAAGTTGTATAGTACATGGAACATTTATGAACATAAATATAGATAAAAATATGTAGAAGATAATGAAAACAATAGATTGGTCAAAGGATATGATTAGTAATGCATAGATCTAGCAAGACCAGTTGGGATATGAAACGTCTCCTTTCTACCAGACTCTCATTCTAAATATCAATAAAATATCTAAAAGCTCTTAGATCTCATGGTTATCTTGCTATGATACCAAATGATGGTTTTGGTTTTATTCTAAGCATGATTACATAGAAAACAATGTTAATCATAAATATGAATACAGAGATATTAAAACTCATGGATAATAATATTATTATTACACGCTGCTAAAAAACTATATAGGTGATTACAAAATATATGGATAGACTATTTCCTATAATTTTGGAGATACCAATTCTGTAAATCTCTTACCCAACTCCCTATTATAACTCATAAACCTATAAGCGTAATATTTGTTGTAACAATATTATGACTAACAAATATATTCTACCTAGATATAACTAACTCACACAAACTACTATGTACCTCTCGGTAAATATCAAATGTAACTGCTAATGTAAAAGCTAATCCCTAACAGTGGTAGTATTGACATGTCATACTTATTAGAGGCTACATAGAGTAGAAATAGTATTGAATTGTACTCATCATTCTTACCAGGTTATTTAAACACTTTTATTTGGAATGAGACAAAACACTCTCTAGGATAGAGAGATGTGCAAAGGGACCAAGAGGCTTTGTGGAACTCTCCCTAGCCGTTTGTTTTTAGATTTTATGATGATTTCATGTTCTTTTGGTTGAAGCCTAAATTTAGGAAGTCAATGAAAATTTCATCGAGATATGTGGGACCCTTCGGGGTATTAGAAGTGTTCGGTCTTGTAGCATATAGGCTTGTCTTGTTGATTATAGACCCCAGGGTAGTCATGACAGAACCATTCAGAGTAAGTGACACTCATGTTGAGGTTAACATACCCCCATTTTTAAAAAATAGGGACCCTTGTTTCAAATTTTACAATTTTGTGTCTTAAAATAAAAATGCACTTGATGAGATGACCATTAACATGTTGACACATTTTATTTATTTGAAGATCATTCACACCATGGTTAGAGTGGCATATTTGCATATGATTCTTGTTTGATCTTCTAGTATTACTAACACTAGATCTTTATGTTTCTAGGTCACTTGTCTAATGAAGTCTCACGGGAATGAACAATACTCAGGGTTTCATACTTTGATGTTAAATTGGTTCTTTTACTAGCCTTTGGTCTATTAAAGACCAATTTTAATTCATGTTTGAGCATATTCAAAACCTTAGTCTAATTGATTTAGATCAAGACCTTTTGAATTGAGTTCAAACTTGCACGGGAATAATTAATTATGTCATGGACTTAATTCAATTTTTATCCCAAGGTTTTATCATGTTTATCACCAAGACCAAACCCTAGTCTGACTAAATATAAAAGTCCCTTTTATTATGTTTTAAACTTGGCCTAAATATTTATCCCAAATTTTTAATTGTATTTATTAATACAACAAAAACCTTGGTCTAAAAATTTATCCTAAGTCTTTTATTCCCTGAGATCTGACTTGTTTTATCTTATTGTGTGTAGGATCAATGGTGTGCATTTGCTCAGATGAAGATGATCCAATGGTGTGAGATTCAAGTTAAAAAGTCAATCTATGGCCCCAAGTTAAAACTTGAGCATCTTCCCAAAGATTAATAGTATGTAGTTGAGTGTACATATTATGATCAATGGTACATTTCAAGTCAAAACTTTAACGAAGCCTCAAGACAAATGAGAAGGTGATAGGTGTCACTATTTTAGCAAAATATCATTAATCAACCAATGGCATTCAACCCCTTAGATTGAGATATAATATAATGCATTTGATCAACTGAAGAAGATCTGACGATGTAAACCAAAGGTTGAAAAGTCAAAGCCTTATGAGAAAGCATAGAGACAACAAGTGACATAATCTTAGGCAACATATTAAGACTAAAGTATCTTCCTATAGATAAATGGTACATGGTAGAGTGTATACATTATGATCAATGGCACATAGAGCAAAGGACATAACCTAGTAGATCAAGATCAATGGAGTGCAGTTATCCAGGCATAAAAGATCCAATAGTGTGAGATGAAGGTAAACTTTTCAATAAAGCCAAAATGAATGCGGTAATGACAAGTGTTAAAACCATGAGGAATATGACAAAGAAACCAATGGAATTCAATCCCTTGGATAGAGATAAATGGCCTACATTGATCTATGTAAATAAGATTCAATGATACAAGGCAAAGAGGATTTTCTAAAGGGTAATAGTCTTATTTTAAAAGGAAATTAATGGGCTATATGACCTAGAAAAGCCACATAAGTGCCAAGTTAGATTAAGAAATTTTGTGGACCCATGAAAGGTAAAGGTATAAATACATGATCCGAATAAAATCTAAGGCATGAAACTCATTATTTGAACTAGTTACTACCACTAAATCACTTTGAAAACCTTCATAAAATCCCTAACACATAAAGAAACCCTAATTCGACCCTGTATTCATCATAATCAATCCAAGGAGGATTGAATTGTCATCTTTACAACCATAATAGAATCCAAAATCAAATTATAGTCCATTAGTGAGTAATTTAATTAATTCATAACCATGACAATTAGGAAGGGTGTTTCAAAAGAGGATGTGGAGCTCTATTTGACCACAGATGCTGAAGGATGTGTTTTCAAAAATACAGAGTTTGATGTCACTGTTCTGAATACAAGAGATAATAATTGGTCTAAGATTTTTTGAACCATTGAAGACCAACCTGCCATCACCAAAGAGGAGGAGAAGAATGTGTTTGCCAAGATGTAATACTATGACATAGTTACAATTTAAATGATTGGTCTACACTATACAATGACAAAACTTGACATACTCCACTATGTTGATATCCTGGCTCCCATTTTTAAGGATGTTAAAATTGATAAAGGCATGTTAATTAATGGGCACACTCAAAATAAGATAGCTTATATCTCTACTATATCTTTTGGAAACTATTACAAATTACCCAAACCACAAATAAACCTAACCTCAATCAATACCTGGGCCAAAGAAAATGATTTAAAGGACATCCTTTCCCTATGGCTATATTATGGGAACCAAGTCTTTTCAAAATTTAGTAACAACATCCACATTACTTAGTTTAGACCTAAAATAAGGATGATTATGACAATGATGAGTAGATTGTATGAGAATGCCACCACTATGTTTGTCGACAAAATTTGGGTGCCCTTAGTCTACTTCATGGTTGAGAAATAAATCACCCCTCCTCCAGGTGAGGTAATTAACATTTCTCTAAATAGATAAGTTTATACCATTGTAAAAATTAAGGAAACCCAGTTCTACATGATGTCATATCTCTTGGATGCCCTTTTTGTAATAACCAAGATTCCCAATCAAAAGGAATGGTCCCCTAGTGGAACACAAACCGTTTCATAATATTACTCCAAATTACACATATTCAAGTATAGAGATCACATACAGTTCATATGTGATTGTGTTTATCCAACCTTAAGTGAAGTTATCATAAGGATCTTAATGATGAGAGTCAACCCACTAATAAAGAAAACTATTAAAGCTATAGGGGATATATGGTTATATCCAAATTGTACAGTCGTTAGAATTGAGAGAACCCAATGCACTCCACTCAAGCTACTTGTCCATGTGATAAATAAGCTAGCAAAAAAAGAGGTGGATTATAAAATCTATAATGGAATAGATGGTCTTTGGAAGACTAAAATAAAGGGACTGATCCACAACCTCCCCATAACTATTGGTAAGGTTGTTTTTGCACTATGGGACCATATTGAGGTAGCTTCAAAACATAGATCAACCTGCAATATACAAATGGATGAACTAAGGCAATGGGACCCTTATGGAAGGGTTAAGGAGCATCTAAAATCCAAAGGATTATTGAATGTGCCCTATGAGCATGCACTTGGAGCTTTTGACTCCATTTACACTAAAGCATCTAGTTACTCTTAGGTCACTATAAGGATGAAGGAACAAAAAATAAAACCTAAATCTAGAATGCTGAGAGAACAAAAAGGAGATGCCAAATCATAATTGGAGCCAAGGCAGTACCATTTTCTTAGTGGGGATCCTTCTAGACCTTCATGAGTTAATACCCAAATAGAGATACATGTTGAGTATAGGTCGTAGGTGAAAAGGCCATATGAGATAACCCCTAGATCATCAAAATTAGAAGAATAAAAATTACCCTAGGATGAGGTACTTATGGTAGCATTAGACCCAGGTGAGACAGTTGAGGATGAACTTAAAATTCCATCCAATGCCTATGAGTTTAATGATGAAGAAGCCCAAGTGGAGGGGTCAAAGGAAGAAAAAGGGATAGAAGTGGCATTGGAATTAGTTCATGTGGACATCCCCAAAAGGAAAGCTAAATTGGCTATTTTTCCCAGAGCTAAGAAGCCCAAAGTGAATTTCACTCATCCTTTAAATGAAGTTAATTTATTTAGTGAAGAAAACTTGATTTTTGGACAAACCATTCCAGAGTGGTTTATTTATGGACCTAGATTGTAGAAAGTCCCTACCAGACATCATCCTTGGGCTATGATGCAAGCTATCAACATATTTTTACATAATGAACTGAAGCCATGGATAGTTGCCTTGTAAAAGGAGGAAAGAAGATTGGCTACTTTAGGATAATTAAGTGGAGCATAAATGGAGATCCCAGCTCCACAAGTGATTTAATCATCAGTGGGAGTCAATTTTGATCCCAAGACTACTAGCTTATAAAGAGTAACTGAGAAAAATTTCATGGTAGGTGGTGAGGAAATGACATACAAAAAATTGGAATCATTGACCAATTTGACTCTAGTGGCAAGACAAAAACCAGTGAGAATCCCATATTTGAAGAGAATGTGCTTGAATTAGCCTAAGCACAATCAACATAGCTACAAGCCTTTCTAAGTGTTATATGATTTTTTTAAACTAAGTTTACATACCTTGTTAAATCCACCCTTATTCTATATTTCTCTTTTATCCAATTTTTCCAACAAGATCCGAATTGATTATGTGCATGAGGTTATTGTTATCTCCAAATCTTGCACCCTAGAAGAGATTGTTCAAGCCTTTTCAAGATTTGGCCAATATGGGAATACTTCTAGGTGTGTGTGGCACCTATAGTAGAAATAAACCTCTAGAATTTAAGGTCTAGCTCCATAGATATGACTTGATGTGCTTATGCTACTAAAACTACCTATTATGGGTGAAAAGGGAGAGAAAGATACATAAAACAAACCTAAACTAGGAGGTGATACACCAAGAGTTGCTTCCATTCATACACTTGGAATTTGCATAATGAACTAAGACAACCAAACTAGCCTCAACACCATTAATGGAGCTCCCTAACATTAGTGTTTCTCATGAAGGCAAATAATAATTCAACAAATGAAGGCAAGTGGAGGGAAGGTCAGATATGACTACCAAACTCATACACACTTTAAGATTATATTGCAGTAGCATACCCTAAATGAAACCTATTAGGAGAGAAGTCATTTATAGCAACACATTCAAAGATTGCATGAAAATAAGATGAACTCAATCTATACTTGACATTCAAGATATATCACTTCAACACATAGTGAAAATAGACTTAGAGTATAACCAGCTTGCTTCTCATTATCTTAAGTACAAATCAAGGTATAATTTTGTCAAAGCTTCACCATGCCAAGAGTTATAATCCCTCAATAGCCAAAATGGCCCATACTTATAGAACTTGGAAGATGAGAGAGAAAGGAGAAGTTGAAGAGGCATAAAGATAAGTGTCCAAAGGTGAGGACCAGTTACAAAGCATATGATGAAGTGTAAGAAGAGTCATGAAACTGAATTACACTTGATAACATCCAAAATTATCCTCTTCTCCATGTGTGGTGTTGCAAATCTTCTCCATCCTTCTCTCTTGTGAACTTCCTTCATCATAGGCCTTTCTTGGCATTCCAAAGCAAGTGATGGATAAATTTCTCATGGATGATGATTATAGGGATTTACAAAGATGATTCCAACTACATTGGGAGTTTTTTATATCATGACATTCTCTTACACAAGCTCATCATCACTTTAAAACCATGATCACTCTTCAATAGGCTTATTTTGACACTTGGCACTAGCATCTTTGTATCTTCCCTAACTGATCCATAAAAAGGGTCTTTTGGCATGTTTTAAGACACCTCGTATGCTTGGCTTCATCAAAAAAATCATAAAAAACCACCAAACTTGAGTTACCATGTTGTTTACTATGCCATTTTAGATGCCACTTTAGACTGGCTAAAAAGAAAAACCTAGCAGGATCACTTGTGAGCATTTCCAAGCTCTTAAAATGGCATGAGGATTTGGTTTAATTCCCAAGATACCTCCCAAATTTATTGATATCTCATGGTCATCTTCAGGACCTAAAAAACACAATAAAAAATCAAGAAAACCTAATTTTTACATCACCTATATGGATTTAATATAATAAAATTCCATGTATTTTATCCTTATAGAGTTTACAACAACTTTTATTTTATACTCATGGTCATATTCATCCATTTGGAGGCACTTCTAGGCTCATTTTCACCATTGGGTCCTAAAATAGGGTTTATACTAATGGAGTTTGTAGTTTTACTATAGGAGCCTATAGCTAGACTAATGGAGTTTGTATATTTTATAATAGCTTAAAAATATCTAAAATACCCATTCAATCATGAACTATTCAAGTGGAAAGCATGAATAAGGTCAAAAATGCACATGACCCTCAATTTGGCTTCTAAGCTTAAAGGTTTCCTTAATGCATGACTGTAACCCTTCTTAGTTAGAACATCATGCTTAATTAAAAATATTATAGAAAGTTTATTTAGGTCTTTATATGTCCCCTCAATTTTATCCAACCTTCATCTGGTCCTTTATTTCCCTCTGGTCATCAATTTCATCATTTTTCCCAAAAATGTCATCTCTGTGCAAGGTAAAACTACCCCTACTCTGAGACAAAATAGAGAGGGTTTTCATTATTTAAAATGGAAAATTGATTATTTTATCATTTTATATGACTCCTAAGGGTAATATTTACCAAATTTCATAACTTTATTCCATGTTTAAGACCTCCATCTCTTCAAATTTCCAAGGCAGACTTTCTAGGAAAGGTTGTATGTAGGGTAGGTAGGGTTTGGAGATTTTAGGGGTTTTTTTGAGCTTGGTTAGGACATATAGGGATTATTAATTCCTATAAAAACCTATTTCAACCATTTTAAAACTTTTTATCCCTTCAAACACTTTTTTTATGCCTTGAAATCATGAACTAGGCCTATAACTACATAGGAAGGGTAAATCACTGTTTTATGCTTAGCTGTAGGTGATCCTTGAGTTTTGTTTGGTATTTTGGACACCATAAAAACCTATTTTTATGTTAAAATATCATAAAATTTATCCTTCATAATTTTTCCAATGCCAATCTCACTCTTTTGCACTAATGCATCCCTTATGCTCAAGGCTAGGCCACTGTCTGTGTGGACTGAGACAGCCCCTTAAGACCTACCTATAGGTGGTTTGAGTCTTGAATTATGGATTTTAACCTTTATTACATGTTTATTAGTACATAATATTCCTCCTAATTCTTTTATTCTTCCTATAAGCCTTCAAACTAGCATTACTCTATGTTTAGGTCCTTTACCTAGAATACCCTGCTTGACTATGACAATAATGGTTTATCATGCCTGTAGGATGCATATTAGCAAGAATTAAGTATAGGTTATGATATGTTTATGATTTACACGATCACCTTGAGATAAATTTTCAAGCATGTACCTTTTATCCATTTTTAAATCTCCTCATGAGGTTTAAAATTCAAAGTTCCACCTTACTGCCAACATACCTTTTGACTGACTGTGTTTTCATGGATTTAGGGCCCTGTAGGTATGTTTGAGTTCCATTAGGTCATGTTACTGAAAATAAAAAATTCCACCCTAGGCCTAGTACCCTAAAAATTTCCACTTCACTTCAATCCTTTCAATTTGGTTATTATTATCCCAAACTGAGATGAACTTTTTGCTAAACCTACTGTAGATGGTTATTCTCAGTCCCCTGTATAGATAAGGAAGAGTGTTTTGGAGGTCAAGACATCAAATTCACCTTTGTCTCTATCACCCAAGCTCAAGAATGTCCTTTGGAATATTTTGAATAATTCCCCTTTGATATCATAGTTAAATACTTGCCAAATTGAAGTGCAAAGTCAATTTTTATCCACACCCTATAGATATCACTGTTTGGATTCAATGATTTTTGGCCATTTTGAGTTTGTCCAAACTCCATATTCCACTCCTCCTTTTGACCTAAAAATTGGCATAGGTAATGCATGTAGATAGGGATACAATGTGAACCAATCAAGATCATTGAAAACTATTTCTATCATGTCAAACATTATTTCAAAAAAGCTATGGGATCTTTGTTTTCCACTTTTATGAATAGAGGAACCAAAACAATCAATCATTCTTTTGAAGGAGAATTTCCACTTTGCATAGTATCTTTGGATTCATGGCATGAAATACATAACCTTGGGATATTTTAGGACCTCAAACATGAATTCCACCATGGGTCCCATCATTTGTACCTTCGTACATCCTCTTGAACTCCTATAGAATTTTACTATGAGCACACTTTGCTAACAAGGCAGGAAACAAGGAAAATTAGACAAATTAGCTTGAAGAATGGTAACTTGATTTGATCTCTCACAATTAAATTTAATGGAAGAACATTTTAAACATGTACCCAAGCACATTGAAACCTCCCATGGAGCTCTCTTTCATGTTGCAAAACTCAGGTTACCCATATATGGCTGCCAACTTGGAAAACAAGCACAATTTTGAAATCCTCCTTCAAGGGCATTGAAAGAGAAGTGTTGGATGATTGAAACACCATGGAGAGGACCTTATTACATTTTAAAAACATATAAAAACCCATACCCCTCTTTAATGTAATTCCATAAAAAGCTGTTTAGAGTGCAAGTGATTGTTCATGAAGGAGGAGCCACCAATATGAGACTTATTGTTATCGATGTGAAGTGCACTTAGATTGCTATCCAATTGTAGAAACATTCCTCCTAAGTCCACTTGTAGCTTCCATCATGAGTGCTTAAACTTGCCCTTCTTTGGCTTGTCAATGGAAAAAGAAGGATAAGAAGTTATAAATAATTTTTTTAATGGAATATTCTCAATCCAAAAGTGAAAATGACCTATGGGGAGGTGAAGAGTCACACCACCATGTTTTTAGCTACAAGTTCACTTGAAAAGTCCATACAAGTGCTACAAATGAGCCTATTTTCAAGGGAAAACTATCATTTACTACATAAACTAACTTGCAACTACCAAATGACATGATACTGACATCATTCAATCTTCTATACATTCTCATCCACCTTGGTGACAAATATTTTAATTTGAAAGTCATTATAAGTCATTTAATTGAGCTAAAAAGGTGGCCAAATGACCATTTTTTAACATTAGACCTAGAAAGTGGCCAATTTATGGCTTGAAAACACCTTGAAACCTATAAAATACAATTTTAAGACATTTCTAAAATAAATTGAGCCTTTGACTAAGTTTTACCATAGTTGACCAATGTTGACTAGGTCAGTATAAGGAGGATGGACTTCAACAGGGACTAGGGGAAGGGAAAATGAGATATATAGGACAATAAAAGACCCCATATGACATATAAAACTTTCTTCAAAAATTTTAAAATAGTAGGGGTTGACCCAAATTTGACTTGGGGTCAAATTTGGTCAACATTCTTGCTGATTCCCAGGGGTGGCATGCTTGTTATGCCTAAGACCAATTGCCTTACACCTCCATTGGGCATGAAGTCATGCATATGGGCACTAAAATTGGCTTGAAAAAACATTTGACTCAAGGGAAACAAGTTGGTTGACCCACACACACAAAATCAAAGACACACACCAACAAAGGGAAGGAAACACACAACTTGTGCTTCAAGAGCACTTAGGGAACACAACAACAAACTAAAACAAAACCAAACTAAACACACATTATCCTAAAATAATCTCTCTCTCCTAGATCAAAGGGAAAGTCTAAAACTCCTCTTGCCTCATAGAATGAAGGGATACATGAGACATGTTTCCATTTTAACATTGGCATGAAAGCCTTCATCTTTCTCATGGTGTTGGCTAATCTTCTTGGCATGGATTTCAATGCAGCTGAGACAAATTCAAACAAATAACCTATAAATTTGAATTCTTATTTCACTTCAACTTCTTCAGCTTCTTCATAAGACTCTTGAGTTGCTACATGATCTAATTGTGCCTCACCAAATCATGTTTCTTGGTTCCCCATGATGTCTTGAGAATAGACAAGTGGTTTGTTGGCTACAAGTTCTTCAAGCTCATCAAGGAGCTTAGTGTAATATTCCCAATCTTGATCATTGTCTCTTATGGATAATTCTTTCTCTATATTCTCATATACTTTGCCTTCAACCTTGTAAAGTTATTCAAGCTCTTGTAGAAACTCAATCAACTATAGCCATTCTTCTTTGTCATCTCTCACATTAAATATCACCTCTTCCTCATGAAATTCTTCTTCAAACACCTCATCTTGATCCTTATTCATATGGTCCACTCCAAGTCTATCCCAATCCTTCTTATGAGTAGCTATAACTTCATTTGAGTCTTCTTTCTCTTAGTTCAAGAAGGGTGAGTTATGCTTGATAGCCCTAAGTGGAGTTCCAATGATAAATTCTTCTTCATCATAACTTGTGTCATCCTCTTGTTCTGTTACAAACTAAATTTGTTCCTACTTTGATGCTTCCCTTAAAAGAGTTTATTTTTCAAGAAGAGATGGGGTGGGAGGGTGGCAAATGGATGAATGATCTAAAGAAAGAATGTAAGGTGTAGTGAGAGGCTCGTGAATAGATATGAAAGAAAGAGAAAGCTCTTGAAATGACTCTTGGATAGCAACAAGGCTTTATTGCGTTGATGGCACATCACTTTCTTCCACAACCACCTCATGATTTTCATCATATTCTTGGACTTCTCCCTTAACCTCTTTCTTTCTCCAAGACTTCATAGTTTGGTCCCAAGTTGGAAGCTTGGAACTAATAGGCTCTTTTGAGGATTGAATAGGTTCTTCTTTAAGGAGAGGAATGGTGGATGAGAGATATATAGGTCTATGGGTTGGGGATGGAGTGTGATGTTCACGTATGGGATCTTGAGGGAGAGCTAAGATAAGATGAGCAATAGGATGGAGATCTACTTCATACAAGCTTTCATCATCCTCCTCATTTTCTTGAGGCTCTTTATATCTTTTTGGAAATTATTTTATAGCTGCAACTTGTTCCATAGCTTCTTGATTTTCCCATCTCACTAACCTATAAATCCACCATTGAAAAGCCTTTCTTTCCATAGACAATCCTTCACTAATGACAAATTGACTCTCTTCCTCAACATAACCCCACATGTCTATTAACAATCCAACTGAAACTCTTAACTAATCCATACGACCACCAAGAGTTTCATCACAACACTTATCTAGCACACTCAAATGCTTTTCCAATTCTAGAAACTTTGGCATAGTTTCCCACACATTTTAAGAATGAGAGGTGTAGTAAGCTTGGACAAAGTGATTGGGATGTTTACATTCTTCAATCAAGGTTTTCAAAGCTTCATATTTTGCCTCCCAACTAATGGTGTTGCTTGACTTCTCATGACAAAGCTGAGGTGAATATGGGTCATATGGCTGGTCAACAACAACATACTCATTTGGAAAGGGACTAGGTTGACCATAGGACTACCATGACTCATAGGGAGGATGGTATTCTTGATAGGACTATTGAGAAGGATATAAAGGGTCATAAAAAAGTTGATAGGTAGGTGTATGGTAAGGATTCTCCTCATAGCCATCCATATCAACTCCATAAGTCACATGAAAAGACAATAATTGATCAAAATCTTTAGCAATAGATACCTAGGTTGCTTACAACTAGAAATTCATTTGGAATCACCATTGGTGCTTGTTTGGATGCTTCCAAAAGATGATAAGAAAGAAGACACATCAATAATCTTCCCACTATTTGGACCCTATCCCATCGAGCATGTCAGAACTATTGTCTCCAAATATTTCACCCTATAAGAGGTTATTCAATCCTCTTCAAGATTTGGCCAACATGGGAATAATTCCAAGTGTGTGGGGCACCTATAGTGGAAGTAAACCTCTATATTTTAAGGGCTAGCTCCCTAGATATGACTTGATGTGCTTATGCTACTAAAACTACCTATCATGGGTGAAAAGGGAGAGAAAGATACATAATGCAAACCTAAACTAGGAGGTGATACACAAAGAGTTTCTTCCATTTATACACTTGGAATTTTCATAATGAACTAAGACAACCAAACTAGCCTCAACACCATTAATGGATCTCCCTAGCATTAATGTTTATCATGAAGGAAAATAACAACTCAACAAATAAAGGTAAGTGGAGGGAAGGTTAGATATGACACTTCCAAACTCATACACACTTCAAGAGTCTATTTCAGTAGCATACACTTCATGAATTCTATTAGGAGGGAAGTCATTTGTAGCAACACATTCAAGGATTGCATGAAAATAAGATGAACTCAATCTATACTTGACATTCAAGATGGATCACTTCAATACATAGTCAAAATGGACTTAGAGTATAACCAACTTTCTTCTCATTAGCTTAAGTATAAATCAAGGCACAATTTTGGTAGGGCTTCGCCATGCCAAGAGTTGGAATCCTTCAATATCCAAAATGGCTCATACGTATAGAACTTGGAAGTTGAGAGAGAAAGGAGAAATTGAAGAGGCACAAGGATAAGTTTCTAAAGGTGAAGATTAGTTACAAATCATAGGATAAAGTGTAAGAAGAGTCATGAAACTGAATTATAATTGACCACATCCCAAATTAGCCTCTTCTCCAAGTGTGGTGTAGCAAATCTTCTCCATCATTCTCTCTTGTGAACTACCTTCATCATAGGCCTTTCTTTAGCATTCCAAATCAAGTGATAGAAAAATGTCTCATGTTTGATGATGAGAGGGAGTTACAAAGATGATTTCACCTACATTGGGAGTTTTCTTGATCATGACATTCTCTTACACAAACTCATCATCACTTTACAACCATGATCACTCTCCAATAGGCTTGTTTTGACACATGACACTAGCATCTTTGTATCTTCCCTAATTGATCCATACCAATGGTCTTGTGGCATGTTTTACGACACTGTATATGCTTTGTTTCATCAAAAACATCATAAAAAATACCAAACTTGAGTTACCATGTTGTTTACTATGCAATTTTAGATGCCACTTTACACTGGTTAAAGAGAGAGACCTAACAAAATCACTTGTGATCATTTCCAAGCTCTGAAAATGGCATGAGGAGTTGGTTTAAGTTTCAAGCTACCTCATAAAGTGATTGGTATCTCATGGTCATCTTCAAGACATGTAAAACATAAGAAAAAGTCAAGAAAACCTATTTTTTGCATCACCTATATAGATTTTGTACAATCCAATTCCATGAATTTTATCCTTATGGAGTTTACAATAAATTTTATTTTATTCATGGTCATATTCATCCATTTGGAGGCACTTCTAGGCTCATTTTCACCATCAGGTCCTAAAATAGGGTTTATAATGATGGAGTCTGTAGTTTTGCTATAAGAATCTGTAGATAGACTAATGGATTCTGTATCTTTTTAAATGGCTTAAAAATTTCTAAAATACCCCTACAATCATGAACTAGTCAAGTTGAAAGCATGGATAAGATCAAAAATGCACATGACCCTCAATTTGGCTTCTAGGCTTAAGGGTTTCCTTCATGCATGACTATAACCCTTCTTGGTTAGAGCATATTTATTGCTTATAAATATTATATAAAGTTTATTTATGTCTTTTTAGGTCCCCTCCAGCTTATCCAACCTTCATCTGGTCCTTTATTGCCCTTTAGTCATCAATTTCATCATTTTCCCCAAAAATATCATCTCCATGTAAGGTAAAACTACCCTTGCTCCGAGAAAAAATAGAGAGAGTTTGTACTATTTAATTTTGAAAATTGATAATTTTATCATCTTCTATAACTCCTAAGTGTAATTTTTACCAAATTTCATCCCTTGATTCCAAGTTTAAGACCTCCATCTCTTCAAATTTCCAAGGCAAACTTTCTAGGAAAGGTTGTATATAGGGTAGCCAGGGTTTGGAGATTTTAGGGGTTGATTTAAGATTTTTTAGGAAATATATGGATTTTCCATGCATCTAAAAACCTATTTCAACCATTTCCAAACTTTTTATCCTTTCAAACACTTTTTTTATGCCTTGAAATCATCAACTAGGCCTATAATTGCCTAGGAAGGGGAAACCACTATTTTATGCTTGGTTGTAGGTGATCCTTGAGCTTTGTTTGGTATTTTGGACACCATACAAACCTATTTTTATGTTTACATCTCATAAAAGTGATCCTTCATCATTTTCCCAAAGTGAAGCTAACTCTTTTGCATCAATGCATCCCTTATGCTCAAGGCTAGGCCAATGTTTGTGTGGACTGAGACAACCCCTTAAGACCTTCCTGTAGGTGGTTTGAGTCTTGAATTATGGATTTTAACCTTTATTCCATGTTTCTTAGGACATAATATTCCTCCTCATGCTTTTATTCTTCTTATAAGCCTTCAAACTAGCATTACTCCATGCTTGGATTTTATGCCTTGAAATCATGAACTAGGCCTATAATTGCCTAGGAAGGGGAAATCACTATTTTATGCTTAATTGTAGGTGATCCTTGAGATTTTTTTGGTCTTGTGGACACCACACAAACCTATTTTTATGTACATCTCATAAAAGTGATCCTTCATCATTTTTCCAAAGCAAAGCTCACTCTTTTGCACCAATACAACCCTTATGCTCAAGGCTAGGCCACTGTTTGTGTGGACTGAGATAGCCCCTTAAGACCTACCTGTAGGTGGTTTGAGTCTTGAATTATGGATTTTAACCTTTATTCCATGTTTATTAGGACATAATATTCCTCCTCATGATTTTATTCTTCCTAGAAGCCTTCAAACTAGCATTACTCCATGTTTAGGTCCTTGACCTAAAATACCCTACCTGACTGTGACAATAATCATTTGTCATGCCTGTAAGATGCATCTTAACAATAATTATGTCAAGTGTATGATATGTTTAGGTTTTCCATGGTCACCTTGAAGTAAATTTTCAAGCATGTACCTTGTATCCATTTTTAAATCTCCTCATGAGGTTTAAACTTCAAAGTTCCACCTTACTTCTAACATACCTTTTAACTGACTATGTTTTCATAGATTTAGGGGACTGTAGGTATGTTTGAGTTCCATTAGGTCATGTTATTAACAATAAAAACTTACACCCTATGCCTATTACCCTAAAAATCTCCACTTCACTTCAATCCTTTTAATTAGGTCATTGTTATCCCAAACCGAGATGAATGTTTTGTTAAACATGTTGTAGATGGTTATTCTCAGTCCTTTGTACAGATAAAGAAGAATGTTTTGGAGGTCAAGACATAAAATTCACCTTTGTCTCTATCACCCCAGCTTAGGAATGTCCTTTGGACTAGTATGAAAAATTCCCCTTTGATATCATAGTTAAAGACTTCCCAGATTGAAGTGCAAAGTCATTTTTTATCCACACCCTGTAGATATCACTATTTGGATTTAGTGATTTTTGGCCATTTTGAGGTTGTCCAAACTCCATCTTCCACTCCTCCTTTTGACCTCAAAATTGGCATAGGTAATGCATGTAGATAGGGATACAAGGTGAACTAATCAAGATCATTTAAAACTCTTTCTATCATGTCAAACATTATCCCAAAAAAGCTATGGGATCTTTGTTTTCCACTTTTAGGAATAGAGGAACCAAAACAATCAATCATTCTTTTGAAGGAGAATTTCCACTTTGCATAGTATCTTTGGATTCATGGCATGAAATATATAACCTTGGGAGATGTTAGGACCTCAAACATGAATTCCACCATGGGTCCCATCATTTGTACCTTTGTACATCCTCTTGAACTCCTATAAAATTTTACTATGAACACACTTTGCTAACAAGGTAGTAAATAAGGAAAATTGGACAAATTAGCTTGAAGAATGGTCGCTTGATTTGATCTCTAAAAATGAATTTTAATGGAATAACATTTAAAACATGGACCCAATCACATTGAAACCTTCCATGGATCTCTCTTTCATGTTGTAAAACTCAGGTTACCCATATATGGCTGCCAACTTGGAAAACAAGCATAAATTTGAAATTCTCCTTCAAGGGCATTGAAAGAGAAATGTTGGATGATTAAAAAACCATGGAGAGGACCTTATTACCTCTTGAAAACACTCTATATCAAACTCAAAAATCTCCATAGATTCCCAAAAATAAGAAACATATACAAATCCATACCCCTCTTGAATATAATTCCATAAAAAGTTGTTCGGAGTGCAAGTGATTGTACATAAAGGAGGAGCCACCAATATGAGACTTATTAATATGGATGTGAAGTGAACTTAGAGTAATATCCACCTGTATAATCATTCCTCCTAAATCCACCTGTAGCTTCAATAGTGAGTGCTTGAACTTGTCCTTCCTTGGCTTGCCAATGGAAAAAGAAGGAAAAGAAGTTAGAAATTAATTTTTTTATGAAATATTATAAATACAAAAGTGTAAATGACCTTTGGGGTGGTGAAGAGTCACACCACCACATTTTTAACTTCAAGTGCACTTGAAAATTCCATACAAGTGCTACAAATGAGCCTATTTTCAAGGGAAAACTATCATTTCCTACATAAACTGATTTTTAACTACAAAAGGAAATGATACTAACATAATTTGACCTTATCCACCTTCTCATCCACCTTGGTGATATATATTTTAATTTTAAATTCATGAAAATTCATTTAATTGAGCTAAAAAGGTGGCCAAATGACCCTTTTTGCAAATGAAACCTAGCAAGTGGCCAATTTATGGCTTGAAAACACCTTGAAACCTATCAAAGACAATTTTAGGACATTTAAAAAATAAATTAAGCCTTTGAATAAGTTTGACCATGGTTGACTACGTCAGTACAAGGAGGATGGACCTCAACAGGGACTAGGGAAAGGGCAAGCGAGATATATAAGACAATAGGAGACCCCATAGAACATATAAATTTTGTTTCAAAAATTTCAAAATAGTAGGGGTTGACCCAAATTTTTCTTGGGGTCAAATTTAGTCAACAGTTTTACTACCCAAGAAAGAATTCTTTACTCTAATTCATTCTAATGGTATTTCAAATAAACTGAGGGTTGGTTATTATCTACACATAGGGTTTCCACAACTTAATATATCGACATACACCATTCATGACACTTTTGCTCTACACTTCCCAATAATATATTATTTTGACTATATGAACAAGCATTGAACACTACATGTTCCATAATGGAGGTTACATGAAATATGTTGAAAGCACGACTAGATAAGTCATACTAGATTTGAGATCATTATCAACAAGTTTTTAAATAGTTAAACATGACCAAACCAGTGTCACTCAACATATTAATTCATAAACACCATGTACTCAGTCTTAACATACATGATGTTTTCCATCAGGCTCCATAAACTAATCTCACACAAAGGGTCATATATGCAACTAAACAAATGGTTTGAACAGTCTTCAAAGATAGAAAATCATGCATATAGATCTATACAAAATCCTAAAAAACTTTGATTCATTATATTTTCCATATCATTTATTTACATAGTTAGTTTATTGAAAATGTACCAAGACACATAAAGATTTTTGTCTTTAAAAATGAACAAACTTATCTTTATTCACTCCTTTGGAGGTTCTTCCACATTCTTCCTTTTAACTCCAACCCCATCTATTCTCTCTTACCTGGAATGATTTGAACACAAACAAAACATCTATATTAAAAATATTCCAAAAAAAATCATAACTAACTTTGTAACCACTTATGTAACTTCTTCTAAATCTTTACTTACCATAAATAACCTTTTACGTGAATTAAGTGAGGACTTAGACATCATTGACCCCGTATAACAACTTGAAACTTTTTGAAACAAAATGAAGATCTCTTAACTTTTTTCTAAAACGCTTGAAAATTCAAACTAAGGGCACCTAACATCTACAATGGACTTATATAGACTCAAAATAACCTTGATCACCACCTAAGACTCAAAACATGAAAATTATTTACATTGGGTAGTGATGTTCCTACATCATACTACCAAGGAACATGAAAAAAGAAATTTCCCATGAAATTTATAATTGATGTTTAACTTTGAAGTCTTTTACATCATCCTTCTCGAAGTGGACATCCACCTGGGTCCCAAGGCCTATTTGAGATACCTAGGCCTTTATGATGCTTGATTATGTTGTATACTCTTTGATTCACTCCTCTCTTTCTTCTTCCTTTGAAATAATCTTCTTGTGCTTTGATCTTCCACCTCATCATCTTCAACTTTTTAGTGTTCTCTTGCATCCAACCTACACATGGAACACACAAATCAATGAAAATAATTTGTTGCTTGTTCTCTTGGCAATCTCTTGCTTTCTCATGCTTGCTTGTTCTCTCCATGTTTGATTCTATTGTTTATAAAATTAATACTATAATTAAGGCCTTATATGCACTCTCTTTGGCCTCTAATATGCAACTATCTTCTACTGCAACTTTCTTCTCTTCATCTTTCACCTTGTCACCATACAATTCTCTTTCTATGGTTGTTATCTCCTTCTCTAGTTGCTCAACACTTTCATATTCAAACTAAAAATTAGATGTTTGTTTTCCTTCTATGCCTTCAATGAGGCCCTCAAGGTAGTCTTATTCCTTCTCTTGGTCATATCCTTCACTTGGCTAGCTGCAACCTTCATCATATTTGTTTGGTTTCTCATTCCACCAAAATTTATGCATCTCCATCTTCAATTTCTTGCATAACATCCTCTTCTTTTCTCTTTCTTCTCTCATGATTTACACTCCCCTTATTCTCATCAATAGTTTGATTGGATTCCTCTTCGTCACCCATCTAAAGTGTGGGCTCTCAATCTCTTTCAACTACTCTATCATGAGGTTCATCAAGGCTATTTGTTGCTTTATTCCATTCATCTCTCTTTGGAGGTCTTCTTATTGTTGTTTCCTTATCATCTCTCTTTCCTTATTATTTATTAGTTGATCTTTTATGTTAGGTAGTTCCCTCATTATCCTCTTCACCATTTATATCCTCTCAATCAAGTCTCTTTCACCTTGCTCCATTCATCATCCAAGCTTTCTCCTTGGATCCAACATTTTGAACATTCACTTTACTCTCTTTCCTTGAGCTTCTTGAGCTCCTTATCCTTCTTGAGACTCTTTTGGGCTATCAATCTACCTTGACCAACTTATTTTCTTTGACCTGAAATCATGTTTAGAAACTTATAGCAATCTTCAAGTAACTATTCAACACATCCTCAACATTGTCTTCATGCAAACCAAAATAGCAAAATTTAAAACATATGACATACCTTTTCCATATAATCTTTAGGCTCTGATACCAAAATGATACAGAGGAATTCTATAAATCTTGTTATAATTGTATGAAAATAAGAAATACTTACATCTTCATTTACCTCTATCAAATTTATTTATCTTGTCTTGGAACCCTACATACATCTCACATCTACATATTGTTCATTTCTTTTACTCTCTACCATGTTTATGATGGATTCATTAAACTCTTTACCTTACTCAATACACAATGATCTTTATATCACTTCACAACATGACCTAAACTTGCATTCGTTAGATAGAAAACAATATACAGACATATTTATTTACCTCTGTAGATTCAAACTAGCTCTGATTTCTTGTCTATGCTCTTAGTCTTTTCTTCACAAAATCAACCTCTTGGCTTTAACAATTCTCAACTTGTCTCCTGTTAGATATAATATTTAGTCACATTGGAAACATCTAACTCTTCATTGTTTATCCATGAATAGAAATGAAGGCTTTCAACCATCTAATCCATTGTCATATTCACACATATCTTGTTTTCCCATACTCATATTTGATAAGAACTCACTTTATCTTGTTTCACTAGTCTCTTCCTTGATAACATGCATTTAATGGATCTTCGATTTCATTGATTAATTTATAGTCATTGACTCCTAAAGCATGCTTAATAAAAACCTTTTATATCACTTCATATGAATGTAACTATTGTTTATGACTATCTCAACCTCCACACAACTTCTAAAGACATTAGCATTCTATTGTATCTCTCATGTAGTTGATTCATTCACGTTTTGAATCGAATACGTATACAAACATAGGATTGTTAGGAACCAAGTAGGGGCTCTTTGAGTTCTTTCCTCATAAAAATAATTCTAAACAAAACTAAGTGTTATATGTTTTTTTAAACTAATTTTACACACCTTATTAAATCCACCCTTATTATGTATTTCTCTTCTATCCAACTTTTCTAGCAAGATCCAACTTGATTGTGTGCATAGGGTTACACTACCTAAGAAAAAATTCTTTATTATAATTCATTCCAATGGTATTTAAAAAAAACTGAGGATTGGTTATTGTCTTCACATAGGGTTTCCATAACTTAATCAATCGACATATACCATTCATGATACTTTTGCTTTATGCTTCCAATAATAAATTGCTTTGATTGTATGAACAAACATTGAACACTATAGGTTCCATAATGGAGGTTACATGAAATATGTTGAAAGCATGACTAGATAACTGATACTAGATTTGAGATCATTATCAACATGTTTTCTAATAGTTAAACATGACAAAACCAGTGTCACTTAACGTATTGATTTATAAACACCATGTATTCAGTCTTAACATACATGATGTTTTCCATCAGGCTCTACAAATTGATCTCATAGAAAGGGTCATATAGGAAATTAAATAAATGGTTTAAACACTTTTAAAAGATATAAAATCATGAAATAAAATCTTCAAAAACTTTGATTCATTATATTTTCCATATCATTTTTTTACATAGTCAATTTATTGAAAATGTACGAAGACACACAAATATTTTTGTCTTTAAAAATGAACAAACTTATCTTTACTCATTCCTTTGGGGGTTATTCCACATTCTTCCTTAGAAATATAACCCCACCTATTCTCTCCTACCTTGAATGATTCAAACACCAACAAAATATTTATATAAAAAAGACTCCAAAAAAAAATGTAACTTTGTAACCACTTATGTAACTGTTGTCATCAAATCATGCACCCTAGGACTCTTTTTTTAGCTCCTACAATTTTATGCAACATGGAATCATCTCTCAAGTTGTGGGTAAACTTATAGGAGAGATAAATCTCTAGATAATGAGGGCTAACTTCATAGATATGACTTGATGTGCTTATGCTACTAAAACTGCCTAACATGGGTGAAAAGGGAGAGAAAGATACATAAATCAAACCTAAACTAGGAGGTGATACACCAAGAGTTACTTCCATTCATACACTTGGGGTTTGTATAATGAACTAAGATAATCAAACTAGCCTCACACCATTAATGGAACTCCCTAGCATGAGTGTTTTTCATGAAGGCAAATAACAACTCAACAAGTGAAGGTAAGTGAAGGGAAGATACCAAACTCATATACACTTCAAAATTCTATTACAGCATCATACACTCCATGAAACCTATTAAGAGAGAAGTCATTTGCAACAACACATTCAAGGATTGCATGAAAACAAGATGAACTCAATCTATGCTTGACATTCAAGATGGATGACTTCAACACGTAGTGCAAATGGACTTAGATTATAACCAGCTTATTTTTCACTATCTTAAGTAAAAATCAAGGTACAATTTTGGTAGGGATTGACCATACCAAGAGTTGTAATCCCCTTCAATAGCCAAGATGGCTTACATTTATAGAATTTGGAAGAAGAGAGAGAGAAGAGAAGTTGAAGAGGCACAAAGACAAGTGTCCAAAGGTGGAAATTAGTTAAAATGCATGTGAATAAAGTGGAAAATGAGTTATTAAACTAATGTGAACATGTGTCCATCCAAAACTAAGTTCCTTCCTCACATCGTGCATTGAAGCTCCTCAATCATTCTCCTTTGGAAAATTGCCTTCATCATGGGCTCCTTTTGAGCATTTCAAGGAAGATTAGGGATGAGTGAAACATGTATGATGAGGAGAAGGAGTTACAAAATTTATTCCACCTACATTGGGAGTTTCCTTCATCATGAAAATATCTTACATAAGCTCATCATCACCTTGCAATCATAGTCACCCTCCATTAGGCTTGTTTTGACAATTGGCACTAGAAATATTTTCATATTTTTCAAATGATCCATAAAAGAGGTGTTATGACACTTGTATAGGCACTTAATATGCTTGGATTCATCATAAACATCATAAAAAGCCACCAAACTTGAGTTTCCACTTTATCCACTATGTCATTCTAGATGCCAGTTTAAATAGGCTGAAAAGAGAGAGATATTAGAGGCACTTAGGTCAATTTATGAGTTTTTAAAATGACTTTAATATTTGATTCAAGTCTCAAACTTTATATCAAAGTGATTTGCATCACTTAACTCCTTCAATAACCTGTAGGAAACACCAATTCCATGCTAAAAACTACCTATGTACCCTATCCATATGGAATCCATATAATCAAAGAACATTATAAATAACCTAATAATGTATTCTACAACTTTCCTTTTATACCCCTATCCTCATTTTTTCATCTTGCTTCCTTACCAACTCAATTTCTCCAAACAGGTCACTATAGGCTTCGTAGGAGGGTTTGAAGGTTTCTAGCCCTCCTAAGGATGGTTCATGAATTTATGACATTGAACCTAAAAAATAATATCAAAAATTATTGTATGAGACCCTCCTCAACTTATCCAAACACCTCCAACACCCATGCAAAGCTTGGTGGAATTTCTAAGCACTTGAAGTTGACATTCGAGCTTATTTTTTACCTCTTGGTGGGGTTTGAATGCTTCCTAAGCCAAAAATGGCTTCTTGAAGATTTTATTTGCAAACCAAGGGTTTAAAAATCTCTGTATATACCCTAAAAATTTACTCCAACCATTATAATTTATTTCCAAAAGTTTGAAATAGAAATTGACCCCTATTTAATTTTGGGCTTAGACCTTGCCAATAGGTATGCCTACCTCTTTGAGCTCTTCTTAACCCTCTAATGGTTATTTTTCGAATGTGATGGTTTGAACACACATACCTATATAAACATGTATTTATCACATGTAAATCATATATTAGGTTGAAAATTCATATGACCTCCTAATTGGCTTCTAGCCCTAAGGCTTTCCTTCACACTTGACTATAATTTTATTGTGTAGGTTGCCCTATTTGGTTTCAAGACTTATATGAAGGTTTATTAGGTTCCTCAATGTGTCCCCCAGCTTATATAACCTTTATTTTTTCATTTTTTTCCTTGAGATCATCAATTCATCACTTTTGCCCAAAATAGTCATTCTTGTGCATGAAGGGACTGCCCCTGCTTTGAGACAGAACAGTGGGTATTAGGCATATTTTTTTAATGAAAATTGAGTGTTTTATAAGATCCAAAATGTATTAATTACCAATTTTACCAATTTTTTTGGTTAAAATTCCATGTTTAAGGGGTTTAACCATCGTAATTTCTTCAAAAGAGAGGTAAAAAACCTTGTTTTTGCATGTTCTTGTCCAAACCTCTTTATGAATGCTATTTATTCACTTATTTGATGCATCCAAGTTATTAATGAATGTTCCATTCCTTTATTTTATTCTTATGGAACCTAAGGATCCACTCAAAACCTCACTCCTAAGTGGAATCCCCAAACTCACCTCTTGAAATAAGGCTTTCCCTACCCTGCATGTATGGACTGAGTCCATTTTACTATGAGAAAAGGGGATTGGATGGATTAAGGATGTATTTTACATATTATTTCATTAATTTTATCATTATTAATCCACCTTATACTATTTTAAACTCTCTTTTTCTTTCCAAAGCACCAAAATCTCACATGTTCCTCTCTTGCTTATGACTCTATCTGACTGTGACAGTGAACAAGGTATCTCCTTTTAGGCACCTTTATTTGGAGGTTTTGACCAAGGTTTAAACACATTGAATATTAATTTTTTACCCATATCCCTATTCAAATGTGATTTCATCCTTCAAACCTAGCATCTTGGCCTTTTAGGCCTTCCAATTGCTCATTGTCCTCTTGGACTGAGATATTCTTAGGACCCTACCTGTAGGTGAGTTTAGGGTGAGAGTAGCATGAAGTTGACCTTTATTTGTGTTTTATAAACTAATTTATATCCCAAAGTCTATTAGGTTTTACATTTCTATCTCCTTTATCCTAGAAGTGCCTTAAGATCCCTCCAAAAGCCATAATCCTCATTCCACTATCTGCTCAGCTATAGGTGACTACCTTTCATTCATTTTAGACCTAAAGGTGTCTTTAGGTGAGGAATATAATTATTTATGGATCTTAATGATGCTTTGGATGTAGTGATTTGTTCACAAAATATCAACTTTCTTCACCTTTATTTCATGCTATACTTTATTTCACCAACTTTGACTTTTTTGCTTGTAGGTGACTCCTCACAGTCTTGTGTATAGATAGAGGAGTATGCATTAGGGTCAAGATATTTAATTCATATTTTCTCATGGTATTAAAACCTATAGGAATCCTTTGGGCCTATTTTCATCATCCAAATTTTATATCATAGTCTAAGATCATCAAAATGGGATGCAAAGTCAACTTTTTGATCAATGCCCTATAGACAATACTGCCTTATTTTAGTGATTTTATAGCCATCTTTGAGGGTCTAAATGACCACCTTCCACTATTCATTTATCCTTAAAAATTTGGGAAATATTTTTTTGGTATATATACTATACCTCCAACCAATTATAGAATTCAAATCATTTTATAGGTACATTTAGAGAGGCCTGTAAAAACCCTTCAGGCCTCTATTTGGTGTTTTTAGAGCAAAAGGGCCTGAACATAGTCCAACCTTCCATTTTATGTTTTGATAATATCCTTTGTCAAAATAGAATCATTAAGAGGTTTTCCTAGGCCTTTCCATATCAATGAGCCTCAAATTGGATTGATCAATTATTGTAACACATCTAGAAGGCATATTTATGGCATCAACTGTAGATGATCATCTCTTCTATATAGGTAGAACTGAGACCATTCTCCATGTTTGCAAGTTTGTAGCACTTACATGCCTCCATACAATATTTCAATGCACATTAATAGTTCCAAGAGGTTAAAGACCATGTCAAACCCTCTAAATTGCACTTGTGACATTAGCATACTTCTGTAGGTGGAGTTTTTGACTGTGGTATACAAGGAAATCATGAAATAACAAGAAACATGCAAGGAATGCTTTCAAAAACAGCTCAAGAGAAATTTTCAACACTTGAATGCCTAACACACATCATAATAATCTCCAATACAATATCAAAACACATTTCACAATGTGAAGGAAACATTTTCAAAGTAATTGGGATGATTGTGAATGCAAACTAGACATTTTGGAAGCCTAGAAGAGGCTTCCTCAAACAATTAAACATATAAAAAATAAGAAGCATGGAAACATATTTAAAATCATTTGGATACACCTTCAACACATAAATCCATCAATTCAAAATAATAAATTTTGAGACAAGCTCAAATAGTGACCCCCTCATGGTTGAACATACATAAAAAGATGCTTGGGATAAAATTGATTGTTAATAAAGGAGGATCACCAAAATATCAAGTTATTGTTATGAAAATTAAGTGCACTCAATTTAATATCCACCCCCAAAATTACTCTTCCCAATTCCACTTGTACGACCCATGTCAAGTGCATGAATTTGCTCCTTATTTACTTGCCAAGTGAAAATGGAGGAAAATAAGTTGCAGATGAAACATTTTGCATTATTATTGAAAACCATATTTTTAAATGGATTATGGGATGTGAAGAGTTACTATTACCATGCTTCTCATTGATGATGGACTTGAGAAGTCCGTACAAGTGCCCAAAAGCTCCTATTTTCAAGGGAAAACTACCATTTATTAATCATAACTGATTTATAAATATCCCTTGACTGATTATAAAATTATTTGACCTTATTCACATTCATATCCACCTTTATGACATATTTTTTAACTCCCATCATCCGTACAAGTCAATTAATGAGCTGGAAATGTGGCCAAATGACCCTTTTTACATATGAGACCTAGAACATGGGTAATTTATGACTTGTGAACACATTAAAACCTAAAAAATACCATATTAGGATATTTAAAAAATAAATTTAACCTTTGAATAAGTTTGACCATGGTTGACCAATGTTGACTTTTGTTGACTACGCCAGTATCAGGAGAATGAACTTCAACAAGGACTAGGGAAAGGGGAAGTGGACATATAGGACAATAGGAAACCCCATAAGACATATGAAACTTTACTCAAAAGTTTAAAATAGTAGGGGTTGACCCAAATTTTACTTGGGGTCAAATTTAGTCAACAGTAAATTCTTCTAGAACTTTGCCTACTTACCAAAAATAACTTGTTACGTGAATTAAGTGAGGACTTAGACATCATTGACCCCATATAACAAATTGAGACTTATTGAACAAAATGAATATCTCTTAAAGTTTTATTAAATACTTGAAAATTCAAACTAAGGGTACCTAGCATCTAAAATGGACTTTTATAGACTCAAAATGACCTTGATCACCACCTATGACTCAAAACATGAAAATTATTTACAAATTTGAAGTCCTTTACAACATCCTTCTCGAAGTGCACATCCACCTAGGTCCCAAGGCCTATTTGAGATACCTAGGCCTTTATGATGTTTGCTTATGTTAGTTCCTCTTTGCTTCATTCTTCTCTTGCTTCTTCCTTTGAAATAATCTTCTTGTGTTTGATATTCCACCTCATCATCTTCAGCTTCTTAGTGTTCTCTTGCATCCAACCTGCACATGGGACACACGAATCAATGAAAACAATTTGTTGTTTGTTCTCTTGACAATCTCTTGCTTGGTCATGCTTGTTTGTTCTCTCCATGTTTGCTTCTAGTGTTTGTAAAAGTATTTTTGTAATTAAGTCCTCCTCTTCACTCTCTTTGGCCTCCAATATGTAACTATATTCTACTACAACTTTCTTCTCTTCATCCTTCACCTTGTCACCATACAATTCTCTTTCTATGGTTGTTATCTCCTCTAACTTCTCAACACTTTTGTACTCAAACTAAAAATTATATGTCTCTTTTCCTTCCATGCCTTTAATGAGGCCCTCAAGGTAGTATTCTTCCTTCTCTTGGTCATATCCTTCACTTGGATAGATACAACCTTCATCATATTTTCTTGGTTGTTAATTCCACCAAAACTTATGCATGTCCATCTTCAATTGCTTACATATCATCCTCTTCTTTTCTCTTTCTTCTCTCATGGTTTTCATTCTGCTTCTTCTTATTAGTATTTTAATTTGCCATTTTATAGGCTTCCTCTTTATCACCCATCCAAAGTGTGGGATCTCAATCTTTTTAAATTTCTCTATCATGAGTTCATCAAGGCTATTTGTTGCTTTATTCCATTCATCTCTCTTTGGAAGTCTTCTTATTTTTGTTTCCTTCTCAACTCTCTTTCCTTTTTCTTTCTTAGATGGTCTTTTGTGTTAAGCCGCTCCCTCATCATCCTCTTCACCATCTTTTCCTCTTAAGTAGGTATCTTTCACCTTGCTCCATTCTTCATCTAAGCTTTCTCCTTGGATCCAGCATTTTGATAATTCACTTTGCTCTCTTTCTTTGAGCTTTTTGAGCCTCTTTTGGGCTATCAATCTGCCTTGACCAACTTCTTTCCTTTGACCTACAATATTGTTTAGAAACTTATAGTAATCTTCATGCAACTATTCAACACATCCTCAACATTGTCTTCATGCAAACTAACATACCAAAATTCAAAACATATGACATACCTTTTCCATAGAATTCTTAGGCTCTGATACCAAAATGATGTAGATGACCTCTATAAATCTTGTTCTAATTACATGAACACAAGAAACACTTACATCTTCACTTACCTCTATCAAATTTTTGTCTTGTCTTGGAACCATGCATACTTCTTACATATGCATACTATTCATTTCTTTTACTCTTTACCATGCTTATGATGGATTCATTAAACTCCTTACCTTACTCAATGCACAATGATCTTTATATCACTTTGCAACATGAACCAAACTTGCATTCGTTAGATAGAAAACAATATATAAACATATTTCTTTACCTCTATATATTCAAATTGGATATGACATTTTGCCTATGTTCTATCTTTTCTTCACAAAATCAACCTCTTGGCTTTAACAATGCTCAAGTTGTCTCCTGTCAGATACAAGATTTAGTCATGCTAGAAACATCTAACTCTTCATTGTTTATCCATGAATAGAAATTAAGGCTTTCAACCATTTAATCTATTGTCACATTCACACATATCTTGTTTTCCCATACTCATATTTGATAAGAACTCACTTTGTCTTATTTCACTAATCTCTTCCTCAAAAACATGCATTTAATGAATCTTCAATTTAATTAATTAAGTTATAGTCATTAACTACTAAAGCATGCTTGATACAACCCTTATATATCATTTCATATGAATTTAACTATTTTTTATGACTATCTCTACCTTCATGCATCATTCAAAGACATTAGCATTTTGTTGTATCACTCCTATAGTTGATTCATTCACATTTTGAACTGGCTAGGTATGTCGACACAGGATTGTTAGGACCTAAGTAGGAACTCTTTGGGTTCTTTGCTTAAAAATAGAATTCTAAACCAAAATAAGTGTTGTATGGTTTTTTTTAACCAAGTTTACATGCCTTATTAAATCCACCCTTATTATGTATTTCTTTTCTATCCAACTTTTCCATCAAGATAAGTCTTGACTGTGTGCACAAGGTTGCACTACCCGAGAAAGAATTTTTTATTATAATTCATCCCAATGATATTTTTAAAAAATTTAGGGTTGGTTAATCTACACATAGGGTTTCATAACTTAATCTATCGACATATACCATTCATGACACTTTTGCTCTACGTTTCTAATAATAAATTACTTTGACTATATGAATAGACATTAAACACTATAGGTTCCATAATAGAGGTCACATTAAATATGTTGAAAGCATGAATAGATAACTCATAATAGATTTTATATCATTATAAACATGTTTTCCAACAGTTAAACATGACCAAACCAATGTCACTCAGCATAATGATTTATAAACACCATGTACTCAGTCTTAACATACAGGATGTTTTCCATCAGGCTCTACAAATTGATCTCACACAAAGGATCATATAGGAAACTAAAAAATGGTTTAAACAATCTTAAAAGATATAAAATCATGCATATATATCTTTACAAAAGCCTCAAAAACTTTGATTAATTATATTTTCCATATCATTTATTTACACAGTCAGTTTATCCAAAATGTATGAAGACACACAGAGATTTTTGTATTTAAAAATGAAAAAACTTATCTTTATTCACTCCTTTAGGGGTTCTTCCACATTCTTCCTTCGAACTCCAACCCCATCTATTCTCTCCTACTTGGAATGATTCAAACACCAATAAAACATCTATATAAAAAAGACTCCAAAAAAACCATAACTAGCTTTGTAACAACTTATGTAACTTCTAGAACTTTGCCTACTAACAAAAAATAAATTGTTACATGAATTAAGTGAGGAATTAGACATCATTGACCCCATATAACAAATTGAGACTTCTTGAAATAAAATGAAGATCTCTTAACTTTTTTAAAAACACTTGAAAATTTAAACTAAGGATACCTAGCATCTAAAATGGACTTCTACAGACTCAAAATGACCTTGATCACCACCAAAGACTCAAAAAATGAAAACTATTTACATTGGGTAGTGATTCTCCTACTTCAGATGATCTGACTATGTTTTCTAAAAATAAGGATGATCATATTATGCACTTGAAAGAAGTATTTGAGAGATGTAAAAGGTATGGAATCTCCCTCAAACCCAAGAAAAACATTTTTTATGTGATTGAGGGGAAATTGTTGGGACATGTTATAACCAAGGAGGGGATCTCTATATACCCTAATAGAGTAGATGTGATATCCAAGATAGAACCCCCCATTAGTAGGAAGGAATTAAAGTCTTTCTTTGGTAAAATCAACTTTATACGAAAGTTTATTTTTGGCTTTGCAAAGATTGTAAAGACATTGAATGACATGTTAAAAAATGATGCCAAGAACATGTGGAATGAAGAGACAAAGATAGATTTAAAATACATCAAAGAATCAATTGGATAAGCTCCAATTCTGATAAGTCCAGATTTCTCAAAAGATTTCTATCTTTATTCTCTTACTTCAGATCATACTATAGCTATTGTTCTAACTTAGAAGATAGATAAATGTGACCATCCTATTGCATTTAATGGCACTAATCTTAAAAATGCTAAGTTAAACTTCTCCCTGATTAGCAAACAAGATTTTTCTTTAGTCAAGGTAGTAAAGAAGTTTAGACACTACATTTTTAGGAATAAAATACATACAATCATGTCAGACCCTGCCACTAAGCTTATGCTAAGTCAATGTGAACTTGGAAAAAGAAGAGGATTGAGTAGAGAGCAAAAGAGAGCTTTGAGGCTCAAGGCATCAAATTTCCCAATAAAAGATGGAGTACTATACAAAAATAACTATGAATGCATTTACCTAAGGTGTGTTTCTAAGGAAGAAGCAACTGAGATATTGAGCACTTTCCATGAAAGGCTTGGAAGTGGTCATCCATCTATAAGGACAACAACTCACAATATCCTTAGGGATGGGTACTATTGTCTTACTATCTTCAAGGATGCTCACAAACATGTGAGACAATGTCATTCATGTCAAGTCTTCAACACCAAAGATCCAAAGGTAACCATGCCATTGAAGCTAGTTATGATTGATATACCTTTTGCTTAATGGGGATTAGACTTTATAGGGGTCATCAACCCTAATTCCTTACATGGTCACCAATATGTTTTGACTATTACTGACTATTGCACAAGATGGACTGAGGTAGTAGCAACCAAGCAATGCAAGACTAAAGAGGTGATCAAATTCCTATAAGAGAACATATGCACAAGATTTGAAATGCTAGTATCTCTAGTCTGTGATAATGGATATACTTTTATATCCATTAAGATGACTAAGTGGTCATATGATAACATTGTTCTCAAGTTTTCATGAAACCATTACCATCAATGCAATGGAGTATCAGAATCAACAAATAATAAGTTTATGAAAGCCATTAAGAAGTCTACAACTAATAAACCAAGAACATGGAACAAGATACTTAAGTATGCCCTTTGGGTAGATAGAACTAGAGTCAAGTAAGCTCTCAATGCATCACCATTCCTGCTAGTATACGGTCAAGAACCCATATTTCCCATTACACTCAAGATGCCAACATACAGGTTCATGCAAGAGTACATGGAAGAGGATCAATAATTTTCAAATTTAAAGTTGTTTGACATCATATAGATGGAAGATACAAGAGAGGAAATTTTTGCCAATTTTCGAAGACATCAAACCAAATTCAAGAGGTGGTTTGACAAACAATAAAATATAAATGTGTTTAGACAAGGAGACCTAATTCTTCTTTGGGAAAAAGCCTCAGAACCAAAAGGAAAACATGAGAAGTTCACCCCTTTGTGGATTGGCCCATACTAGATTGTAGACTTTGGGAGGCAACACCTTCAAACTTAAAGACTTGGAAGGATCAGAGCTTACATTGCAAACCAATGGGAAATACCTCAAGAACTATTTATCTACTATCCCAATTAAAGTCTTCATGGAGTGAAATATAATACTAGTTAGGGTTAGTATAGGTAGGCTTTAGTTTAGTTTCTTTCTTGTTTCCTTTCTTTATTGTCCCTGGTTTGTACATAGTGTTTGTATATATTTGTTAACTTGTTTCATTTGATTTGTGTTTGATGTGTTTGCTTTCTTTGCTTTGTTCCTTCCTTTAAATAAGTCTATTTTAGATAATCCTCAACTCAAAATTCACATAAATTACTCAAGAACTTCACCAATCAGGAATGTATGTATGACTTCTTAGCATTGGTTGATCATGGATTATTGAAATGTGAGCTTAATGTTATATTTATGAGAAACTGGTGAAGATTAATAGGTAGGATAATTATTCCCTAAGATATTAAGCCTTGTCTTGATCTAATCTTGATTCTAAGAAGGATTCCATAGAGGATGAAAGCTTGAATTATCAGAACATAGTCATGTTTGCACTTAAAGAACATTATTACCTGGGATAAAGTTTACAACCAAAGATGATTATCTGAAGATCAAACATTTGACCAAATCCTAAAACCTATCTAACCTAGTTCCCAACCTCTACTAGAAGGTTAAATTTTTTCTAAAAAAATATAAAAATAAGATCTTATTACAAAATTTAAGAAATTTTCAAGTAGAGGTGATTCTGGTAATCTCTATCAAGGCTATGGATGCCTGGCTAGTAGTGGAACAAGGCCTAGATAGGATCCAAAGGCATCTCTATCAGGGATATGGACACTTTGTTGGTAGTAAAGCAATTCCCAAGCCTTCCTTGAGCTAAAGCTTGGTTCTTAATGAATATCTAAATATGCTATAAGTCAATGTTAATGGTTAAAGTCATGAAGTCTAGAAGTTATTATCTAAATCCCATGGCAAATAGTAATTAGAATCAAAGCACACACATAGCATGATTGGGTTTTGATGTTTGATCCTAATTATGCATGTGTAGGACTTTTTTTAACCAATAATTGATCTTAACAATGGTACTTGATCAAGTGGAATAGGTAACCTAGTTATTACTTTGAACCAAAGTCTCTGAATTCTAACATATTGCTATGTTTTCCCTAGAAGTCACCATTTTTTGCAGTTAACATACTACCATTTTTGAAAAATGGGGGCCCTTCTTTCAAATTTTATAAATTTGTGCCTTAAAATAAAAATCCACTTAATCAGATGGCCATTAGCATGTTAGCACATTTTCTTTATTTGAAGATCTTTCGCACCATGGTTAGAGTGGCATATTTGCATATGATTCTTGTTTGATATTATTTATTATTGATAATACTGGATCTTTGTGTTTCTAGGTCACTTCTCTAATGAATTCTCATTGGAATGAACAATGCTCAAGGTTTCATACTTTAATGCTAAATTGGTTCTTTACTAGCCTTTGGTCTATTAAAGACCAACTTGATTTCAGGTTTGAGCATATTAAAACCCTTAGTCTAATTACTTTAGCTCAAGACCTTTTAAATTGAATTCAAACTTGCATGAAAATAATTTACATGGGAATAATTAATTATTTCATGGATTTAGTTCAATTTTTATCCCAAGGTTTCATTGTGTTTATCAGCATGACCAAACCTTAGTCTCAAATTTTTTATACTTGGTCCTTTATGTCCCGAGGCCCTCTTAGTCTATTTTATTATTCATTTGGTCTAACTAAACACAAATGTCCCTTTTATTATGTTTTAAACTGAGCCTAAATCCTTATTCCAAAGTTTTAATTGTATTTATCAATACAATAAAAACCTTGGGCTAAAATTTTATCCTAAGTCTTTTATTCCCTAATCTCTGACCTATTTTATTTTACTATCTATAGGATCAACAACGCATATTTTCTCAAACAAAGATGACCCAATGGTGTGAGATTAGAGTTGAAAAGTCAAACCACGACCCCAAATTACAACTTGAGCATTTTCTCGAAGATCAATAGTACACAGCTGAGCATACATATTTTGATCAATGGTGCATGTTAATTCAAAAATTCAATGAAGTCCTAGGATAAACAAGAAGGTGATAGGTGTCACTATTTTATCAAAATAACATTAATCATCTAATGGAATTCAACCCCTTGGATTGAGATCCAATGGAATGTGTTTGATCATCATAAGAAGATCTGATGGTACGAAGTGAAGGTTGAAAAGTCAAATCCCTACAAGCAAGTGAAGAGATGACAAGTGGCATAAACACAAGCTATAGATTAAGACTCAAGCATCTTCTTAGAGATTAATGGTATGTGGCAAAGTATACACATTCTGATCAATGATATGTGAAGTAAAAGATAGAACCTAGTAGATCAAGATCAATGGAGCATTTTTGTTTGGGCAGAGAAGATCCAACAATGAAAGATGAAGGTGGACTTTTCAACAAAGCTAAAATGAATGTGGTAGTGATAAGTTTCAAAACTACGAGGAATATGACAAATTAGCCATTGATATTCAATCCCTTAGATCAAGATCAATGGCCCACATTGATTTGTGTAAAGAAGATTTGATGGTTCGAGGCAAAGAGGATTTTTCAAAGGGCAATGGTCATATTTCAAAAGGAAATTAATGGGCTATATGACATGAGTATAAATATAGATTAAGATATTTTATGGACCCACAAAAGGTAAAGGTATAAATACATGATCCAAACAAAATCTAAGGCATGAAACTCATTATTTGAACTAGCTATAGCCATTAAAGCACTATGAAAACCTTCAAAAAATCCCTAACACATATATAAACCCTAATTTGACCCTATATTCATTATAATCAAGCCAAGGAGGATTGAATTGTCATTTATACAACCATAATACAATCTAAAATTGAATTTCAGTCCACTAGTGAGCAATTTGATCAATTCACAACCATGGTAACTCAGAAGGTTGTTTTAAAAGAGGATGTGGAGCTCTATTTGACCATGAATGCCGAAGAATGTGTTTTCAAAGACACAAAGTTTGATGCCACTACTCTAAATACAAGAGACAACAATGGGTCTAAGTTTTTTTAGACCATTGAAGACTAATCTACCATCGCCAGATAGGAGGAGAAGAATGTGTCTGCTAAGAGGTGATACTACAACATAGTTATAATTTAAATGACTGGTCTACACTATGCAATGTTGAAACCTGAGGTACTCCAGTGTGTTGATATCTTGGTTCCCATTTTTAAGGATGCTACATTTGATAAAGCAATGTTAATTAATGGACACACTCAAAATAAGATAGCTTATATCTCTACTATATCTTTTAAAAACTACTAAAAATTTCCCAAACCATAAAAAAACCTAACCTCAATCAATACCTGGGCCAAAGAAAATGATTTAAAATACATCGTTTCCCTATGGCTATATTCTGGGAACCAAGTCTTTTCAAACTTCAATAACAACATCCCCATTATTTTGTTTAGACTTGGAATAAGGATGATTATGATAATGATGAATAGATTGTGTGGGAATGACACCACTACGTATGTAGACAAAATTTGGGTGCCCTTAGTTTACTTCATGGTTGAGAAATAAATCACCCCTCCTCTAGGTGAGGTAATTAGCATTACTCTAATTAGACAAGTTTATGCCATTTTAAAGAGGAATAAAACCCAATTCTACATGATGCCATACCTCTTGCATGCCCTCTGTGTAGCAACCAAAATTCCCAATCAAAAGGAATGGTCCCTTAGTGGAACACAAACCATTTCACATTATTACTCCAAATTGCACATATTCAGGTATAGAGATCACATCCAGTTCATATATGATTGTGTTTATCCATCCTTAAGTGAAGCTATCATAGGGATCCCAATGATGAGAGTCATCCCACTAATAAATAAAACTATTAAAGCTATAGGGGATATATGGTTGTATCTATAATATACAGTCATCAGAATTGAGGGAACCCAATGCACTCCACTCAGGCTACTTGTCCATATGCCAAATAAGCTAGAAGAAAAAGAGGTGGCTTACCAAATCTATAATGAAATAGATGGTCTTTATAAGACCAAAAGAAAGGGACTACTCCACATCCTCCCCATAACTATTGGTAGGACTATTTTTGTACTATGGGACAATATTGAGGAAACATCAAAAAATAGATCATCTTTCAATATACAAATAGATGAATGAAGGCAATGGGAGCCTTATGGAAGGGTTAAAGAGCATCTGAAAGCCAAAAGGCTACTGAATGTGCCCTATGAACATGCACCCAGAGATTTTGACTCCATTTACACTAAAACATCTAGTTACTTTAATGTCACTAGAAGGATGAAGGAACAAAACATAAAACCTAAATCTAGAATGTTGAGGGAATAAAAATGAAATGAAAATTAGGGTCAATGTAGTACCATTTTCTCAATAAGGATCCTTCTATACCTTCATCAATTAGTACCCAAATAGAGATATAGGTTGATCATAGGCTAGAGGTGAAAAGGTCAGATGAGATAGCCTCATCATCAACCCTTAGATCATAAAATGTAGAAGAACAAGAGTTACCCTAAGAGGAGGTACTTATGGTCGCATTAGACCCAACTGAGATAGTTGAGGATGAACTTAAAATGTTATCCAGTGCTTATGATTTTGATGATGAATAAGCCTAAGTGGAGGGGTCAAAGGAAGACAATGGGAAATAAGTGGCATTGAAATTAGTTTCTGTAGACATCCCCAAGAGGAAAGTTGAGTTGGTTATTATTCCCAGAGCTAAGAATCCCAAAGTGAATTTCACTCATACTTTAAGTGAAGTTAATTTATTTAGTGAAGAAAACTTGATTTATGGACCAACCATTTTAGAGTGGTTCATTTATGGACCTAGATTAAAAAAGTCCTTACCAAACATCATCCTTGGGCTATGATGCAAGCCATCAACATACCTATACATGATGAACTAAAGCCATGTATATCTACCCTACAAAATGAGGAGGAGGAAGATTGGTTGATCGAAGAGAATCAAGTGGAGTACAAATGGAGATCCCAGCTCCACAAGTGATTCAATCATCAATGGGAGTCAAGTTTGATCCCAAGACTGCTAGCTTGCAAAGAGTACTAGATAAAAAGGTCATGGTAGGTGGTGAGGTTGGCCAATTTTTGTCTAAATACCAAAATTTTCCTGAGTCTAAGAATTTAATCCAGTGATAGAAAGTCCAAGTAGGCAATTTTTAGAAGTCATATCTCATGCATGTTGTAACTTCAGAGGAAATGGTAAAATGGGTTTATTCACTGCACCAAAAATATTTGTACTAAGTCTAAGATCATGTAAGATAGCATATCAAAAGATATATACATATAAAGTGGGCCTCTCAATCACATTTTACATGTTTGCCCATATTTACCCATTTTTAAGAAGGTTCTAGTAGCGCCAAGTGAGCATCTTCACAAAGCTACATCTTGCATGATCAATAGTTGTAGGGGAAAGTGATAACATGGGTATGTTCCCCTCACTCCCAGGTTGTTATGTGTTAATTCTAATATCTTTTGTCAAAGTGCAAATGGAGTTATACATATGCAAAGTTGGCTCCCAAGTAGTTTTTAGACTATTTTTCTTGATAGGTAAATTGATGTCATTCAAAATCATGAAGAAGAGCTCATTTCAACTTTTTATATCTTCACTCAGAAGAATCTTGAGATCAGTAAATCAAATGGGTTCATCCCTTTTAGTCTCATAAGCATCTTCTAAAAATTTGGTGCCTTTGTGAGTTCTACACTTTAAGATATAAATGGTCAAAATTGATCAAATAATGAAAGATGTTCATGCTAACATCAAGTTTAAGCCTAAACAAAGACAATCCTTTTGAGCTTAAAAATGATGGTTGCATGAACATCAAAATACATCATATAGATTGTCAAAATTTAGACCATAGACTACCCGTTGGCTTTCAAATAGTGGGTCCCAATTAATCAATTGTCCACGCTTAATTGGATCTCAAGATCCAACAGAGTGAAATGAGTCAAAAGGTCAAGGAGCTTGAGAAGCCACCACATGGCACAAGTGTAGAAGCAAAAAAGCTGACAAAAGACATTGAAAGCAAGCACATGATTGATAGATATAGAAGTTACTTGAGTAATTCTATGATGGACATGATGGAGGACATTACTCATATAGGATTATAGCTCATAAGATCATGAGAAGTGGATATTATTGGCCAAGTTTATTTCGAGATTTCCATGTGTAGATCAAGAAATGTAGATAGTATGCCATGTTTTTTGGAAAAGTGAGACTTGTATCCTTACCTCTCAAACCAATTTCAGTTAATTAACCCTTTGTCTGATGGGGATCAGACTTTATTGGTCTTATCAAGCCCCCTTCAACCTTAGGACACAAATGGATCCTAACTGCCACAGATTATTTTACTAGATGGACAGAGGCAATAACATTAAAAAAAGCCAATGAAACCAATGTTTTGGACTTCTATAAAAGTTTCCTTATCAGATTTGGGGTCCCTTCAACTATAATTTTTGATAATGTTATGGCTTTTGTAGGGTCTAAGACCAGCCAGTGGGCAGCTCAACATAGTGTTTTCCTTAGTACTTCATCAAACTATTATCCACAAGGAAATGGCCTTGTTGAGTCCACTAATAAGATTTTTTTGAAGATCATTAGGAGGAAAATTGAAGACAAACAAAGATAATGGTATCTCATATTGACGTCAGCTCTGTGGGATGACATGATTACCTATAAAAGGTCAATTACTAATTTTCCATACAAGTTAATATATGGTAAAGAAGCAAGAATGCCTATTTCTCTTGAATTCCTTACTTTGGAATTAATGCATCAGCTTGAGATTTTGGAGACTGAGCCAATGAAAATAAGATATGCTGAGCTTATGGAGCTAGAGGAGACAAACCATCTAGCCATATTGGCTATAAAAGCCCATTAAGCAATGACAAAGAGATCTTTTGACAAAGGAACTTCTTCAAGAAGTTTCCAAGAAGAAGATTTGGTCCTTAAGTGGGATGAGGATAGAGCCAAGCTAGGAAAACACAAGATTTGATTCTCTCTGGAGTGGTCAATATATAGTTTCCAGCTGCAAGTTCCACAATGCTTTCTAGCTCACAAGGATGAATGGTGAAGAACTTCCTATCCCATTTAATGGGATACATCTCAAGCACTGCTATTGAGGGAAGCTAAGTTCCCTATAAATAGTTATTTTTTTCCTATTTTCCTCCAAGTGTTTTCTAACACATTATTGAATTTCTTTTCTTTTTAAAAATAAGTGCCTTTGTTTTGATGGTCGTCCATTAGTTTAGTTTCTTTTACTTTTTAGGTTAGTTTCCTTACTTTAGTTTATTTCTTTCCCTGTTGTTGGAATTCTTCTGTCTTTACAAATCAAGAGATTCTTTGCAATCATGGAACAAATGTATTATTTATTATAAGTTATAGTCATGTCTATGGTCTAAGTTCTTAAGCATAGTAGGCATGCTTCCCAGCCAAGTCACCAAATATGTTGACCAATTTTGGTCTACATACCAAATTTTGCATGAGTCCAAGAATTTAGTTAGGTGACAAAAATTCCAAGTAGGTAATTTGCAGAAGCCATATCTCACACACGTTATAACTTTAGTGTAAATGGTACAATGGATTTGTTCACTTTTGCACCAGATGTTGGAGAGTTGTCATAGTGATGTCTTGGTGGTGTCATATAGGTGTCCTAGTAAGTGGATGAAGTGTTATTTTAGCCCAAGTGATATTGACAAAGTGTGCATATGATAATGACAAAGTGTGCAAGGTGAATGACAAAGTGTGCAATGTATGTGCTTGTCCTAGTATGATTGGTTGATCTTCAGTCTTGACATGGCTAGAGGTTTTTAGGGATGATTATGGAGGTTTGAGCATGTGTTAAATGTCCATATTATGTTCCTTATGCTTGGATATCTTATGTGCATAAGTGGAACTCATCTGGTTGTATATAGTTTCTATCTAGACACTTTGGGTCTAGTGGTAGAAAAGATGAGTTAGCAGGTTGATGACATCACCACTATCACATAGGAAGGAGTCAAGAGGATTTGTTCATATGGTTGTTATCATTGATGTACCTAGTTGATATGTGCCAAGTCTCAAGTCTTGTGTTAAATAACGGTTAAAGATATGATGGTGCAAAGTTGGCTTCTAAGATAGTTTTCATTTTTTTCCCATAGCCAAATTTGCAAAATGGCTAGAAAATGATGAGTGAGCATGTTGAGGAGGTCTACGCTCACATTTGTGGATGTTTCTGGTGAAGGTGAGCATACGGGTTTGTAGTGTTTTAGACGTAGTTTATTTGTGCTAGTTTGCAGATCATGAGATACAAGCGTAAAAAAGATATGGATGTGAAAAGTTGGGCTCCAAGACAGATTTTTGTGTTTTTCCCATACTTAGCCAATTTTGTGGTGTGTCAAAATGAACTCTGTGAACATGTTGATAAGGTCTTCACTTGCACACCCAAAGGTGGAATGAAAATCTATTCATATGGGTTTGTTGAGATTTTATAGAGATCATTTTTATTAAGTTTGAGATCATGCAATGAAAGCATATAAAAGATATGGTTGATCAAAGTTAGCCTCTCAGACAAGTTTGGACATGGTTGGCTTTGGGATATAAAAGTGTGGATGGGCATTTTAATGGTGGTATATCTCACACATTTGTGGGTTCTACGATTAGTTTGATACATGGTTAGATTCTCCTATGTGATGAGATCATCTGGTCTAAATTTGAGATATTTTTTTGAAGCACAGAAGAATTTATGGATGTACCAAATGGATAATCATTCTTATTTAATAGGGTCCCATACTTAAGTCATTTTTGTGAGTGTTTTGTCATAGTGAGATCGATGGAGCACGAGTACTCTAAGGATTCAAAAGGACATGAGATGATGCGAAGTGGCATAAGCATATTGGATGCAGGTGAGACATAGGATCAATATCAGATGGATTGAGGGTCTTCATTTAATAGATGATCAATGGTAGTGATAAAGTCAATAATTCAAAAGGACCTCTGAGCTAATGCATGAGTGATAAGTGTCATAAGTAAATGATCCTATCAATCAAAAAGCCCAATAAACATGATCATGTTAGATGTTAAAGATCAAGCATATTCTAAAAAGATCATTGATGCATGATTATTGAGGCTGAGTGAGAGCAGGAGATATGAGTAAGTCTCTAAAGGTTAATGGTGACTATTGGCATTTAAATATTTGAATATTTACACATGGAAAAGACTAGTGCCTAGTAAATTAGCTATAGGTTTTGATAGAAGAAGAATTAGCTCATATTGTGAAAAGAAAAAGTGTAGAGGACTCTAAGTCACATCTATTAACCTAGTTTAAGGAACTATAAGTGTGAAAAAACAAAGATATTAACATCTAAAGGTGATTATGTGTTTATGTTTTTTCTACAAGTGACCTAAGAAGGATATTTGAGCTCGTGTTGATGTTGTTTCTATGTCTTATGAAGAATTGGCTATTAGGGAGTGTTGTAAACTCCATGAAGATCATCTATATGCATTTTGGAGGTGTGACCAATCATATTACATATGAATGAAGGTTTAGAATTCATTTGTGTGTTCATTTATGGTGAATACCTATATAGATAAATGTTTGAGTTATTTTGGGCATATGTAGAAGAGTGTTTTGATCAATGTGAGCATTTGAGGATGTCTAAGGGGACATAAGGAGTGAACCTATGTGTTTGAAAGTGGTCATGTGCTTGTTGCTTTTCTTGAGGGTGTGATATATGGGTGAATAGGTCGCTTTGAGACCTATAAGAGCTACAACTGCCTTGTTAAAAGGTGTAGTCTCTTAAGTGTGACTCATAGACGTTATGGTTGACTTATGTGAATATATTTGAGTCATGTCTCAATGTGTGAGATGCCTTAAGGGTGAAGGCATGTATTGTGGCTAACCATGATGTTGTGATTCATGATTGCTCTATATATAGATAAACCAAAGGAGATGGTTTTCGGTTTTCAAGCTTGTGGAAGAGGTGTGTGTGTGTGTGTGTGTGTGTGATGTTGGTGCTAGTGTGTCTATTAATTAGAGTGAACGATAGAGGATAGGTAGTGTGCCTATTGGTTTGAGAATGAAGAACTGAGATTGTGGCATACCTATGTGAAAGGATAGTGTGAGATAAAGTGAGTGTTTTTTCAAGGATATGATAAATATAATTCCATCATCTAGTGTAGAATACATCAGCTTATAGGGTGGAAGTGTTCAACTCAAGAAGGGTCTAAAGGACTTGGTCTTCCTTAAGGGAAGTTGCTCTTTGTGAAATAGGGTTTCACTAAAGACCTTTTATCTAAAGGACTTGATCAACATTGTAGTTAAAAAGGACATGGTTAAAGGTTCTTGGTCTAAAGAACTTGACCAACCTCTTGTTTGTTATCTCTTATAGGACAATAGTCCATGTGTTGTAGGATTGAGGGTGGGTTTTATTCCCCATGAGGGTCTCCCATGTATAACTTGTGTTAAGTGAATGATCATGCTTTGTCTATTTTATTCATTGATATGAATGTTTTACATGCTTCATGAATTCTTGTTATATTTGTTAAGAAGTTTTGAAAGGATTAGAAATGAAGATAAATAATCTAGGCACACTGATTCACCCCCCCTCTCAGTGATTGCACCTCTAACAATTAGTATTAGATCCATTCCTTTGGAGGAATCTTAATAGCTTGAAAGATATCATTAAGGTACAATGACTAGTTATAATATCCAAGGTGGTTTCTCTACTAAGCAAGCTTTGATGTTCAATGGTTCCAATTATGATTTTAGAGTACGAGGATGAGGACATACATTATGTCCCTTGGGTTTGATGTATGGAAATCAATTTTGGATGGCTATGTTGCTCCTACTATTCCTCCATCTAATTATACAGATAAGAAGTTGTTTGAGAATGATGCCAAGGCAAGGAATGCCATCACTTATGGACTTATATAGACTGAGCTCACCAAGGTAATTCATTATAAATATGCCAAAGATATATGAGATAGACTTAAGACTATTTTTGAAGGAGATTCAAAGGTCAATATTGCTAAGTTGCAAACTCACAAAAGGTAATTTTAAAGTCTCAAGATGAAGGAAGAAGACTTTGTGGCATCCTTTCTACAAAGAGTTGATGAGGTTCTAAACATCATCAGAGGTCTTGGAGAGAACACCTTGAAGAGGCTAATATAGTTAAAAAGGTATTAAGGTATCTATCCCTTAATTTTGATTCAAAAGTATCTTCTATAGATGAAAGTAGTGATCTTACCCATTTGAAGATGGATGAATTGTATGGCACCCTTATTGCCTATGAGATGAGAATAAATGATGTTGTACCACCAAAGAAGGAAGCAACATTCAAGACTGAGATGAAGCCAAAGAAGAGGTCCTAAGGAAAGGAATGCAAGGAGGATGAAATCCCTAATATAGATGAGGATGAACCAATTGATTTGATCTCAATAAAATTAAGGACAAGTTTAGGGAAGTATAAAGTTAAGGTACCCTCAAATGCTTCAATTGTCATGAGATAGGAAATTTTTATAATAAGTGCCCTCATAATTCTAATAAGGATGATGATGATGAGCATGATCAAGGTCATGATGATGGAAAGAGATATTTTAGGTTTGATAACAGTAAAAAGGGATTCAAAAGGTTTGACAACAAGAAAAAGTCTTTTAAGAATAAGAAGAGTCTCTATACTAAAGAAGAAAGCATCTCATTAGATGGAAGTGAAGACATTGACTTAGAATATGATCATGAAGATAATGGTTCTTTTAAAGAAGATATGTTCATGGTTGTGGAAAGAAGTTGTTCAAATCAGAAGGTGTCTACTTGGAGTGATTTAGATGATGAAGATGAGGTGGACTATGAGACTAATTTGGATAATGCTCATGAAGAACTGAAGATTGAGAAGAAGATTAACAAGAATATGAATTCTCAAATCAAGGATTATGAGGATAAATTCAATGTGTTTGAGGCAAGATTGGTTGAAGACTCTAGAGAACATGAAGGTGTTGTAATGTTTCTTAATTCTAAGTTGGAATCTATATCTGCAAGTCTAACAACTAAAGAATAATAATGTTTGAAGTATGATTCTGAAATAGTGTCTTTGAAAGATGAGTTAGAGAAGTCTAAAAATAAGGTGAAATCATTTGACAAGATTGATAAAAGTGTTAATATCTTGGATGATCTCCTAAAGAGTCTAAAGTCAACTAGTGACAGATCTAGATTGGGTTTTAATGAAGAGGCCAAATTTGCTTCTCAAATTGACATGAAGGTCATTGAGAGCAAGGTGGATCAGAATTTAAATACAAATCATTAGACAAGGAATGAAGGTACTGGAAGATTAAAGACAAATCAGATTAGACAGCCAAATGACATGAGGTATGCAAATTTCAATGGCTATACTTGTAATCAGTTTGGGCATAGGACTAGAGAATGTAATAATATTGTTAGAAATAAATTTGATTAGAAATATGATGAGGGACATCAATCAAAAGGTATAAATAAAGTTCAGTGCTAAAGTTATCATGACATAGGACACATTGCAAGATTTTGTCCTAACAAGGTAAGGCAAGTTGAATTTTCATCAAGGAGTATTGTTTGCTACAATTATGAAAAGATTGGTCACATTACTAGATTCTATAAATAAAGGCCTACAAGATAGAATGGGTTTTATCAGGCTCCTAGAAGGAAAGTTAACTCATGAGAACCAAAGGTGGTAAGTATGGGTCATGATGAGATTGTAGGTATAAGTAATCTATTTGTTATGATGGAGGATGCTTCTAAAGTTGAAAAGTCTCAAGAGGTCTCACTGTCTACTTATGTTCAGAATGAAGATACTAAGCTCAAAAAGAAGACCAAGGTGTTGGTCAATGCTAATTCTGAGGTATGTATGGATTCAAATGAACATCCTATTGTTGTTGAGCAATATACTTGAAAAGATCATCAATTGTCAAAATTTAGTGATAAGGTTAAAAACTGAAAGGAAGATTCTTTAGGTGAAAAGGTATGTCATGAATTTATGTTGTCTCCATGTATTGATAATCCAATCATTGAAGAAGAGGAGAGTGATATATAAGAAGAACTAATTGTCATAACTAAGCCTAAAAGGAAAAATAAGAAGAATAGGAACAAGAAGTCTTTCTGGTTTATTGAGCAAGAGGAATATGAGGAGCTCTTGTTTTAGAGATTTGTGGTGTAGAGGAGGTCTCTATCTATGCTTCTTAAGAGACTTATTTCAAGAACAGAAGTAAGTGTTATTGTGATAATGTTAGATTGATGTCTTGATATTGATAGCTGTATATAGTCAGTCTACAAGGTCAGAATGAGTGTTTCTATGTGGCACATTGAGGATGATGCATTATCAAGAAGTGTTTGGTGCCCAAAAAGGTTTGTGCATTTCTTTGTTATATGATCTAGGTGTTTTTTTGGTCTAAAGATATGTTAAATTCAAATTACATATTTTTGAGTACTCTTAGGTTTCTCTGGTTTTGACTTAATGACAAGCAAGCCTAAAATGGGTTACAGGATGTATGGGTTTTTAATGGTGTGAAAGCTCAATTTTTGGTCCTAAAATGTGGAATGATTTCTTCCAGGGGTAAAATAAGTTTCAAAGGTGCATGTTGACCAGAAGGAGGTTTGTTGACTATATTTGTTTTAAGAATCTAGGGTTTTAAGCCTTGATAGAAAAGTGGTATGCCTTATTATTTGAGGTCTGAGGACTATTAATTTATTGGATGGGCCAAATGGATGCTCAAATATATCTTCTTAGAGTTTTGAAGGTGTGTGGATCTTATGTTATTCATGTTTTAGTCAATATGGAGGGCTAATTGGATAGTTGGTTTGTAAAGGAAGTATGTTGTAGAGGATGAGCTCAGTGATTCAAATTGGTGTTCTTAAGGGGGCTTATGAAAGTGCTTCAGCTATGGATTTTTAGGTCCTGAAGATGTGTCTACTAAAAGTTGTGGGCTTTGCAAGTTCATGTAGGGCTACAAGGAGAATAAATAGGTCTAGTGTGAAGATTTCATATCTTTGCTTAGTTTCTCCAAAAGAGTGTTGGGGAATCTAGAACAACACACATGTTCTGATCCCACTTGTTAGGATCTTGCTCCTCAAAAAGAGCACAATATGATTAACAAATACAAGCAATTAAACATGCAGAATTAACCAGAAGCAATAAGTAACTAGAATTCACAAATAACACAGAATATGAGAGACAATACACTATCTTGTAATAAATACTCATCCAAAAAGAAAATACAATAAAGAAGATGCCACTTCTTCCACCTCTCAGAGGCTTCCCACACCTCAAGGGCTCCCAGTAATTCTCAATCAAGAGTTCACTCTCCTACCAAAAACTGGTCCCAACACACAACTCACACACAGAATTGGTGTTCACCTCTCCAACCAGTCAGTAATAACCCTGCCAGTACCAAGCACTCTAAAGTACTTTAAATAGATCTCCCATGAACCTGCAACTTGCAATTCAACAGACCTTACTTACACATGTAGATCTCCTATGAGCTTACAATAACCTACAACTCAATGATCTTACAATGGAAGGATCTTCCTTGCCTTCCTTTTTAGCTCATAATTACAATACATGCCAATAGGTCTATAAATAGATCCCAGACTTAAACAATAACTTAGACTCTTAGTTTACTAATAATAGACACGCAGCTCAAGACTCAAAATAGCCTTTACATGCAAACAATCAGTTCAACAAACTAACTGTTCGTGTAATGAACAGTTCTAGAACACACAGGCAACTGACGTCAGTCCTTGTCTACCTGGTGCTGACCAATGTTGGCCGACTCCCTACCGATGCTGGTTGCCTTTTGCATTCATCATGACTGACGTCGATTATACTGCCAATGCCGGTGTCTCTGGAACTTTAGCAACCTCCTCCATGTCTGCATAGTTGAAGCTTTTAGCTCCACAACCTAACAATCTCCCACTTGGAGATAAACAGCTGCAACTATACCTGTACCTATACATCATCTAGTTTTTTCCCTTGGCTCTGTATCCCTCTTCAAGATCACTCTTGAAGGCCAACCACCATAAATCCTATGGTGCAACACCTGTCATCCAAATCACCTGCCACATTCACATCTATAAACCATGTAGAAAAGAACTTGACCCTGCATAGCATGTGCACCTGCTGCTGGTCCCTCTAAGAATCCACTGAACTACCCTCCAGTGCTTCTTTCCTAGATTGGCTCTTAACTTTCTGACAACTCCCACTACTTGGGAAAACTCAAGTTTAGTACACATGTACTCAACCTCATTATGTGAATCAAGACATTGTTCATAGAATTGTCCAACCATCGGCGTGCTAACCAGTCTCACACAATCATCCTGAAACAAAGTCAACATGTAACCTTCCATGTCCCTAGAACACACTCATGCCAAAGAATCTTGCTGCTTCCAGATTCCTCATGACATACTTCTAAACTAGCTTTACCTTTAGTTCAACAACTCCTTGTATATGTAACCCTACAACAAGCACATCATACAGTAATAGGATAATGTAGCTAATATTATCCAACCTGGTAAAGAAAAACACAATGATCAAACCTCCATTGTACTGTAGCTTACTCAAGACCATATACCCTGGCCTTCCGTCTCACATGTCCATTTCTGCTCTTCTTCATCCTGAACATCCATTCGTCTCTTAGTGCTTTCTTCCAGCTGGCAACTCCACCCAAAACTCCTGTTTGGTTGTCCTCCAAGGAATCACATTCCTCATCCATGCCAAGCTCCCACTATTTCTTGGATCTACCTACTCTACTTCTTTAACAACTTCCTGGTTCTTTACCATCAGTGAGCAACAAGTAGTGTAAAGAAGGGAAATGACGAATTTGAGGCTTACATACCCTTTAAGTCCTCCATATGGGTGCTTGAGACTCCTTGATATCTTGTTATCCACCCAAAATTTGTCTCAGTGACCAATGCCGGTCACATCTCAGTCTGCACCTGACCGACGTCGATTCCATGCAATTGCCTCATCACCGACATCAGTTCCCCTTGGCCGACGCCGGTGTTTATATGTCCTTGAGTCACCGATGTTAGGATGTACATATCCAACATCAGTCCCTATCTAGATGTCGATGCCAATTTTTTAGCTGATGTCGGTCTCTGTGTTTTGTTTGTGAAAATTGACTTTTACCCGTGAGCTCCTTTTGGATCAAACCCTTGTCTAAATCACCCTTACTCTACTCAAAATTCTTCAGCCCCTTCCATTGATCTCTATCTGTCACCTTCTCCTTGAAAACCAAGGCTTTCCTGCTCTTATCACGAACATCAGATTCCTCAAGAAATGTTACCTTCTTCTTCTACATACAAAAATCTCGATCCATGCTTTTCAAATCTGAAAGCATACCCTTTGACTCAAGAACATGCATCTCCTTCTTATTCATGTGACCAAGCCTATTAAGCCACATCTTCAAATCTATAGCTGAAGTAGATAACCCAAAAAGAGAATTAGTAATACAAGTAGATAGATAAAGCATACCTACTTTCTTACCTCTTGCTACAACAAGTGCACCCTTGGTAACCTTCCAAGAGTCTGCTGTGAGAGTTACTATGCAACCCTCATCACCCAAACTTCTTACAGAAATCAAATTTTGCTCCAGAACTGGGACATGCATGACCTCCTTCAACACCCATGTGTTACCTATCTACAATTTTAGCTTCACTTTCCCTTTGCCAACCATCTGACAAGGCTTACCATCCCCTAAACAAATTTCTCCAAAGTCTCCCTAGACATACTCATGAAAAAATTCTCTATTTGGGGATGCATGAAAAGAGGCACTAGAATCTAAAACCCAAGATTCTACTTTATCTAAAGAACATACCAGAGCATCCTATGCAACAAAATCTACAACATCTACTTCTTCTTCATGTCCTTCATGCTGATCTTCACCCAACCAACAATCTCTCTTTAAGTGCCCTTGCTTTCCACATTTCCAGCAGGTTATTATGCCATACCTGGACTTGGATCTCCTACCTATCTTTAACCTTGATCTCCCACGCTTGATCTTCTCTCTTTGCCTTCCCCTACTTTCCACACTCAAAGCATTTCCTGATGATTCACCTGTGCTTTTCCTATGAATCTCTTCATTCAAGATTACACTCACAATATCATCCACTTTTAAGATTTTTGAAGCAGACGCAGTATTGCTAATTGCCATTACCAAACTCTCCCAACTTTCAGGTAATGAGCATAAGATTAAGAGAGCCTTAATTTCATCATCAAAAACAATATTGACTGAATTTAACTGGTTTACCAAACCATGGAAATCACTAAGATGACTATGAATAGATCCACCTTCCAACATTTGCAAATTAAATAATTGCTTCATAAGAAATACCTTATTCGAAGCTGAGGGTTTTTCATATAAAATTGCCAAATATTCCATCAAATCTACCGTTGTCTTAGCCTGAGATAAGTTGGAAATCATAGACGATGCAAGACTCAACCTTATAGATCCCAGAGCCTTCCAATCAAGAACCTCCCGTTCTTCATCCTTCATATCTCGGGGCTTGCAATCAACCCGACCCAACGGTAAGTACAAATCTTTCTGATACAGATAATATTCAATCTGCATCCTCCATAATTGATAGTTCTTGCCATTAAAATTCTCCATTCATAGCTTACTTTCTTCTGCCATTGCTCTACTCCCACTCAAACAAAAACCCTTGTGAGTAACCTATAATCAACACACACTAACCAGATCTAATACAACCTGTTAGTATCCCAACCAAAAGCTTTGATACCAGTTGTTGGGGAATCTAGAACAACACACCTATTCTGATCCCACTTGTTAGGATCTTGCTCCTCAGAAAGAGCACAATATAATTACCAAATACAAGCAATTAAACATGTGGAATCAACCAAAAGAAATAAGTAACTAGAATTCACAAATATCACAGAATATGAGAGACAATACACTATCTTGTATTAAATACTCATCTAGAAAGAAAATACAATAAAGAAGATGCCACTTCTTCTTCCACCTCTCAGAGGCTTCCCACACCTCAAGGGCTCCCAGTAATTCTCAATCAAGAGTTCACTCTCCTACCAAAAAATGGTCCCAACACACAACTCACACACAGAATTGGTGTTCACCTCTCCAACCAGTCAATAATAACCCTGCTAGTACCAAGCACTCTAAAGTACTTCAAGTAGATCTCCCATGAACCTACAACCTGCAATTCAACAGACCTTGCTTACACATGTAGATCTCCTATGAGCTTGCAACAACCTACAACTCAATGATCTTACAATGGAAGGATCTTCCTTGCCTTCCTTTTTAGCTCATAATTACAATACATGCCAATAGGTCTATAAATAGATCCCAGAGTTAAACAATAACTTAGACTCTTAGTTTACTAATAATAAACACGTAGATCAAGACTCAAAATAGCCTTTACATGCAAATAATCAATTCAACAAACTAACTGTTCGTGCAATGAATATTTCTGGAACACACAGGCGATTGACGTCGGTCCCTGTCTGCCTGGTGCTGACCGACGTTGGCCGACTCCCTACCGATGCCAATTGCCTTCTACATTCATCATGATCGACGTCGGTTATACTGCTGAAAATGGTGTCTCTGGAACTTCAGCAACCTCCTTCATGTCTGCATAGTTGAAGCTTTTAGCTCCACAACCTAACAAAGATCAAGGTATGTATGTTTCAATATATGCTCTCAAGTTGCTTTAGAAAATGTTTCCTATTTTTTGAGTAGCTTGTAGTTCAGTTGGTAGTCATGGATGTGTCTTAAGAGATAAGTCTAGTAAGAATGCATGGTGGGTCTTCATGGTGTGTGGAGATATAAAGATGCTTAGGATTTGTAATGGCTGAAATATCTTAGGAGGATTCTCTCTTAGATGTGTCCTAGTAAGTCCATTAAGAATTCAGTGTTTTATGTTCATTTTGTGTGGTTGCAGTGCTTGGTTAAAGAATGTGTTAACTTGGAGTAAGAGGAAGGTGTGTCAAGGAAAGAAGAGAATGGCTTAATGTAAGGGGGAGTTTGTCAAGCATTAGTCCATAAATAATGAAAAATGCATAGAGAACTAATTAGCTAAGCCTATCTATTCCTATGAGAATTACAAAGGGTAGCAAGAAACAAATGAAAGAAAGCAAACATCATATTACCTTCCCAAATGGATTCACCATATCCATGTGGCTCAAAATCATGTTCTCCCTTGATCAAGCATCCTTTTCTTTGTCAATAAAGGTGGCAAACTCCTTCCATGTCTCAAGAACACTCCATAAAACCTAGGCTCATGATTCCAAGTCACTAAACTAGATGAAGCTTGCAAACAAAATCAATGATCAAATGCAAAGGATTGTGGAAATAATTTAACATTATAACTTTGCAATATTCAAGCTTAAAATTCATGTCCATGGCCTCTCTATTTATAGATTTTTGAGATTGGTCGGGATCAACCATGACCGTCCATCTCAAGATTGAGATGTGTGGCCATGGATAATCTTAATATTTGAAATTAAATCCATAATTATCTTCATCATGACCTTGGAAGAAGGGGAATTGAAGAGGCATGGGAGGCATTAACTAGGCATGGGTGACCCATAATCTTGATATTTATGGCATTTATGGCCTAGGAATGTCTTCCCAATAAATGATGTCACATGATGATGCAATTAATAGGAATTAATTTTCAAAAATAAATATTCAAAAACTCTCATGGAAAATCCACTTAAGCTTTTGATTTGGATTAATTAGCCTTAAACAAGGTTAATCAACATTTGTGCAATTGTTTGAAAATTGGCCCTTAATTAATCAAAATGGTTAGAAAGTCATATTACTAGGTCATAATTTGACTGGCGAGGAACTAGAAGGTGATGTTAGATGTGTTGGAGTTGTATTTCCATTTAGGATGTTTCCAACACTAAATAACAAAGGTACGTGACATGTATCAATGAATTAAAAGAAAAGAGTGATCCAGAGCACTAAATGGTGAAATTGTCATTTTGACTCAAAATGATCTGATCAAAGTTAACCAACCCATAAAATTCATTACCCTATTTATGGATACTTTGACCTAAACTGGCACTTTTAAGTGACAAATTTGAATCATTTAGGGTGTTTTATGTATTTTGACCTAAAATGTGCATTTAAGTGCAATTTGAGTAAAATTGACAATTTCAACACAAATAGTGTTAGGAATTAGATGTCTACATTTTGCCTCTATTTGAAAAGGTGTAGTGAGACATTTAGGTGAAGTGACATATTTTCAAAGAAAAGAGTTGTTAATAAAAAATTAGAATAGACCCATGATGCCCCCTCAAGAGGACATACTAGGACGGAAGAAAAGGATGGACTCTCGAAAAGAAAGAGAAAGTGAGAGATTAACCCATGAAATAGATCACATTTAGATGAGCTAATGCTTGCACATGTGATTACCATCAATGATCAAAATATAATTAGAGGTATAATAGGCCCCAGAGATAAGGGGAATGGGAAAGATATAATACATAAATGTAAGGGACACACTGTAAACGTACCTAATTTGAGAGTACAAGTTGCGTGCTTATGGCATTGATCAATCCTGAGATAAGTTACACACTAAAATATTGCCATCATGGGCATTAGTGTGGAGAGCTTGTAATTAGAGGAAAAGAGAGAATGTTCTAGCACCACTAGAATGGGGTCTCCATAGAGAATATAATAAGAAGTACTCTAGTAGAGCAGATTTGATTGCGATAAAATAGTTTTACCCTAGTAGGGCAACTTTTGATAATTGATAAAGAATACATAATAATTTTTCCCCTGTAGAGATGATTTGATTTGGATCTGGTTTAAATGTTGTGCCCCAGCATGGGTAATTGGTAAGCAAAATAACTCAAGGATATAACCGAAAAGATAGGTTAAAGTGAGCGGGTGCAAACAAACATGCGATGGTGTAATGGCTTAGAAAGCCATATAAAACAAAGCATATGAGAATGCAAAAAGTGATGAAAGAGATTTAAATAAGAATGGACATAACTAAGCTGACCTCAATAGAAATTGAGTGCTGCCTACATAGTTCTATGGACTCATGTTCCAACATGAACTTTAGGCCAATGTAGTTCACCCAAGTTTGGGAGAGAATGAAATGAGGAATGATGAAACGGACCAAGAATTTGATTATACTTACAATTAATGCAAAAAGATACACATCTAAGCATAGACAAAGAAACTAGAAATGCATGTTACCTAGAAGCCTAATTACATATCATGAGCCTAGGTTTTGTAAAGTGTTCTTGAGAATTGTTCATCAGAGTTGATGTTGATATTCAGACATTGAGACCTAAGCACAAAGTGCTTGCTATAGAAAAATAAATTAGAAATTAATAAGTATGAATAACTTAGAATGACATAAGATTCTAATTGTGTTGAGCCAGTTCAAATGTGAATACCTATAAGGATAATGATAAAATAATGACCAAAACTGGAGTTACAACGATTTACATTTAAACAACAACAAAAAAGCTAAGACAAAGAAAAAGATAAACATAAATGAACCTATCTTGAAATCAAGAAATGATCTTAAGTAGGGACAAAAAAATTTAAAACTAAAAGGCAAAAATGTCTTAACGACATGAGACTAAGATATGAATAATCAAGATCCATGTGGACCATCAAGGCATTCTTAAACTCAAAAGAGAAAAGCAAAATTAAATATAAAAACAAGACACCAACAACAATAAAATAAACAAAAATGGTCCAAGAACAATGTAATAACATATGATCAATATATAAACAATCAAGATCCATGTGAATCATCAAGATGTTATGAAACACAAAAGAGATAAGCAAAAAAAAAAGGAAACACAAGATGAGATGAGACAAGAAGTAAGAAAAAGGAGAAGAAATAAAAGGAAAGGTGTAAAAGCACAACAAAACACCAAAAAAAATCAAATAAAAACACAAACAAAAAACAAGTTAGTGTAGTTTAAAAGACAAATGTTCATGTATGTGCGGTAGAGGTGTTACTTTTCACCACATCATAACAAAGAATAATGACACGATAATTGTTCCCTAATTAAAGAGGACCAATAACATAAGAAATGTGGGAAGAAAAGAAGTGGAAGGGGTTTTCTGAGCTAACTCTAGATATATAAAACAAGTGGACACTATCTACATAGTTCTATGGATGCATGTTCCAACATGAACTTCAGGCCAAATATAGTTCTCCTAGGAAATGGGATAAAAGAAAACTGATGATCAGACCAGCATAATTAATGTTATAGAAGAAATGGAAGATATGACAAACAAATCAGAATGGTATGGCAAATAAGAAGCTGATGAGATGAGAAATAATGATCTTGCAAAATGGCAAGTTTATGGGATAATATGAAATGAACTAGTGTTTTTGTGCTTGCAAAATGATAAGAGCATAACATGGTGGAATGGGAATGTACAAATGTATAGAAGCATGAGACAATGTTTTTTTTTCTTTTTTTGTGGATCATGTTATAATGTTTTTGGTATTTTCAAAGTATTTATAATGTTTTTGGTGTATTTGGGATAAAATATGCACAAGGTGGGACCATCTAGTCAAGAAGATGCATGTCCTAAAATTAGAGGTTCCAATAAGATAGCTAAGCTCGCTGCAATGGCCTATGCTCTCAAATTAGTGAGAGCAAGGTTCTTGATCTATAACAGTGTAACAATGATCTAGAACTGAGAAGATATTTTTATTCACTTGTTTGAAGCTGCACAATACTGTCCTAGCAAACTACTTTGTAGAACTGCCACTGAGGATGTTCATCATGTTCATGAGACATAATCAAGATCATAATTGGTCAAGGGATAAAAAGTGTTCAAGCGTATAACACGACCCAGACATAAAAAAGAGAGCAATCTAGAATGGGATGAAGAATATGCTCAGAGTGCCAAGGATTCAAAGCCTTTACTAGTGAGAATCATGAAAAGTGGACCAAGTTAGTGTAAAATGTGTTCAAGGTAAGATAAAAGGGTAGAATAAAATTACGATAGCACAAGTTGCCCCCAAGTCAAGGGTCTTATAGACAATGGTTCAAATTTGTTCATGTATAGAATCTTTTGAGGAGTATGATATTCATGGGCTCTGAAAGTTCTTCACCATTAGGTTTAGCCAATCGATATGCTCCTGATCCATAGTTTGTTGTGATAATATATGGTCCTAACCAATTAGGCTGAAACTTGCCCCTTTTTTTGGGTTTAGCATTCATATTCTTTGGTTCTCTTTCAAAATGAAGTCACCAATCTCAAATTCACAAGGGAGAATGCATTTGTTATAGCTTCTCCACAATCTATTCTGATAGGCCTGCAAATTTTATAGTGTGGCCAAATGCTTACCATAAAGAAGCTCTAGTTCATGCAGTCATGAGGCTCTATAGTCTTCATTATCTTAATGTGCTCCAGTGATATTCTTAATGATGGGATCTCAATCTCGACCAAGATAGATTCAGTGCCAAAAATAATGGAGTATGGAGTAGCTCCAGTTGGAGAGTGATGATTGGTTCTATAAGCCCAAAGGTCAAGAAAGAGTTACAAGTGCCAATTACGGCCAACATCATTGACAATCTTCTTTAAGATGGCTAGAATGGTTTTATTTGATGCCTCAACTTGTCCATTGCCTTATGGGTTATATGGAGTGGATTTCTTGTGCTTGATCTTGAATTTTGCACAAAGAGATTTCACATCTTGGTTCACAAAGGATCCACCATTATTTGATATAATACAGGGTGGGATGCCTTATCTACAGATGATATGGTAATGAATGAATTTAGTGATTTGTTTCTCGGTAACATAAGTGAGAAGAATGGCCTCAATCCACTTGGTAAAGTATTTGGTTGTAGTCAAAATGTGTTTATGGCCATCTGAAGATGTCAGGTTAATTTTCCTAATGAGATCGAGACTCCATGTTGAGAATGGCCATGGTGTTGTAATAGGCTACAATGGTAAAGAAGGTATATGTATCAATTTGCCATGCTACTGACAAGGATCTCACTTCTTTACATAATGACAAGCATCTATCTCCATTTTGGGCTAATAATAGCCTTTTTCGAGGAGTTTCTTTGCTAAGACTACACCATTGGTATGGGCCCCACACATTCCTTCATGAACCTCCTTTAGTGATAGCTTGGATTCTCCCAAAGATAAAAAATGAAGAAGCATTCTATCATAGCCTTTATGATAAAGCATGTTTCCAAGGAGGATATAACATATTAAGCAATGAAGAAATAGTTTTTGTTAGTTGTTGAAAAGGTTGGTGAGAAATACATGACTATGGAAATAGTTATAAAAAATTCGGTACCATGGTAGCTCAGGTGAGGGATTAGGATCAGCAACGGTGCATATCCTCTCTAAATCTAATAGAATATGTACTAGATAAAAAAATATTTTCAATTAGGAACTGATACTCTTTAGCACTGTCATGCATTTGAATCATGGAACCAATTATTGCCATGGTGTTGACAGATATGTTGTTGACTCATAAAACTTGCTCAAATTATAGAGATTTAAAATGTGTTTTGAGGTTATCAGCAATTTGCTTGTAAGGAACAAGATTAGCATATCTTTTTTTATATTAGTCAGTTGTCTGATTTATGATTAGCTGTGAATCTCCATAGACCTTTAAGCTTTGAATATCCCACTATATGGTAAGATAGAGCCCTGCAACTAATGCCTCATATTCGGCCATATTGTTTGTACACTAAAATTATATATGGAAGGCTTTGGGGATCAAATCCCCCTTGTGGCATGATCAACAATATGCCAGCTCCAGAACTTCCGGATGTGAAGGATCCATCAAAATAGAGCATCCACTATTCAGGTTCTAGTGATGCTTGTTCTATCATCATGATAAAATCATCTAGAAGGTCAAAGTTGAGAGGTTGAGTGGTTGTAATAGGAGCTTCTGCAAGTTGGTCAGCAATAACATATCCTTTGATTGCCTTTTGATTCTAGTACTCACTATCAAACTCACTAAGGAGCATAATCCATTTAGCCATGCATCCTTGAAGAGTTGATTTAGATAAGAGGAACTTAAGAGGATCTACCTTGGCAATAATAATAGTTTTGTTATTTAGCATATAATGTCATAATTTTTGAGTGGTGAACACCATAACTAAACATGCCTTCTCAATAGGCATATAATTATGTTCATCGGCTATCAAAGTGTGGCTTAAATAATAAAAAGTGTGTTCCTGACCATAATCATCATGATGAGCCAAAAGTGCCCCCAATGCATGTTTTATGGTTGATATATAAAGAAGCAGTCACTTTCCTTGTGTTGGAGGTTGTAAGACTGATGGATTGGTCAGGTATGTTTTAATCTTTGCAAATGGTAAATGACAATATTCATCCCACTGAAATGTTACCCCATTCTTTAAGAGATGGGTAAATGGGTGGCACTTATCTGCCAATTGAGAAATGAACCTATGTATAGACTGGATCTTACCTTGTAGACCTTGCAACTATTTAAGATTATTTGGAGGCATTTCCATAATAGCATTGACCTTTGTAGGGTTGAATTTGATCCTTTTTTGGGATACAATGAACCCTAATAATTTTCCTGATGTGACTCCAAAGACACATTTCTTAGGATTCAAGCAAACTTTATATGCATAAAACCTCTCAAATATTCTTCATAGAATGTCAGGGTGTCCCACTCTTGTTCTTGATTTTGCTAGTTTATCATCAACATAGTCCTCAATAATGTCATGCATCATGTCATGGAAAATGATAGTCATTACACATTGATATGTGGCTCCAGCATTCTTTAAACCAAATGGCATGACTTGGTAACTGAATATCCCCCACAGAGTGGTGAACGTGGTCTTATGATAATCTTTACGGGCTATCTTGATCTGATTATAACAAGAAAATCCATCCATTAAGGATAGCATCTCCTACCTAGCAGTTGAGTTGATGATCATGTCAATGTTAGGTAGAGGAAAATCATCTTTGGGGCATGTTTTGTTGATATCATAAAAATTAGTACAAACACATATGCATGGGGTCTTTTTACTCACTATTAATATGTTAGAAACCCATTCAAATTAGTCTAGTGGTCTGATAAAATTGGCTCCTAACAACTTTTTCAACTCAGCCTTAACCAAAAGGGTGATGTGCAGATGCATCTCTCTCAACTTTTGTTTGACTAGTTTAGCACTAGGGTGAACAATAAGATGATACACAACTAAATCTAGGTCCAAGCCTGGCATGTTTGAGTATGCCCATGTGAAGATGCCTATATAATCCTTAAGAATGGATATAATATGTCCACATTCTACTTTAGTAAGGGAAGCTCCAAGATAAACCATTTTGGGATCCTCATGGGTTCCCAAATTCACATCTATTGTGCTCTCCATAAGGAATGTGGATCCATCTTCTATAATTATAGGCAATGTATAGTCATGATAATTTTCCTCTATTATATCTTCTTGTTGTTCCTCTCAAAGATCCAGATAATATGAAGAATCAGAATTTGCCTTCTCAGGGAAAGGCCAATTGGCAAAAACCTTTGGAAACTCAAGAGCAAGACGCTCAAATATTTGATGTTGTTCTGAAGAGATGCTTTTACTAGCTATGGAACCTAGGTTGGATGGGCTTTCTACATCCTAAGGGGATAAGAAAAATTTCCCACCTTGGAGCACCTGAAATAGGTTTTCACTCAAAGGCTTGTCTTTTTCTTTACTTTTTCCTTGATCGACAAGTGCCTCAAAGAGGTTTTCACCTGAAGATCTTGATGTTTGTTATTTATTATGACTAAGAAAGTTTGCCTGCTCTCTAAAATAGGTAGAAGAATTCAATGAAAAATCAAAACCCTGCTTATTATCACCAATGGGAAATGCATCTCGTAGGCCCATGTATTTTGTAATTGATTCTTCATTTTGAAACTCATAGATGCATATGACAAAATTTTGACGATCCCAATCTATGAGTTCAGAATAGCAAAGGCATAGGTTATAGTGAGGCTTTACTTCAGTATGGGAAGCACCAATGGTAAAGATATAATGTCCTACTTTAGGAAGGGAAACACCACTAGGATGGGTTTTTGCTTTAGGATGAGAAGCTCCAATAGGTGTTACGGTTAATATGGCATTTGAATCAAACAAATCTGAGTCAACAAGCTCATTGAAAAGGCTATAATGGGATGTTGTGTCTTGTTACTAGTCACTTTAGAAGAGTCACTATCAAATGTCATGAGGTCATCCTCTGGTGGTTTAAATCTGAGACCATGATTCCAGTTGACAACTCTAGCTGATAAGCATTCTAAAATTCCTTGCACCTATGGGCCAAGGCCTTTCTCTGTATAGTCAAGATGATCCATTATCTTGTTAGGGATAGGATAATTTGGATTATGAAAATAATCATCAAAGCCTTCAGAACATAACCAATCTCCCTCGATAAAAGCCTCCTGATCTTTCTTTGGTGTAATTGTAGGTACAAAAACCACATGACGTTTTGGTTGTTTCTTCTTTGGTTACCAAATTTGATTGGGTTTATTAGGAGTCTAGGAAGTTTTAGGTTTACCAAATGTCTTAGGGGATTTTGGTAAATTTGAAATATGGAGGATGTCCTTTAGATGGTATGTAGAAATGCCTACATCTTTAATAATAACCTTCTTGGCCAGAGTAGTAGGAAATGGATCGGCCGAAGTGGAGGCTAGATCACCAGGCTCTATATAATTAGATGGAGATGGATGAGAAATGATGGATTTATTCTTCTTTGCAATGAATTAAGAACTTGGGCAATAGTTATAATTATGAAACTCTACTTCAAGATGTTTTCAATATTGATATAGCTATTGATCAATGGGAATAATAACCTCGATCCCATCATGGGGAGACTTAAGGCATTGGTGAAGAGTAGATAGAACTGTCTGTACTTCATAGATCTAAGGATGACCAAGAAGTATGTTATAAGGAAGCTCAATATCCAAAATATGTAATAATGTGTGACGAGAAATAGACTTAACCATGATTGACAATTAAAATGTACTAGATGACTCCCTCTCGGCATTGTCATAAGCTTTGATTATAATAGTTTTTGGCTGAATGTCTTTATCCATGTAGCCCAATCATTGTACCAATTTCAGAGATATGATGATCAGCCCTGAACCATTATCTATAAGAACCCACTTGATCTTGTGATCCATAATTATTATCTCAATGTCTAGTGGGTTATTGTGGTTTGGGTCGAGGGTGGACATGTCTTTTTGATCAAATGTGATTTGCCAACATGAAGACAAGTGTCCAACTAAGTTTTGGAATTGATCAAGGTTTATATTATTAGGCATAATATACTCTTTCAAAATTTTGTTGAAGATGATTCTATGGACATCAAATGTCTGTAATAGTTCTAATATGGAAATTTATGTAGGGGTTTTATCTAATTGATCTGCTAGACTATAAGGCCTTTGAATTATGGTTTAAACTAGTTTAGTCTTTATTGTGATAGTAATCAACTTTGGAACCATTGGCATAATGTTCTCATTGGGTTTTATGGAAGAAGTTGAAGGGCCCTAGATGGTAACTCATGGGTGTCTAGTTGTGAGTGTATAACCTAGAGGTGGTAAGGAGTTATTATAATTAGAAGAGGAAGGCAAAGGGGCTTGGATGGTGACTCACAGGCGTCTAACTATATCACTACAATTTTAGGTCAATGAGGAGCCTTTATAATTAGAAGAAAGGTGCTATGGTTTATAATTAGTAACCCATGCAAATGGATTAGCAACATGATGATGCAAACCTGACATGGTATTACTAGGGGAGAGGGTACTAAACCTTTAATGATTGGTCTTGTGTTGCGAGGAACATGAGATTAGACATGTGGTTTTATAGTAATAGTGGCAATGTGGGTTACAAAAATGCATCCCATAGTATTATTATAGTTGCAAGGTACATTTTTATAAGCCACATTATTAGTGTGGGCATTATGATCTTGATTATGCTCATTATGATTCTAACCTTGTTATTGTTTTTGATTTTGCCTCTATCCTTGATTGTGACCATTTTGATTGTTTCTTGGTGGTGGTGGATCATGTTGAGGAAAGGGGTCTTTATAGATTCCCATATCCTAATTTGTGTCCTGATTAGGGGCCAACTTAATTTCTAGTTCACCATTTTCAATAAAGTCCTCAATAATATGCCATAATTGAAAGCAATGATATGCACCGTGACCATCAACATGATGAAAGTTACACCATTTATTCTCTTTGTACCAATCTAGTTTTGGCTGATCTTGAGGAAATGGCCTTGATACTGGCCATACAATTAAATTAGCTACATTGAGATTTTGTAACACTGTTTCAATCAATTCTCTTAACTTGCTAAAGACTCTAAAATTGTTATGAAATGTCCTTCATGGAGGTTGTCTCTACAAAGTAGGGAGTGGATTTAAGGGAGTTAATTGTATATTTGGAGGAGGCATAGCCTGTACCATCTATACATGTCTTGTTTCAGTCACCCCATTTCCAACCATATTCTTATTTTTGTTAAAGCCTTTAGGTTTATCTTGCATAACTATTTGAGTTGATGATTTAGTCTGATTAGATGCTTGACCTTACACAAAAATCTTAACAAGGCCCTTCATAATAAGATCCTTCTCAATTTGCACTCCTTTGTCAATGATTTATTTAAATAAATTAGCACAAGCTAACCATAGATTATGCACAACTTCAAGATGCAAATTATGTGCAAAGATATCATCAAACTGTTTGTATGTCAAGTTATGTTGAAAGCGACCTACCAATGCTCTCCACCTTTGCAGATATGAAATGAAACTTTCACCATCACGTTGCTTGGCTTTGCATAAATCAACAATGGTTAATTCATGTTCTATGTTGTATGAGAAATGGTTAACAAACTTTTTTGATAAGTTGTTCCAATCCACAACTGATCCCTTGGGTAGTTTAAGTAGTCAATCAAGAACTTGTCCTGCTAAACTTCACAAAAATAGTCATAGTAAGTACTCACTACTATAAGTAACTACTTGACATAAGATGAAGAATGCCTATATGTGCTCATGTAGATCTCCTTTTCCTTTGTACTTGTCAAATTTGGGTGCCTCAAAATGAGGTGGAAAGGGGTTTTGGAGAATAGATAATTTAAATGGATATGGGTATATCTCATCGAATTTGTATTTTTTGAATCTATTATTTGTCTCCAATCTTTAAATAATTTCCTTCATAGAGTTTCATTCTTGCATGTTTGATGTATTTGTGGATTGAATAGGATGTTGTTTGGGTGGAATGTGCCCCTGGTTTCATTGTTGTTGGGGTGGAATGTGCCCCTGGTTGCGTTGTTGTTGGGGTGGAATGTGCCCCTAGTTTTGTGTGGATTTATAGGGAGTGTATACCTTTTGATCCATGACTTGGTTCTGATTTGCTCCTTGAGTTGAGAACATAGGCCGTTAATTCTTGGATTGTAAAAAATTCCATAAATTTGGCTATTTTGTACTTTGTTGATTTTGGAAATTTCTATGTTTATTTACCAATTTTTGGGTCGGTTGAAAAGAGCTAGCCAAATTATCTTGAAGGATTTCCTCAATTTGAACTGAATGTTTAGGTTTTTGAGTCTGTAAAGTGACAAGAGGTTTGTGATGATTGAAGAATGTATGTTTCATGTCAAATGAACCACTTTGTAAGGTCTCTTGTGCCTTTAACTATTCATTTAGATTACCTTGATCCACTATGGTAATGTCCTCATCCAATATTTTTTGCATACTTTCAACCACATTTCCTTGTTCTTCTAAAGCATTATTATGAATTGAAGTGGCAACTAGGGAGTCAATTAAGTCTGTGACAAGTTGGTCTACATATTATTGACTTTTTATCTTGATCTTAGCTCGAAGATATGAATTTGTGGGTTTTGACTCTATTTGTATTTCCTTTCCTTTGTTAGAGGAAGAAGGTATGTTTATTTGTGCAAAAGCTTGTTCTTACCATCATTGTTCTCCTTCTCTAACTAAGGTATGCAATTGTTCTGTTGGAAAGTCAGAAGGTAGTCTAGCACCTAATTTTATCAATCTAAGAAGGGCTTCATCTTGATCTTCTTAGGGTTGTTATTCATTGTAATCATCCTTGGATCCTACTATTGCAGGGATATCATCAAAAATAATGGAGTTATCTTGACCATCATAAAATTGCTCATATTCATAACTAAGGCCATAAGAGGCCCCGCTACGAGTGAACCTTTGAGTCATGTCTAAAAGAGTTGTTCTATGTGTTTGACTAACTTTGGACCAATGCTTAGCAACCAAACAAAGTATGTTTTAGCTCTATTTCAAATAAATAACTAAGGTACCAGTGAGACTATAAGGGAGGGTGGTTTAAAACCACACATAATTTAGAAGATTTGGTTCACAAGTTTACTCAACCTTTGGTAAGGTTAAAATCATATAGATCGAAAGAGGGTAAGGTAACTCAAAGACCCAAGGTGAAAAACTATTACACCAAAGCCTAGATCTTTGTGATATGCCCGTACTATAAAAGCTAGTTTCAACGTTGACAAGTTGATCCTAGAAGTTTAGAGGAAAATCTCTCTAGATTATGAAGACAAAATGGACTAAGCAACTCAAGATGTAAAAACATACACAAATCACTAAGTATAAATTTAGGACCAAATAGGTAGCACACCATCACCACATGATTTTAGTAGGATAAAATATGTTTTAGGACTCAAAGCATGAGCGATACGTAAGATGACTTGAGTCTACCAAGATGATAATGTGATTTTGAGTCTTAATAAATGACCTTCAATTTGAATGGAAAATTGAACCCAAGTTAAAATAAGCTTAGTACACAAATGGCAAACCCATTTTGACACACCAACCCTTAAAACTTAGAAAGGTTCAATTTTGAATGTGGATTATAAATGAAGGATTTAAACAAATTGGGCAAAAAATCTAGACTCAATCGGGTAGCATGACTATGCCAAAGTGGATGACATGACACAAATATTTTTATAACAATTTGAAAAAGGAAAAGGTGAATTTTCCAATTGGACAGCGTAATACCTCCCTTGCTCAAGAAAATTGAGGACAATGTGTTTTGGTTAAGTTCATTGGGTTAAAAAGTATTTTAGACACAAATCAAGACTAAGTAAGCTAATGACAAAAACCAAACGTCTTAAGTCTAAACTGATAAGGTACGACAAAGTGGGGTCTACTAAACTAGCAAGGTTTTGATCATTCTAAGGGAATCAATTACATAATGACTTTCATTTCAAATGATGCAAAAGACAAGCACATAAATTGAGTGACCATGGCATTGGCTAGTTGTAAAAAAAACTAGTCCTATTTACAACCACTACATCATGTTGTTCGCTTAGTTTATTGTGATGTCCAAATGTAGATACATCCCATGTGCAACTCCAACTAGGAGCCAAATGAAGTCAATGTTGGGAGATGAAATCCTAGGTCAAATTTTCCATAAATAACTTGTGGGAGGTAATGATGTCCCCCTCACAAGCCAAGTTTGCATAAAAATAAAGAAAGCATGAAATAGAAATACTTTAGGGTCATTTTCAATGTCACCCAAACTTTGACGAGTTTTTTGGGGAGTGCTTTACATGGAATTCTTTCTAAGCCTTGGACTAGGCTATTTGCAATAAGAATGGTGATTTTGATTCCAAGGATTCCCTAAAAGGGACAAATGGAAGAGCATACATTCAACATTCCTCTTTTTGCCAAAGAAAATCTAATCTAAACAACCAAGTAAAAATCATAAAACAAAAAGCTTTGAAAAGGTGAGTTCATTTTTAAGCCCAAATGGAAAATGAGGTAGTGTTCATTTGACCCCATGGTCTTAGTTGCAAACTTTGAAAACATTCACCATAAACATCTATAAAAAAAAAATTGCTAAACACCAAAACAAGGTTCCTAATTGATTTTTAAGCATGTAAAAGGTGATCTAAACATGTTTTTAACAAATGTCAAACTTGGTCTCACAAAAAAAATGTTAGCATGTCCTTTATATTTGAAGCTCTTTTTAGTTTGAAACAATGAAATTTAGAAAAAGAGCTCTCAATTTGATGTTTTAAGAAAAACACAGTGACCGACGTCAGTTTATATAACCGACGACGGTTACATTTTCTAACCGATGTCGATTATCCAACTGACATCGGTTATACCAATGTGACTAATGATAGGTATACAACCGATGTTAGTTTTATTAATTGACATCAATTACTGATATGTAACCGATGTCGGTCTTACTTGTCGACATCGGTTACTATGTAAAGCTGTGGAAAACAAAAATGGCAAAATAAAGTTAGAAAATTAATTTGAAAAAGTTTTAAGGGTCCAAATGAATATTTTAAAGTTGAAAAATGATCTTCTTCAGGTGTGAGATGCGTCTAGTCTTATCGAGTGCGCCAAGATGTAGAGAGGATTACAAATAAAGTTAGTCAAGCATTAGTCCATAAATACTGAAAAATACATAGAGAACTAACTAACTAAGCCTATATATTCCTATGGGAATTACAAAGGGTAGCAAGAAATGAATGAAAGAAATCAAACATCATATTACCTTCCCAAATGGATTCACCATACCCATGTGGCTCAAAAGCATGTTCTCCATTGATCAAGCATCCTTGTCTTTGTCAACAAAGGTGGCAAACTCCTTCCATGTCTCAAAAACACTCCATAAAACCTAGGCTCATGATTCTAAGTCACTAAACTAGCTATCAATGAAACTTGTAAATAAAATCAATGATCAAATTCAAAGGATTGTCAAAATAATTTAACATTATAATTTTACAATATTCAAGCTTAAAATTCATGTCCATGGCCTCTCTATTTATAGATTTTTGAGATTGGTCAAGATCAACCATGACCGTCCATCTCAAGATTGAGATGTGTGGCCATGGATAATCCTAATATTTGGAATTAAATCCATAATTGTCTTCATCATGACCTTGGAAAAAGAGGCATTAAAGAGGCATAGGAGGCATTAACTAGGCATGGGTTACCCATAATCCTAGTATTTATGGAATTTATGGCCTAAGGATGTGTTCCCAAGAAATGATGTCACCTGATGTAGTTAATAGGAATCAATTTTTAAAATTAAATATTCAACAACTCTCATGGAAAATCCACTTAAGCTCTTGATTTGGATTAATTAGCCTTAAACAAGGTTAATCAGCATTTGTGCAATTATTTGAAAATTGGCCCTCAATTAATCAAAATGGTCATAAAGTCATATTACTAGGTTGTAATTTGATTGGAGAGGAACTAGAAGCTGATGTTAGATGCATTGGAGTTGTATTCCCATTTAGGATGTTTCCAACACTAAATAAAAAAGGTACGTGATGTGTACCAATGAATTAGAAGAAAAGAGTGATCTAGAGCACTAAATGGCAAAATTATCATTTTGACTAGAAATGATCTAATCAAAGTTAGTCGGATCATAAAATGCATTGCCCTATTTAGGGATACTTTGACCTAAACTAACACTTGTAAGTGACAAATATGAACCATTTAGAAAGTTTTATGTATTTTGACCTAAAATGCACATTTGAGTGCAATTCGAGTAAAATTGATAATTTCAACACAAATGGTGTTAGGAATTAGATGTCTACATTGGTAAGTGGATGAAGTAATTTTTTATCCCAAGTGACATTGACAAAGTGTGCATATGGCAATGACAAAGTGTGTAAGGTGAATGACAAAGTGTGTAATGTATATGCTTGTCCTAGTATGATTGGTTGATCTTCAGTGTTGACATGGATAGAGGTGTTTAGGGATGAGTATGGAGGTTTGAGCATGTGTTAAAGGTCCATATGATGTTCTCTATGCTTGGAGAGCTTGTGTGCATAAGTGGAACTCATCTAATTGTTCATAGTTTCCATTTAGACACTTTGGTTCCAGTGGTAGAAAAGATGAGCTGGTAGTTTGATGGCATCACCATTGTCACATAAGAAGGAGTCAAGAGGAGCTAGTCATATGGTTGTGATCATTGAAGTACCTAGTAGATATGTGGCAAGTCTCAAGTCTTATGTTGAATCATGATCAAAGATATGATGGTACAAATTTGGTTTCTAAGATAGTTTTCACTATTTTCCCATACTTAGCCAAATTTGCAAAATGGCCAGAAAGTGATGAGTAAACATGTTGAGGAGGTATGCGCTTGCACATGTATATATTTTAGATGAAGGTGAGCATATGAGTTTGTAGTGTTTTGGACCTAGTTTATGTTTGCTAGTTTTTGGGTCATGAGATACAAGCAAAAAAAAGATATTGATGTGCAAAGTTGGGCTCCAAGATAGATTTTTATGTTTTTCCCATAGCTAATTTTGTGGTGTGGCAAAATGAGCTCTGTGAACATGTTGATAACGTCTGTGCTTTCACGTTTAAAGGTGTAATGAAAACATATTCATATGTGTTTGTTGAGATTTTAATAGAGATCATTTTTGTTAAGTTTGAGATCATGCGATGAAAGTGTAGAAAAGATATGGTTGATCAAAGTTGGCCTCCTAAACAAATTTGGACATGGTTGGCTTTGTGACAAAAAAGTGTGGGCTTTGTGATAGAAAAGTGTGGATGAGAGTTTTAATGGTAGTATATCTTGCACATTTATGGGTTCTAAGAGTAGTGTGATACACGGTTGGATTCTCCTATATGAGAAGATCATATAGTCCAAATTTGAGATCTTTTTAAGAATCATAGAAGTTATATATGAATAAAAATGGCTACTCATGCTTATTTAATAGGGTCCCATACTTAGTAATTTTTGTGAGTGTTTTATCACAATGAGATTGAAAGAGCATGGGTACTCTAAGGAGTCAGGAGAACACGATATGATGCCAAGTGGTACAAGTATGTTGGACACAAGTGAGACATAGGATCAAGATCAAATAAATTATGGGTCTTCATACAACATACAATCAATGGTAGAACAAAAATCAATAAGTCAAAGGGACCTCTAAGCTAATGCGTGAGTGAGATGTGTCACAAGTAGATGAGCCTATCAGTTAGAAGGACCAATGAGCATGAGCCTATTAGACATTAAAGGTTGAGCATCTTCTAAGAATATTGATGGTGTGTGATTACTGAGGTTGAGAGAGAACATGAGATGCGAGCAAGTGTTTGAAGGTTAACAATAATTGTTGGCATTTGAATATTTACACAGGGAAAAGACTAGTGCCTATTAAACTGGTCATAGATTCCAATATAAGAATAATTAGCTCATGCTATTAAAATTAAAAGTGTAGAGGAATCTAAGGCACATCCATTGAACCTAGTTTGAGGATATAGAAGTGTGCATAGACAAAGATATTAATATTTAAAGGTGACTATGTGTTTGTGTTTGTTCTGTAAGTGACCTAAGAAGGATATTTGAGCTCGTGTTGATGTTGTTTCTATGTCTTATGAATAATTGGATATTGGGGAGTGTTTTAGACTCTATGAGGATCATCTATGTACATTTTGAAGGTGTGACCAATCTTATTCTATATGAATTAAGGTTTAGAGTCATTTATGTGTTCATTTATGGTGATTGTGTGTACAAGGTAGTATTTGAGCTATTTTGGGCATATGTTGATGAGTGTTTTGATCACTGTGAGCATTTGAGGATGTCAAAGGGGACATAAAGAGTGAACCTATGTGTTTTAAATTGGTCTTCTGATTGTTACTTTTCTTGAGGGTGTGTTATATGGGTGAATAGGTCTCCTTGAGACTTATAAGAGCTACAAGTGCCTTGTTAAAAGATGTAGTCTCTTAAGTGTGACCCATAGACATTAAGGCTGACTTATGTGAATATATTTGATCCATGTCTCGATGTGTGAGATTCCTTAAGGATGAAGGCATGTATTGTGAGCAACCATGATGTTGTGATTCATGAATGCTCTATATATATATAAATAAACCAAAGGAGATGGTTTCCAGGCTTATGGAAGAGAGAGGTATGTATGTGATGTTGGTGCTAGTGTGTTTGTTTATTGGAGTGAAGGATAGAGGATAGGTAGTGTGGTTTGAGAATTAAGAACTAAGTTTATGACATGCCTATGTGAGAGGCCAGTGTGAGATAGAATGAGTGTTTATGTAGGGGTGTGATAAATAGAGTTCCATCATCCAGTGTAAAAGACATCAGCTTATAAGGTGGAAGTGTTCAACTCAAGGAGGGTCTAAAATACTTGATCTTCCTTAGGGGAAGTTGCTCCTTATGAAATAGGGTTTCACTAAAGACCTTTGATCTACCTTCTCCCCAAATATCTAGCCCATTAAACTTTTATTTCTACGGTGGCCCTCTCCCCTTACTTTTTGATCAAGGTTGTAGGTTAGAAGGACTTGGCCAAAGGTTCCTGGTCTAAAGGACTTAGCCAACCTCTTGTTTGTTATATCTTATAGGATAGTAGTCCATGTGTTGTAGGTTTGAGGGTGGTTTGTATTCCCCATGAGGGTTTCCCATGTATGAATTGTGTTATGTGAAGGATCATGCTTTGTCTATCTTATTCGTTACTGTAAATGTTTTGCATGCTTCATGAATGCTTGTTGTATTTGTTAAGAAGTTTTAAAAGGATTAGAATTGAAGATAAATAATCTAGGCACACTAATTCACCCCCCTCTCAGTGATTGTACCTCTAACACTAGAAATATTTGTGTTAAGTCTGACCTCATGCAAGATAGCATGTTAAAATATATATACATTAAAAGTGGGCCTCTCAGTCACATTCTGCATGTTTTCCCATACTTATCTATATTTTTAAGAAGGTTCCAATAGAGTTGAGTGAGCATCTTCACAAAGCTACATCTTGCACGCTCAATAGTTATAGGGGAAAGTGATAACATGGTTCTATTCCCCTTGGTCCAAGGTTGTTATGCACCAATTATGAGATATTTCACCTAAGTGCACATGGAGTTATACATATGTAAAGTTGGATCCCAAGTAGTTTTTAGACTATTTTTCTTGATAGGTAAATGGATGTCATGCAAAATCATGAAGAGGAGATCATTTCAAATTTGTATATATTCACTCAAAATAATCTTGAGACTAGTTGATCAAATGGGCTCATCCATTTCAATCTCATGAGCATCTCCTACAAATTTGGTGCCTTGGTGAGTTTTGCACTTCAAGATATTAATGGTCAAAGTTGATCAAATAATGAAAGATGTTTGCACTAACATCAAGTTTAAGCTTGAATAAAGAGAATCCTTTTGAGAATAAAAGTGATGGTCACATGACCATAAATAACAATCACATGAATGTCAAAAGACATCCCACAGACTATCAAAATTAAGACCGTGGACTAGCCATTGGCTTTTAAATAGCGGGTCCTAGTTGATCAATGGTCTATGCTTAATCAGATCTCAAGATCTGATGGAGAAAAATGATTCAAAAGGTTAAAGAGCCTAAGAAGCCACCATGTGGTGCAAGAACATAAGAAAACAAACTATTAAAAGGCATTAATAGCAAGTGCATGATTAATAAGTGGTATGAGCGTGGAGAGTCAAACAGGTCATTGTATCTAAGGTGCCAATAAAAAATAAGCTCAAGATAGTGGGTCCCAAAATATCAAGGGCTCATGCTCAATCAAATCTCAAGATTCGATGGAGTGAAATGAAGTTAAATAATTAATGATCCAAGTCTATTGATCTTGACCAATGGGAAAGGACCAAGTCGGGATAAACATAGTTAAGTCAGGATGGACCCAAACAAAACAAATAAAAGAGATCGAGCTTGACCTAACTCGATGGGAAGAAACATAGGGACTAAGCTCAAACTTGACCTAAGTTGATTCAGGATGAAAACAAAAGGGATGAGACACTGCCATCAGATATCGATAGAGATAAGATGGGTGTTTCAGACCAATTTTTCATAAGTTTGTAGGTTATTATGCATATAGTGACTATGTTACAACCAATGGTCTAAGATTGGTTTTCACCTATAGTAGAACTGTATCACGCCCATCATCATTGATCATTTTTTATAATGTAAGTACATTATGGCCACCCAAATCAAATGTGGCATTTAAACCAATTCAAAGACATGATTCTCGTCAACAGAGCAAGTGGATATAGCATGGAGTCCCGAAAAAAGACCTAATGATTGGATACAGATAATCAACATTCAATTCTTTTATAGAATTTATTCCTTCCTGATAAAATTTGAGTCAACATCTTTCAATTGGTGATAATCCATCGAAAGTAGTTGGGCCTTTTTTAATGCATAGGTCTTTCTCTTTCCTTCTTTTTCTATAAATGTAGGATTCTAAGCCTTAAAATCATCCATCCTTATTTTTGGTATGACCAAACTCTACCAAAATTTATACTGTGACACCTCTTTGATGCAATAAAGATTGATTTTATCCTTTTCTAATACATATTGAAGTGTGTTTTATAAATTTTGTACTATTTTTAAGTGACTATATGTTCCTTACTTTGGTATGAGTTTCTCACCTTTAGGAAGTGCTTATTAGTTCTCACAGGTCATCACAAGTGCAATCTATATTTTATTGTTTAGTTTGAAAGTGGATATCTACCCTCTTTTACTAATTTAGTAATTGATTAATGCCTTATTCTAGAATATTTATGTGATATTGATGTTCTTTGGTCTTAAAAAGTGTCTCATACTATGTTTTGTGTAAGTTAGAGTGATCAAATCATTAGTGCATCACCTCTTTAAACATACTTTTATAAGTTTTATCATTTCTCTTTCCCTTTTCTAGGCAATTACTAGTTTAGTTTTAGTTTAGGTGATAGATCCAAAAGGAATATGACCTTCTCTAGAGGTCTAATCCATTATTAGGATACCCAACGCCTAGGATCAATCCCATGTTGGTATATATTTGATCAGAGGACCTGAATAATCCCCTTCTCAACTAGGGTGTAATCTAGAACCCAAATAGTGAGGAAATGACATACCAAAAAGTGAAACCATTGACCAATTTGACTCTAGTGGTAGGATAAAATCCCAGTGAGAATCTTATATTTGAAGATAATGTGCTTGAATTGGCCCACGCATAATTATCATAGCTATAAGTTGCCCTCAAAGGCTTGCAACAACAAAAGAAGAACTTAGAAAATCAAGTTATCTTGTTTGTTCCAAAAACTATGATCAACATGTTTGAAGTTTATTTGAATGATATGTTCACTTCTTTAAAATTGATAAGGTTTAGACAGAGCATGGTGAACCAGTAGAGTGCAATGGCCAAGAATCTAGTTCACCAATGACAGGATTCAAGCAAAAAAGAAAAAGATTTGATCAACATTTTGATAGAGCATCGAATCCCTAGTTTTAAGACAGTCAGCTTGCCTCTTCTAAATATGGCCATGGAAACATTGTTATAGAAGATCCAATGCTTAAGCAAATGGTCCAATATCTTGGAGGACCTTTCTAAGGAGATCAAATAATTAGACTATAGAATGGTACATATATTAGGGAACATGATTATAAACCCAACTAGACTCAGTTCAATTGGTTTAATTACTGATGATGAGTTCAAACTTAGAGTTGCTCAAGTTATGCAAGAAGTGAAGAACTAAAGCATATGACATACCGGATCAGATAACAATAATATCTTGGACATGATCTTAACTACTAGAGAAAAGATTGGAAAAGCTAGAAGTATCAGAGAAGCCTTGGATAGAGATGATAAGGACTTTATGGACTTGGCGGATCAAGAAGATGAGCTCTTCATGGAGCCTATTTTCAACTTAAGGCTAATTGATGATTAGCAAGATAAAGTCACGAAGATCTTGCAATAGAAATAGGGGACTGCAATAGCAAAAGGGTCTCAAAGTCAATCCAACTGACTTAGAATATTCCATTGTATAAAAGCATTGTATAATATTTTGAAAAGGAAAATTCTTTTGTAAGGGCATGTGTAACTTGTAAAGTACATCACCTATAGGTTAGTCATTTGGGAACGTCTAGAAGCTTCTATATTGATGTTAAAGTGATAGTTGTCCTTAACACCTGTCTAGTTTTCATTTGACATGATTAACGAACATACCTCATGAATTATCTATATAAATAGGTATTTTCTATTTAAAGAGGGGGGAGTTTTTGAGCCAAAACGAATGTAAACTTTTGAGCAATTAATATAAATAAGGAGTTCTAAAATTATTGTCCATATTTGTTTGTGTATTTTGCTATCATGGATTTTCTCTCAATCATTTGATCTTAGTTTTAGATTTGAATGGTTCTTATACATTATGGATGTGCACCTCTAAATGTAGAGTTGTCAGTTTGGGATAATGTTAGATTGATTGAAAGTTCTTAGGTTCATTTTATTTTCTTTGTTCTTTTTACAAATGTGCTAATGCTATTTGTTTACAGGAGTGAATCTTTAAAGTGAACCCAGATCTTATTTACATTATTTCATACTATCCTTAGATGTTTTCCTGATGTGTGATTGGATTTGGGCTTAAGTTATTTCATGTCATATATTGGTTAAGTGCATGTTCAGAGGAAATTGGAACTTTATCATAATATCTAAATTAAAGACCAACAATATCTCTCGTCTCTACCCTACCCTTCTTTTTACTCCTTTTTTGACCAATTCACTCTTGTTTAATTTTCATTTTCAATATTCATCTTAGATTAGGTCATAATTCATTTTTTGTAGTTCAAATCACTTCATTCTTTGAAAAGTTAACTATTAGGCCATGATTGCTCCCAACAACCAATCAATATAATTTTTTTGAAATAGTTCATTTCCTTTACCTCTATTCCACTAAATATAGCAAGATTATCACAACATGAAACTCATGCAATGGATTCTTGGAATCCAAAAATGAGAAGTGTTTCTTAAACACTCTAAACCACCTATTATACACTTTTAGGCATCAACAAATCACAAACCTTGTTTTCATAATAGGGAGATGTCATAGTGCAAGGTCTTATGGGACCAATACTCTAAGGATAGTGCTATTTGGGAGGACTATGATGAGTTCTATGGGTATTTTCTTTATATATCTGCTTGATTTGATTTTTTATACTATGTTAATTTTATGTTGAATAATTTTTTTAATTCAGAACTCACGTTTGAATAAGAGTCATTTGAGATGATGACTCATCTTATGGGGGAAGCATGTTACATCTTGATTCATCGCTAAGCAAACTTACTTGAATATCCATGGATTTTTTATAGCTGATAATTTGATTTAATTGTTACTAAGTTGTAAGTCATATGTTATTATGGGATGGTGGTATGTTGCTTTGGTTTCATGATTTCACTGCTATGAGTTAGTTGTAGTGTATATTTTTACATTATGATCATGATGAGTTGTTATTTCAGCTATATTTTATGATGTGTATATGTCATGATGTAATGAACTAACTACATATTTGTCATGAGTTGGACACAAGAGAGATTTATCCCTCAGAGCATGATGGAGGGAGAGCATCATCAGAGAGGGTGACATAGATGGAGATGTTGGGAAATGATAGAGGAATGGCTAGAACCCTGTATACACCACATCAAATAATGCATATTAGATGCATGGTTTGAATTATTTGCATTAGTGCATTTTTTTATGATGTTGAACTTAGATAATGGTTTATGCATGATTAGTTGTTTGTGATAGCTTAGATTTATGCTTAGATAAATTAATCTTGTGTGACTATATTTTTGTCATGCTAATGTGTTCATGACTATTAATGTTTCCAAAAATGTAAATTTGTGTGACTAGTGTTTGTAACTACCTTATGTATACTAGCCAACATATCTTAATTATGTTGAGAATATACGATAGTTATCATCATGACATTCAAAAATATCATTATCAATCTTGATAGTTTACTATTAATAGATAATGATTTAATATAGATAGTTATCATCATCAGAGTTGTGTTATAATTAACTATTGAGTTTAGGGAAATAAAATTGAATAAAATAATAATTAAGAAAATTATATATTTAGGAAAATATATAAGTATAAAAAAAGGATAAAACACAAAATAAAAAAAGTAGTAAGCTTTAAAGGAAATCCATAAGAAAGGAAAAAGAAAGTGCAATACTCAAGGAAGACAAAAAATCATAAAAGAAAAAAAAATGCTAGCTTTAAAAAAAACATTGGTTGCCCATAAAGTTACAAGCAAAAAAAGAAAATGGTTAATTATGAGAAGCAGTGGAAGGGATGACAATTTTATAGAATGGTAATGACATTACATCCATTACAAATTAAAGAAGAAGAAAGTGTGACAACATGCACAACAGATTTAGGAAGGAACAAAGAATCGTTGTAGTGTGCTTAAGAATTCTCAAAGATGCTAGATTATCAAATAAGAAGACTGAACTCTTTATACTTCAACAACAAGGGCATATTTTGAGTAGAATAGAAGCTCTAGGAGAAGAACATGAAAGTTTAATGCAACAAACTAATATTCCTCAACTGCATGCACTACCGGAAGAATACAGGCTTGTGGGTCAGGATCTTTTGAAGTTTCTACTTTTTATTGAGATAAATGCCACTAGATTGTGAAATATTTTTAAAAAGTATGGAAAACATTTTGGTTACATGATTATAGACTAATATGTGATAACACATTCAAATCATCCTTATTCACAACTTTAACAAGTCTTCAAGCATGTGGGTATTCGAGTCATTGTTGAGGCATTATCTCGTAACCTTATAGAGATTCAAAATCATAGGGGAAGCTACTTATTTATTTATGATCAACCCACTTCAGCAATAGCACTTCAAGATCACGTTATTGACAAGAAAAAAAGATGCAATAGAGCAACTTACTCACTCAATAAACTCCTGCACTTTCTTGGGCAGCAAGCTCTTATTATTTAAGAAGATATGTCAAGGCCTTCTAAAGAGTATGCAGAGGATCATAGATATTATTTTGTTCCTTTGGTATTGAACTTAGTGAACACATTTCTATATATGGTAAATACATATATAATTGACCCAATAATAGATGACTATTCAGTGAGCCTAGGAGCTGCAACAACACTCTATGGAGTTGTTATTAGTTTGATGACATTTTCATGATTAATTTCTTCAATTACTTCAGTGCATGGTCAAACATGGTATGATAGAGCTATTAATCAATGGTACATTAGTGATTATGTATCATCAAAGATGAAACTATAGGTGTTTATAGCATTTGTAAGTGCCAATGCACTAGGAATGGCAATAGGACCTTCTCTCGTTGGATTCCTCCAAATGAACAAATCCTTTTTGGGAATCACTCTTAATTAAAGTACACTACCTGGCTAGGTTATGGCCATTACATGGCTTGTTTATCTTGTGTGGCTCTATATATCATTTAAAGAAGTTGCTCATGAAGATGGTCATGTTGATAAGCATAACAAAAAAGGTATGTGATTCTTCTATATATATATATATATATATATATATATATATATATATATATATATATATATATATATATATATATATATATATATATATTACAACATATAGTTTATCAACAATATGATTTTTAGTATATAAAAATTGAGTCATGATCTTTAAGTCATATTACCTTAAAATCCGTTTAGAATAATAATAGTATAATCAATATGTTATCTTGTTGTGTTCATTATGTGGGCTTATAGCAATATATATGTTGTGTATAATCACTTACTATATAGCATTATATATACTATTTGCCATTATGTTATTATGAACTGTGCCATTAATATTTCCCACTTTTGTATAGAGGTCTAACAAAAAATAGAGGGTCTATTCTACTAATTTGCAAAGTTAATATCAATCTATATCGATAGTTGTATAGATTAATAACTTTATAGAAAATTAAATATATGTGGTGATATATATATATATATATATATATATATATATATATATATAATATAAGAGGTTCGACAAAAAATAGAGGGTCAGTTCTACTACTTTGTAGAGTTAATATCAATTTATATCGATAGTTGTATAGATTAATAACTTTACAAAAAATTAAATATATGTGGTTATATATATATATATATATATATATATATATATATATATATATATATATATATATTAGTGGATGTATAGAGTGAGGAAGAATATCATATTATATACTGCATGCTCAATACTAAGTAAACTCAAGTCAGATTAATGATGTGTTGATTTATAAAGTGTAGATGTATTACTAGTATAACTATGGTCAGACTAGTAGAACATTATAATAATGATGCTAATACAATAATAATATAAAAAATATAAGGTGAAACACATAATGTATTAAAGTATCATTATTCAATACACTACTACTTTAGTGTATTAAGATGATCTTCATGATGAGGTATTAAAGTAAACTATTAATATGATGTTATAAATGAATATGATCTATCTGTTATAGGTGTATGTTTAAGGAATATAGAGATATATATGTTTTGAATATATCAAGATAAAAATCTAAGTAGTTGGGATAAAAACTATGGAGTATTACATTATTGAACCCCTTATCTTATAAAAGATCGTCAATATGTCTTGTGAATGGGAAAGTTATAATGATTTTTGAAATCATATGAAGTCATTGTCTAGAATTTGAGATGATTGTTAATGTTTATAGTATATATATATATATATATATATATATATATATATATATATATATATATGTATATATATATATATATATATATGTATATATATATATATGTATATATATATATATATGTATATATATATATATATATGTATATATATATGTATATGTATATATATATGTATATGTATATATATATATATATATATGTATATATATATATATATATATGTATATATATATATATATATATATATGTATATATATATATATATATATGTATATATATATATATATATATGTATATATATACATATATATATGTATATATATATATACATATATGTGTGTGTGTGTATATATATATATGTATGTATATATATATGTATGTATATATATATATATATATATATATATATATGTATATCTATATATATGTATATATGTATATATATATTTGGTTGTATGCGATACATAGTACAATTATAGTTAATATGTACAAGGGTAGATATATAGGAAGTATATCTTATTATGGATTTAAGTATGCCTATAAATTTATAACATAAATGGGTGTGTTGGGTTACATACCTATATCCATAGTTAATGGATTGTTAACATAATTCATAAGGGTCTGAGGGGCAAGAAACTATAATCGTATGAACACAGTCTCCTAGAAACAAAATGAGTTGTTTATGTGAAAGATTATGTTATTATTGGTTATCTACAATTATTATGGTCGATTGCTTGTAAGTAGTGTGTAAATAAAAGTGGTGGAATGTGTTAGTATTGCTTGTAATATATATATGTTAAATCTACTTATAGAATTTAGATTATGTAGTTTAAACATAGGGTATACTCAATTGGTGTAAACTATACTTGTTTGCTTATTATTAGTATTTTGAGACATTTGATTCTTGTAATTGTAAGACTAGTTATTTGTATTTGAGTAGTTGTGCTCATGTATCATGAACTATGATATTATGGGATGTCATAGAGTGTATTATATTGAAAATTATAGTCTAAATGTATGTTATACCCAGGTGGTACAAAATATAATTGTATGTCTAGATGCATTCATACATTTGACAGACTAAATGTATGCATTTTGGTTATTGTTATGTTTAGCATGTTTTGTGATTGTTGGTAGGAAGTTGTATACACCCTAAATTGGTCAAATAAACACACATATTATGTCTTTTCATTGTCCTTTCATAGGAGAATCTGACTGGAGAATGTGAGTTTTTATTCATATTTAGCCAAGTGCTTTTATCTGACTTGTCTTGGTCTTACTACATTCCCTAGACATCTTTTTTGCTTATTCTTGAACATCCATAGCATTTCAGAATTAACCCTTTCAGGCCCAAAAACACCTTTTAGGTCCAGACCCATCCCCCTAGGTCCCACATCCCCTAGATAACAGTGCCCAAATAGGACTACAGCACTAAAAACCTAGCGTGTCCAATTTTAGTGCTATTGTCCAAGCCCAATTTTGGCCCCAATAGTCAGTTTATTTTGTAGGATGAGTCTTAGCCCTTTTCTTTTCTTCATGTCTAAGTTTCCCAATGTAAACCAAATGCAATAAAATATCCCAAATTCAAAATAATGAGTGTCCTATATAAAGGACTACACAAGGCATTTTATATATAGTAGTTACTATTTTGGCACATGAGACTTAATAAAATCAATCAACAGTATAACTCAACTTCTCTACATCACACATATATTTGCATGCTTGATCAAGTAAGGGCCTAGGTGAAATTCACCCTTGCATCAGTCGTACACATTGATTATGCACATTCCCTAAGGGAGAATTAAGACCCTTGGTATGAGGGTTAATGTAAGCAGTAATCAGAACAATGGGGGTTCTTGATTGTGTGATCAATCTTCCCACAACCTCAAATTTCCCTCCCTTACAATTTTTATAAAAATAATTTGAATTTAGTGAAAATTATTTGGGTTACCAAAATTAATTTTCAAAATTTTAAGTTAGTAGTTCTTTGTGTATTTTTTTGCTTCATAGTACTTTTCAAAATTCTTTTTGGTGATAAAATGGCCACAAAGACAATTCCTTCTTCTCATACCTTAGATAAATTTCTCAAATTTTCTTACAATTATGATAATGATTGGACAAATTTACAAAATTGCACATTAGCTAAAACTATAGAAAATGATTTCATTTATAGTGAAGATAATGACTATTGTTGTAATGAAGGATATGATGATGTACGTAATGATGAGGGTGAATCACAAATATATGAATATTTTTCTATTAAACCCATCTCTTTTATTCCTTCTAATGAAAATAATTTTGATAAATGGGAAAGATAATTTTCACCTCATTCTCCTAGGCACAATGAACCAAATGCACAAATTAATCATGCACTTCCAAGTGAACCTCTTATTGGTGATGATTTGCTTCAATATGAACCTAATCTCTCTCTCCCTTTTGCTACTTCTATGTTCAAAATACAACAATATAAATGCAAAAAAATTAAATTATGAAATCATAGTTTAAATGATGCATTATGTGTTCCTAACTCTCCTACTCTTCCTTCTGATGTTCAAAATGAAGAAAATGTATATACTCCATCCATAGATACCATAGATACACATGATGTTTCAAATGCCAATGATAAGTTATTACATATTAGAAATAAATTAATTCTTTCTCTTACACCTCTCCCTAGCATTGATGGAAATGATCAAGAATATGATAGTGAACATGCAAATGAATATGAGAATGAAAGTGAATACAAAAATGATACCTCAAATTCTGCTATTTTAAATGAACAAAATTTAGAATGTGACAATGCATGGAATAATGATGACTACTATG